>JADXDR010000155.1:113393-136123 GCA_025026875.1 Chlorella ohadii
AGAAAAGAGCAGGGAGGCGGCTGCATGGGAGCGCTCTGGGCTACCCAAGGGGAAGGACACCCGGCAGCATCGGTGGCGGCTGCATGCGCTGGCCATTATATTCAGAGAGCCCATTGGTGCATACTGAGCCGGCTACTGACCGCGCAACCCGTGGTAACCGGGCGCAGCCAGCCGAGCGTCCCCCGCCACCCTCAAAAGCCGCCTGCCCTGCCCGCTCCCCGCCCGGCATCCGACTCTCTGGTATCAAAGAGGAGCATTGCAGGCGCAGCGCCCTCCCCGCGTCCCACCAACCGCGGTACTGTGGCCTCTCGGCACCGCCCCCCGCGCCCAGTCCTGGGCTGGGCGGCCAGCACCTGCATCCGCCCCCTGCCTCCCCATGTGGCCCAACACAGGTTGCTCCCTGCAGTCCTGTTCTGATGCACGTGTSTGTGTCTCTGAAAGCATCAGCTGGTGCGCACAGCCCTGCTGCAGGCTGTTCTGCCGGGTGGCCTCGCTCGTCCCCCCCTCTCCCGGCCGAGCGGCGGCAGGCAGCCCCGCACCACTTGGGTCACTTGTGCAGCGGGTTTCGCCTAGGATCACCAGGGCACGGAGGGTGGTTTGGAAGGTGGTCCGGGCCTGGAACCTTGTATGCGGCAGTTTTCATCGTCAGCGGGGGCTCCTGCCGACTACTGCTGGATACCGGCGGCAGTTGCCCAGCTCCTACCAACCGACTCTGCTCCCTGCACCTACCAGCGCTGCTGCATTGCAACTGGCGAGAAGCAGCGCTGTGGCTGTGCATCCTGAAGCAGATGCAAGCTTGGATGCTACCGTGCGGTGCGGGACTTGCATTGTGGCGGTTCTTTGCCAACGATTCGTTGGCGTCCCCGCCAGCTCCTGCTGCCGATGCGCCAGCTGTAGGTCGCCCCTCCTCTCTGCCTGCTCTACACTGCTCACCATGTTTGTGCAACGTCGGAAACGCTTAGCGGGTGGGCGTCCTTGAACCACGCTTGGATGCATGTGCGGTATGCTGCTCGGCCCGCCGCCATTTCGGCAGGGTCGTGGAGGTTGCTGCCCGCTTCCCCAGCCTTTCTTGGCGTGGAAGTGCCTGCTTCTGGCTGTGTGCCGCCAGTCCCTGCAGCTGCTGCCGGGTTGCANGACCCTACTGTNGCCCAGCTGGATCGCCCTTGGTGCGCTGCTGACGCTACTAAGACAGAGGGACAGCAGGTGCACCATGTGGGGTGACGGCGAGGCACCAACACACCAAGTGACTCAACTTGCCCGCCATGCATGTGCCCCAAGTGCGAGCTTGAGCAAAGGCGGGCGCCACCGATTGTCACCTCCTTCCCAGGCTGAGGCGCGCGCACTGCAGCACGTGTGGCTGAATGAGGCATCGGCTAAGCGCAGGCAGGTGCCGCTGCCCAGCCGGCAGTCGCTGGGCGCTGGTGGCAGTTGTGCTGCAGCACCATCACCAGGGGCCACCCACCGCCTACTGGTAATGATGCCACCACCACACAGCTCGCGGATGTGTGGTCATTTCCACGCTGCCTGCTCCCAGCTGCTGCCACTCTGCTTGAGTGCTTGCTGCACCCAAAAGCCTGCACATGCTGCTGCTGCTGCAAGGCAGACTGCCACCTGCTTTGCTTGGTAATGGGGGCGTTACACGATTCATGTGCAACTCAGTCAGTGAGCAGATAGCAGCGTTGATTGGATGCGCAAGTCCTAACAAGTCTTTGTCGGAAGAACTACAGAAGATGAGGATCGCTTGGATGCATTGGGAGCTGAGCTGTGAAATGGGTGAAAAATGAAGGGGATGAGCTGTTGCCTGCACTGAGATTGCCAAACCTACGAGGGCAGCTGAGAGCAACAATGCAAGTGGAAGCGGAGTGAGGGAGGGAATGAGGGGTGGAAAACCGAGGGGCGTGCATTGCGGCACGTCATGGTAGGACAGCAGTGAAGAGTGACGGGAGCAAAGCGAGGAGTGGGAGCGAGGGTTGGTGAGGGACGGACGGTGACTGAGGCGGGGCATTTGTTATCATGGCCACGCAGCGGCGCACAAGGCAGCCAGGCGGCCGCCGATCAAAGGTCTAAGCGAGGGAAAAAGCAGTGGGCACTGCGTGTGCTAATAAGGCATGTCACGTGGGGCGCATGCGCAGCAGCGCCGGCAGCAGCAGCGCGCCGAGGCTATCGGTGCTGTCGCCCGCCTTGCGCCGGCTGCGGGGAGACACCTCATCCTGCGGCCACGCCAGCAGGGCACTGAGGCCCACGCTGGAGCTGCTGCCGCAGTTGGGGGCGCACGTCACCGGCAGCAGGTGATCGCCGCTGAGCAGTGCTGCGGTGAGTGGGATGTCGCCCTGCTGCTCAGCCTGCCGCCAGCTGGCCCAGAGGTCGCATGCCGTGGCCAGCAGCGCCGCCGACCAGGCCAGGCAGCCGGCCACGCAGCCAAAGCTGTAGAGGGCCTGCTCCTCCGCCGTCCAGCGCGAGTAATAGTCAAAGTAGTTGATGCGGCGGCGCACTGCAGGGGGATGAGAAGGGGGGGAGGAGGGGCAGGCCAGTGAGCAACTGTGCAGTGCGATATGTAGCGGGGGTTGGGTGACGACAGGGCATGTGCATGTGTGCGAACCGTTGTGCAAGCCCAGTAGATGCATGCAAGTCTCAGCCAGTTAAATGCTCTTGCAATTGCTCTCACCATGGAAGGCGCGGTCGGAATTGCCGCCATAGCCCTGGTAGTAAGTGCGGTAGGCCAGGTAGCGCCAGTAAACTGCATTGCAGGAACGGGAGCAGGATGTTACTGGCAAGTTGTTGGAGAGCAGGCATGGATGGGGGCACCAGGCAGGCTGAGCAGCAATGCGCAAACAGCAAGCACTCTGTACCGTGCTCACCGGTGACGCAGGTCAGCATGGCGGCTTGTGCCAGCAGGCCAATCGTCGACAGCACTGCGGCGGCGGTGAGCGTCTTGCAGCTGCCTGCCTTGGGCTGCTCGCAGCAGCGCGCGGCCTGGCAGCAGATGGCGGCGGCGGCACAGAGGGCCGACACAGCGCCCGCTGCAAGGACCACAGTGTCCACCCAAGGAGGCAGGGAGCGGCTGCGGGCGCTGCTGTCCTCTAGCGACACGCCAATGGCGGTGCCGGCGGCCGCAAACTGCAGGGCGGGGTGGCAGGCAGGGGTTGCGGTCAGATGTGCAGGGGGCGGAGGGGCGGTGCGGCGTGTGCGGCAGCACGGTACAATCAGCTGCACGGCAGCCCTGGGCAGGCGGGCGCGGCGGCTCACCGCTACGATGCAGCAGAGTGCTGCCGTGATGCCGAGTGTGAGGGCCCTCATGGTTGGGCGGCTGAAGGAACTGCTCAAACCGTGCAAGGCTGGCGGCGCGCCGGCAAGGAACTGGCGGTGACGGTCGGTGGCGCGGTGGGCTCCTGCCTGCAGGGCGCAGCGCGGTTGGCAGCGGGGTTATTGAGCTCTGGTGGCAGTCCTCGATGCGTCCGCAAGCACTGGGCGGGCCGCGGTGCANCGGGCCGCGGCGGGGGGCTCGGCCCTGCTGCAAAAGCCGCGGCCCCTCAGCAGCGCGCCGCTGCGCATGTTCGCACTTGCACACACCTGGGAAGGGCTGGGGGCGTGCTGAACCGAGGCGCGCTGCGAGTTGGGGCGCTGCCAGGTGCTTGAGCGCGGGTAGGGGCGTGCAGGGCGTSCACTAGTTGCTGTGCAGAGCTGTGGAGTGAGAAGTGCGAGGAATACCGCAGGCGGCTGGTAGGTGGCGANAAAGAGCAGGGAGGCGGCTGCATGGGAGCGCTCTGGGCTACCCAAGGGGAAGGACACCCGGCAGCATCGGTGGCGGCTGCATGCGCTGGCCATTATATTCAGASAGCCCATTGGTGCATACTGAGCCGGCTACTGACCGCGCAACCCGTGGRAACCGGGCGCAGCCAGCCGAGCGTCCCCCGCCACCCTCAAAAGCCGCCTGCCCTGCCCGCTCCCCGCCCGGCATCCGACTCTCTGGTATCAAAGAGGAGCATTGCAGGCGCAGCGCCCTCCCCGCGTCCCACCAACCGCGGTACTGTGGCCTCTCGGCACCGCCCCCCGCGCCCAGTCCTGGGCTGGGCGGCCAGCACCTGCATCCGCCCCCTGCCTCCCCATGTGGCCCAACACAGGTTGCTCCCTGCAGTCCTGTTCTGATGCACGTGTSTGTGTCTCTGAAAGCATCAGCTGGTGCGCACAGCCCTGCTGCAMGCTGTTCTGCCGGGTGGCCTCGCTCGTCCCCCCRRRCCCGGCCGAGCGGCGGCAGGCAGCCCCGCACCACTTGGGTCACTTGTGCAGGATGCCGTGTGTGGGCTTCAACCTCCTACATGGCACATAGAACGAGAAAGATTGCGTGGAGAGGCTGCAACCCGGCATGCAGCGCACGCTTGTCACTGCACCAGCTCAGCACCAGGCTTGGATACTGGTGCTTCACCTGCTTGCCCCTCACCAGACACTAGCCAGCCACCTGTTCCGACCACTTCGCTCAGCTAGGCAAGGCACYCAGCAGTATCATGCTCGCACAGGTGGACCAAGTGTTGCAGGTCTGTCAAGGTCTGTCAAGGTGCTGCCGGGCGAGCCAGCTGGCCCAGTGCTGCCGGGGGCCGGTCTCCTTATGGTGGTCGGTTGCGGCGGAACACCGCACCGTCCCGTCTAATTGCCCAGCCAGCAGCTGCGCACCCTCCACCACTTGCCGTATTCCCAGGCCCCTACCATGTCAAGCACGTGTTACAATGAGATGAGGTGGTAAAAGAGATCAAATGGGGGAACCTGACGTCCGTGCTGCCGTTGCCGGCGGCATTTGCGTGGCCACTTGCCGCGCTTCTGAGGCTCCCCATGCTAGACACAGCAAAGCAGCACGAGGACCGTGGCGCAATAAGGAGTAGCAGAAGAATGAAAGCACTATTGTACATGCAATGCTATCTAGCAGCAGCCACTGGGAGTGGCAGGCTAAGGCAGGGATCAAATGCACAGTTTGGAGGAGACAAGGGGGGTGTATGCTGGGGTGGTGCGGGCACCGACTGGGGGTGACGCAACAATCAAGTGTGCGGATGCATTCACAGGTCGGCAAACAAGCTGAAGTTTACAGAGTCAACGATGATCCACCGCACCGCGCCAATCGCTGCAATCACGCCCACCAGAGCAAAGAAGTAGGCGCCGGCGGTGTGCGCCCAGCGCCGCAGCCGGCCGACGGAGCCCTTGAACGCCATGTTATACAGCAGCATGGGGAGGCAGAAGTCCAACGGAGTGAAGCCGATCGCGCCGCACTGCAGGTTCAGTGGAACGAGGGGGGGATGGGGTGATGCAGGCATAGCAGGGAGAATCGGCCGCCGTCCGCCCCGCCTACCATGCATTCGCAGCTGCCGAACCCGCCTCACCAGTGCAAGGAAGTCGCCGAAGAAGGGCATCTGCAGGGGAGGGGCACGCGGCAAGGGCAGAGGTAAGGGCAGGCGGTTTGGGGCAGCGGGCAGATCTCAGTGAGGACCCGGAGGGGCACAACCCTTTCCCAGCAACAATCACCCGTGATGCCATGCAAAGCCGCCAGCATAACCTCACCGCGCAACCGATGCAGGTCAGCACGGCCACGTACACCACAGAGATGAGGAAGCGGGTGAGCATGTTGCGGGGGGAGGTGAGCGGCTGCACGGCAGGACAGGGCCAGCGCCGGCAGGAGGAGCGGTGCTTGCGATCAGAAGGGGGCAGCTGGTGTGGTGGCACCAACCGACTGTGGGCAGGGCGTTCAATGGCGCCTCGCCCAAGCAGGGCCGGCACTCGACTGAGGCAAGCAACTCCTGCGTGTCTGAGCGGCCTCCATCCAACTGCTGTGCGCCTCACCTTGCTGATATCCATGGTCTTCAGTTCCACAGCCTCCAGCGTGGGCCGCACATAGATCTGCAGTGAAGCAGCAGCGGAGGTGTGCGAGGCAGCCACATGCGGTCGACAGCGTATGGTTTGCTAGGCGCATGGCTTCTTGCTCTCCAGCATGCAGCCGATGACGGTCATTCTAGCCACAGCCCAGCTGGCACTGCAATTGCAGCCCCTCCAACGCTGGTGCGGGCATCACGGTGCAGTGCCCAAGCAAGCCGCACCTGGTAGCAGCCCGCGATCTGGATGAGGGCAAAGAACTCGACCATGCGGTTGGCCCAGGTGGGGCCGTAGAAGCTGGCAGGCAGGTAGGGGGTCACGGCATTCCCAAACGCCTGCGAAACTCATCGCAAGCAGGGGCACGGGCGTGAGATTGGCGCAAGGCAGCAATGTGCAGCAGTGGGCACCAGGGCGAGGACGTAGCGGCACGTCGGCTCTGGCCTCTCATGCCGCATGCGAGCACTGCCGGATCACGCTGCTGCAGCAGACGCCGCTCTCCGGATCGCTCCGGATCGCCATGGCTGGCCTGTTGAAATCAACATGCGAACGATCAACAAGTACAGTAGTAGTACGCACCCAGTAGCCAGTGATGGTAACAATGAGGTAAGAGGCTGAGATGAGCGCGTAGCACATGGCCACCGCCTTGTACATGTTGCGCTTCACTGGCGCCTTGACGGTGGCCTGGGCAGAGTGAGGGGGGTGTGGGGAGGGCAGCAGATGTGCAGGTGGCGGCGGGCAGCACGAGGTGCAGCAGGTATGGGGCTCTAAGTAGGCAGACGCTTGGCTTGCACCTGCAGGAAGGCTTGTAGTTAAGCAGTCCCTGAGGGAGGCACTGCAATGTCGAATTGGAAGGCCGAGAACAGGCTAGCCAAAGTCCAGCTAGCGGGACGGCGCCTGGTGCAAGCGGCGCCCGGCCAGCGTGGGCGGCGCCTGCCGGCAGCCTGCGCATCTGCCCCCGTGCAGCCTGCCATCAGCAGTTAATGCACCAGCAGGTTTCAAGGCAGCGTTTTTGCTACCACTGCAGCTAGGATGGCAGCTGTGGGCGTCAGCTGGGCAAGGCTGGACACTAAAGCGGCTTGCCGCCATTGCCTCCGCCAGCGGCCGCTGTGCAGCATCCCATTTGGGCCTGCACATGGCCTGCCACTGGCCTCGGCCGGAGCTGACATACTTAGCAATAAACTGGCGGGGCGGCGGCATCACTGCCAACCCCAGCGGGCCTGTTAACCATGCTGCCGCTCAMGGGCCGCGGCTGCCACCGCCGCCCGCCCGGGGCGGCAGCAGGCGCGGCAGCCGCGGCCGCCCCTGCCGCTATACTAGAAAGTGTGTCGACATTCATTGAAGGCGTTTGGGGAGTACAGCGGCGCCAAAATCGCGCCCTTGCGGCCCGACCGACCATGCGCCGCGCGTGTCGGCCCCTCTCCGGGGCCCTCCCCGGCCTCAAAAAGCTTATAGCACCTGTATCTCGGGCAGCACCGTATCGCCAAATCCGAACGCGATCGTGCCCAGAGCGGAGAAGACTGCAAAGGTGATGGACGCGGGGCTGCCGACGACCGAGTATTCGGCCGGAGGGACGTCCGCGGGGCGGTTGTACCCTGCAGCAGGCAGGCAGCAGGGGCGCAACGGCAGCAGTTTTGGAGGTTGGCAATGGCAGCAAGTGAGCGGACTTGCCTCCACGTGTCTCCCTGTTGCACTGGTCAGGACGCAACCGCTCCCAACCCAGCGGAGCTACTGCGGCATGGCCTGCATGTGACTGCCCGCGCCTGTCGGCCCGCCCCGCTGCCGCACCCACCTGAGTAGATGGAGAGGGCGGTGGCGGTGACAGCAAAGCCCAGGGTGCAGAGCGTGGAGGCCAGGTTGAGGATGCGCAGGTCGTGGATGGAGGGGAACTGCGGTGGGCGGCAGGGACAGCGTGAGCAGGAAGTCCTTAGTGATGAGGCAGTGGGACCTTTCTCAACGAAGCGATACGCGATAGCCGGTTGGAGCAAGCTAAATCAGTGTGGGTGGCGGCAGACAGACTGACATGCAGGGCACAGCCGTTACGGGCACCGGCCCGCCACCTTCGCTGCCAMGCGCCGGTGGGCGCCCACACTGCTGACCAGCGGGGCCCCCGGTCGTTCCCTGAAGGCCTTGAGTTATGCCACCCGCAGCCCCCACTGCTGCCCACCTGGCACAGCAGCAGCTGGATGCACCCAAAGATGATGATGAACTGCTGCAGGGTCATGGTGGACTCGGGGTTGAAGGAGCGGTTGAGCGCCTGCAGCAGTGGAGGAGGTAGCGCGAGCTTGGCGGGTTGGATGGGTATCTTGCGCCATGCGGGCAGCTGCAGCAGGCAGCTGGGCGGCTGGCACTGCCGTCGCTGCTGTAGCCCAGGCCTCGCCAAGCAAGTGCGGCAGGGTGGACCCAGCATTGGATGGGGTGGGCAGTTGCTAGTTGCTGCTGCCCATCACATCGGCAGCTGTGCATGCACACCCCAGGCGTACCTTCATGGAAATGCCCGCCACGATGCCCAGCGTGACGTTGTTGCCCAAGCTGGCGATCTGCTGGAAGAAGATCACGGCCCGCCCCGCCCAGGGGCCTGCAGGCAGAAGAAAGCACGCGGCGGCAGCAGCAGCAATCGGTTTGTGGGGTTGCAACTGGGCCGTGTGCTGCTGCCGTGGTGCTGAGATGCAGCCAGCCGGGAGTGCTGTAAGCCTTACTGGTGCCACACCTCTGCGTGGCTTTTGCGCAGGGGCAGTCAGTCAAAGCCCAAGCATCACAACCATGCAACACCCACCGGCGATGGAGGCAGCGAGGTCAGAGTAGCGCAGGTATCGCACGCCGTTCCACTCGTGCAGGGAGGCCAGCAGCACTGATGCGTACCATGTGGCTGCACCAAGGGGTGCCGCAGAAGCGTGGTGTCAGCAGAGCAGCGGCAGGGCAGCGGTAGTCATTTGCACAGCTGGCATGCACCAGAGCAAGCGGGTGCCGCCAGCCTACGAACTGTGTGCCGCCACATACGCATATTAGCACCCTTCACAAGTGCACGGCACACGCAGGCATGAGCCCACGCACTTGCGATGCCGATCAGCAGCGCCACCATGCNGGGGCCCCAGGAGAGGGAGGCAAAAGCGAAGGGCAAGTAGGCGTCTGCAGGAGGGGGGCAGGCGTGGTGCCACGGTGTTGTGGCAAGAAGCGCTGCACCGGCAGTGATAGCATCAGGCCGAATCAAACCGCTTTGCAAGACTCTTGCACGACTCGGAGCGGCGGCGTCTTCGAAATGCAGCTTGGCAAGCCTCTCTGCTCACTCACAGGCGGCGGGAGTGGCGATGGTGGTTGCCAGGTGGTAGCCGGCATGAGCCCACGTGCCCGCGCCGATGTCACTGCGCAGCGTCTCCTTGCCCTGCAGAGGTGGAAGCGGGTGCGCAGGGCTGCCTGTCAGGTGTGCTGGTTTGCAGGCAGCGTGGAGGGCATATGCGTTGCTGCAAGCAGGGTAGTGCCCCCAAATGTGCCAAGGCATGGACCTTAGCGCATCGCTGCCCAAGCCCCTCTGCCCTGCCATAGAGCTGCCCTGGACTTGCCTGGAACTCGCGGCTGGTGTCCCGCTCAATGTCGGCGCCCTCAAACGAGTCGGCCAGGGAGCCCGCTTTGAAAGACGCGTCCCCGCCCTTGCCAAGCGCGCCCGATGGCGCTGCAAAGCGCTCCTGGCCGCCATGAGCTGAGTCCTCAGGGCGGCGCGGCATGGCGGCGCACGTCGGCAGTCAGGGCACAGGGGAGGGCTGTTGAGGTCAAGGTGCCGGACAACACTGCGTTGCATGGTACAGGCGGTAGGGGCCAGGGGTGAGCACATGCGCCGCTGGTGGGCCCGCCTTGGTGCGGCGGTAGGGCGGCGGCGGCCAGGCAAGGCGCGACGGGACGATCCGCGCGGAACGCCAGGGCTAAGGGCATGCACTGCACGTGTCAGAACGCACCTGCTCAGGGGCAATGCGCCGCTGCTGAGGGCTGCGGAGGGCGCACCTTGGATGCACAGGAGCAAGTGGGCTCGATCGCAGGCGGCACAGCGTCAAATGACAGCACATGAGCACTGCGTTGGGCTGCCCACGTGCTGCGTTGGGGCAGCCCGGGCGGACTCCAACGAAGGTCGCTGCGTTGGGACCGGGCCCACCGCATATAGGCTGCGGCGCAGGGTGGGCCTCCCACCACATTCTCTCCTCGTTTCCACTGCTGCCAAGCAGCTATCCGCCTCCAGCACCGCTAGGGCTCCACCATGCAGGCCTCCGCTCAGGTGAGCGCTTTGCACAGTCACACACACTGCAGATGAGCTTTAGAGGACCGATCTGCTGGCCGATGGCTCGCCGCCGCGCCGCGCCGCGCCGCCGCCGCCGCCAATGCGCCGCCTGCTGGCCTCGCTCTTGATCATCCTCTCCTCCCTCCTACCCCATTGCCCTCAGGTCCTCGGCCTCAAGGCCCCCACGGCACGCGCAGGCCCATGCCGCGGTGAGAGCAGCTGTTGCATGCCCGCTGCCTGCCGCCGCCCTTGCCCTTGATTCTAGCCCTGCCCCCTCGCCACCGCCGCCGCCGCCCTGCCCTTGTTCCCCTGGCCGCCAGCTTGCTGATCCCTGCACCAGCCTCATACCCTACACGCTGCACTCAACATCACCGCAATACGCTGCCGCCCTGACCCGCAGGCCGGCGCAGCGTGGCCCCCAACGCCATCGCCGCCCCCGAGCGCACTTCGGTGTACGAGAGCATCAAGCAGAACAGCGAGTTCCCGCCTGAGACCGCGGTGAGCTGCCCTAGGGCTGCTGGTTCCTGTGGTGGATCGTTTGGTGGGTGATGGAGCGTTGCATCACACCCAGTGTCCCGCCCTTGCCGCCTCATGGCGGCTTGGCTGGCTCTTGGCTTAGCGCGCAGCATATGCCCGCTGTTTGGTTGCACAAGCGTTGCTCCATCGGCGCGCCTAGCCCTAATCTCCCCTCAACCTACCTGGTCCCGCAACCTCTTTTCCCTTCCCTCCAACAACAATTGCAGTTCCCATGGGGCTTCCAGCCGCCCAAGGGCTTCAAGCTGCCGCACTACGTGCCGCGCACCCCCGCCTCCGTGCCCACCCCCAAGCAGCTGGGCTACACCATGCCAGGTGAGGCCTGCTCCCTGAGTTGGCCCTAGCGCTGCTGTGCTTGGTCATGTGCTTGCATGTCGCACATGAAGTGAAGCCCTGATGCACAGTAATGCCTGTGCAGCCATGCCAGCAATGCATGGTGGAATAACACCCGCCATGCCTGGCCCCTGCCTGGTCACCCTCCTGCCTGCCCACCCCTCCTCCCACGCCCCTCCCCCATTCACACACAGGCGAGTTTGAGCCGCACGCGGCGTGCTGGATGGGCTGGCCCACCTCTGGCTACCTGTGGCGCGAGGGCGCCAAGCCCGCCCAGGCAAGCATGGGCAGGCATTGGTGACAAGTGATGTGCTGGCCCCAGCGCTGCTGCCATGGGCACATGTGAGAAGGGCAAGTGCACCTCCCCTGTCCCACCCACTTACCTTGCATTCTGCCTTGCTGGCCCCCTCCCTGCATTCTTCTGTTCTTCTGCAGGAGCAGTACGCGGGCATCGCCAAGGCCATCTCCCAGTTTGAGCCGCTCAAGATGATTGCCTCCCCTGGCGCGGTGAGACCTAGTGCTTGTGGTCTATTCTTGTATCATGCATGCTGGCTGAGCTGGAACAGACCATGCGGCTGCTGCCGCTCTGTGCCCCACACACGACTGCTGCACTCGTTCACTAAAGCAGTGCCCCACAGCCCTGCCCGCTGCGTCGCCTCACTATCCCCCTGCTTTGCAACCCTGCACACCGCATGCAGGATGCCGAGCTGGCTCGCTCCTACTTCACGGACGCGCCCAACGTGGAGGTGGTTGAGATCCCCATCCGCGACGGCTGGACTCGCGACTGGGGACCCAGCGTGAGTGGCTTGGGTGGGGAGGACTCTTTTTGGTTCAGAAAGGTTGATGCTGGGAGCTCAGCCTTGCGGTCTGCCTTCATCACTGCCTTTAGTACTGGGGACCCAGCGTGAGTGGCTTGGGTGGCAGGACCCTTTTTGGTTCAGAGAGGGTGGATGCTGGGAGCCTCAGCCCTTGCGGTCTGCCTTGAGCACTGCCATGGCATGCCACGGCATGGGTGAAGCGCAGCGCACACAATGCTCGTGAGCAACCACAATGAACCGTCAACTTAACTCCGTTTCTGGACCGCCTATGCCAACAACCTGCAGTTTGTGGCCAAGACCGTGGGCGGCAAGCGCACCGTGGCGGGCGTGCACTGGGACTATGACGGCTACGGCGCCACCCTGAAGAAGGTGTGTTGGTAGTGAATGACAACTGGAATGGATGCATGTTGAGGGGCGTCAGGTCTACGGCGCGATGGGCAGCACTGCCATCAATTGAGCCAGCTGCGGGCGCTGCACCACCCCAGACCCAGCATGGGCGCTCCCTTCCGCTTACCGCTCCCTCCTCACCTGTCCCTCTGCCTTGTCTGTGCAGCTGCTGGGCCTGCCCACCTTCATGCCCGAGGAGGACTGGGCCGTGGACTACGAGGCCGGGCGCAAGCTGATCGAGGCCACCGGCGCGCACGTGTTTGAGGCGCCCATCCACATCGAGGGCGGGTCCATCCACTCGGACGGCGAGGGGTGAGCAGTAGTTAGGACACTGCGTTAGCTGCCGGCCGTTGGCCGCAACTGGCCGACACTGGTGAACATGGGCAGGCAGCTGCAGCTGGTCTGGTCAGCCCACCCTTGTTACCGAGGAGCACCCCCTGCACCCGGTGTCATCTCACATCTGAAACCACCCTCACTGCCCCCTCCCCTCAAATCACAGCACCCTGATCGTCACCGAGGAGTGCCTGCTGCACCCCTCGCGCAACCCGCACTACGGCAAGGCGGGCATCGAGGCGGTGCTCAAGGTGGGCTAGGCTGAGTTGGCTGCTTTTGTATTGATTGGTTGCGGGTTTTGATGTGGTTGCTCGTGCACTGTGGCATGCTTGATGGTTGAGCGCATGCCTGGCAGAGCGTTGGCCTACGTGCTGCCACGTTGCAACGGGCGGGGCTGCAGAGCAGCAAGCATAACAGTGCACCCTGCATTGGTGGCAAGGCAGTTGAGGCATCATGCATGCGCTGCACCCATAATTTCCGCCCTGCCCTTACTTTTCGTACCACCGCAGGAGTACCTGGGCCTGGACAAGATCATCTGGCTGTGGAAGGGCGTGGCGGGCGACGACTCGGTGGTCAACGGTGAGCCGCCACTGTGCCCTGCTGGTGTTTCCCTGCGCTGTCGTCAGCCATTGCGGTTGGGGTATGGCAGCAGGCGGGTGCTTTGGTGGCACCAGCAGCTTCCTGCTGCAGCATGGCTCCATGCCTGCCGTGCTGCTTACTTTGTGAGGCACTCATGGGCCCCATAACATAATGCACCGCCCGTGACCTGTCACAGGTCACGTGGACAACTTCTGCTGCTTCATCGCCCCCGGCGTGGTGGCGCTGGCCTGGCCCAACGACGAGAACGACTGGAACGACCCCCAGGTGCGTGCGTGTGTGTTTTTGGGCACCGATCATTGCAGCGCACGTTGTGCATCTCAGCATGGGTTGCAGAGCGCTCCAGCAATGCCCCTGTGGGCATCCAGTTCCCACCCTTGCGGCGGCTGCAGCCGGCCGTGATGTACCTCCCTGGGCTGCCACCGCAGTCACCGCCGCCCCTACCCACCCTCTTTTGTCTCTTGCTTCTCCTGCATTGCAGTACGAGATCAGCATGGACGCGTACGAGCGCCTGAGCAACACCACCGGTGCGTGGCAGCTAGATGAGGATCAACATTGCCGCCAGCTGTGGTGGCCTGTGCCTGCCCTTCCCTGCATTCCCTTCATTTGCCTCCTCATTGAGGCACGCTGCTTGCGTCGAGTGTCACACTCGAGTGCCACACTCTCAGAACCAGGCCAGCCTGCCACCCCCCGCACCTCAGCCCGCCTGCCACCCCTGCACATGTGCTGCTGCAGACGCCAAGGGGCGCAAGCTCAAGATTGTCAAGGTGCCCTGCCCGCCCGCCATCTTCCGCACCTACAAGGAGGCGGGCGGCCTGCTGGTGAGCCTCATTCCCTTCTGGTTGGATGAACCTTGATTGGCGTGCATGTGCAGTCCTGCCCTGCCTCCGCTGGTCATCACATGCCGGCTGTTGCATGTATCCTTCCGCTGTTGCATTGGTCCATTTTCCGCTGTAGGATTGTTGATCCTTGCGTTGCATTCATCCTCTTGCAGGCCGACCACTACGACAAGGGCTACACGCCCCGCATCCCCGGCGAGCGCCTCTCCGCCTCCTAGTGAGCCTCCATGCCTGGGGCCTGCGGGATGTGCATGCCTCGTGGCATGGCGCCTGCATTGTGCTGGCCCCGTGCTTGCCACAGGACCCTGCTCGCGCTCGGTGTACATACCCGCAGGTTGAATGCAATTACAGCCATAACAAGGGGCTGCTTCCTCCCTCCTCAACTTGTGTGCAGCATCAACCACTACAAGGCCAACGGCGGCGCTGTGCTGAGCAAGGTAAGCGCCAAGGTCTAAGTTTGTGCGGCATACGAGCGAGCAAGCAAGCTGGCAAGCATCCGCCGCTTAGCATGCAGCCTGAGCCCGCCCCTCCTGCCACGCTGCTGCAGTGCTCAACAAGCGTGCTCATAATACTCAGTCCTGCCTCTCCCTGCTCCCCTGTTGTGCAGTTTGGTGCGGGTGCTGCCATGGCGGACCAGCGCGCTCTGGACATCCTGGGAGAGGCCTACTGCAAGTGAGAAGATATGGCTTGGCATCATGGATGTGTGCTGCTGCCTGCCTCAACATATGCACTTCCTGCGCATACCGCGAACCCGCAGCTCATTTCTCCTGGCGGTGGTTCTTCTCTCCAAATGCCTTGCAAAACGTTCGCCCCAGGGGGCTGTTGTTGCCACGTCCGATGTGTCCAATACATCTGACTGACCGTCCACAACCTTTGATTCGTTCCTACAGGTACCTGGACCCCAACACGCGCGTGGTCAATGCCCCCTCCCGCGAAGTGCTGCTCAACGCCGGAAATGTGAGCCGGGTTTGCGTGCTGCTGCCTGCTCTGCGCCTCCCGCTTGCAGTAACATGGCTGGCATGCCGGCAGCAGGGATGTTGAGCCAGGCAATGCTGCAAGCTGCTGCTGCACATTCAGCTGACGTTTGTGCGCGATGTTGCCTTTGATTTTTGCAGGTGCACTGCATCACCCAGCAGCAGCCCCTTGCTTGGTAGAGCGGCCAGACATCCATTGAACCACCACTACCGGCAGCGCCCTATAGATAGCCCTAGTGGAGAGAGCCCAGCGCCACAAGACCGCGCCCTCAGCCCCAACGCGGCCCTCTTGAGTCCATTTGATCGCTGTGCCTGCCTGCGCCTGTACATTTCCATTGCCCTGCGTACTTTCGATTTCCTTACCCCTCTGGTACTGCTCCTCTGCTGCTTCATTCACACCTCATCCTGGCTCCCGGCAAATTGGCGAAAGCCGCTCGCCATGTGTAAAACACCTTCTGCTGAGCTGGAAGCGGGCAACGGCAGTTGGGGGCGAGTGCAGGGCACCACCGTGCTCTCACCTCAACAGGCGGGCTCAGCGTGGCCGACGGCGGCGGCGACGGGGCCACATTGACACATGCAGGCAAGCCGTTCCTGCCCGATCACTGAAATAAGTTCTTTGCATCATCAGCTAACAGCGCAGCTCATCAGGCATCGGGCCAGCCCTAGCGATGGCCAGCAGGCAGGGGCTGGCCTTCACGGCGTGGCTGGGCTGCAAGGAGCCCGGCAATCCTCGCACAGTGCTGATCGAGATAAACGCGGTGCGTAGGACGCGCGGGCAGCGCGCACTCGTCAAAGCCCTCGCCTGTGGCCCTTGCCCTTGGCATCATCAGGCCTGCGCCCGGCCTTGTTGGCTTGCAGGACGGGTCGCTGAACGTTACACGCACAGGCGGCGACGCGTGGTCCGTTGATGCTGGCGGCGGCGCCGCCGCCGCCGCTGCCGTGGTGCAGACCTGCAACAAGTGGGATGCAAAGGGCCGCAACCCAGCCATGAACGTGTACATTGACATAGACATCTTCCGATGCAGCAGTGTCACACCGCCAGAGGCACCCAGCAGCAACGGCGGCGGCAGTGGTGAGGCCGGCAGCAGCAGCAGCGGGGGTGAGGAGGACGATGAGCACGACGGCCCCTCCCGCTGCAAGCTGGGCCACCTCATCCAGCACTGCCTGCCGCAGCTGGCCGCTCAGCTGGGCGGCTACAGCCAGCTGGCGCTGTGCCGCTGCACCTGGGTGGCGGACGAAGCGAGCGGCCGGCCGCTGCCGGGCAGCATTCTGGCTGTTGGTAGGCAGGATTCGAGCCACTGGCGACTGCTCCGGCAGCTGGTGCGTGTTGGGTGGCTTGCAGGGTTTCGTGGAGGCCTGCCGGGCTGCCTGTCCCCTTGCTGGCACGGAACGCAACCTGACCTGCCGCCTGCTGCCAAGCCTGCTTAACACGCAATCTTGCTCGCTATCTGCTGCCCCCACCGCGTAACAGGCCAAGCAGAAGGAGACCGGGGCGGGCGTGCGCAGCGGCAGCCCTCCGCCACCCGATGAGGAGGCAGCGCTGAAGCGTGCCAAGGTGGGTGGCCCGCCATTCGCTTTCCACTTTCTTTCGCGTCCTTGCACTTTGCTTTGTTTACCTCCCCAACCTTTCTTTTTTGGGGTCCGCCATCCAGCAAGTCGCATCGCCAGCCTGCAAGCCGCATCCCTGCGCTACCTGGCAGGCGGCGGTGTTGCTGCTGGCTGCAGCTCTACCGCCCACTGTCGATTGTTCCAGGGCACCCCTGCGATGGCCAGCGCACCGCAAGCTGGTGCAGCACGGGTGCTGCTGCTGGCGTGCCACTATTATTTTGCGCCTGCACTTTCTTTTCTTTGGCAGGAGACACTGCTGGAGGCGGCCGCCCACTTTGGCCCGGCAGTGGTGGCCAAGTGCAGCAGCCTCACAGTGCGCAAGCTGTACCTGCGAGAATATCATTTCTTCAGCCCAACCGGGGAAGGTGAGGCAGGCTGTGTGCTCAGAGCACGAGCAAACCCAGTGGCTTGGGATGCATGCGGATCCACAGTGTTATGCACCCTGTAGCCAGCTGTGGGCATGCCGCGCACCCTGCCGTGGCAAACAGCCATGGCCAACGTATGGCCTGGCATGGTAGGTGAGGCAAAACAGCGCTGTGCAAGCGGCCGAACGTGGCACACAGTGGCAACACGTGCTGACGTCGCTCGCAAGTGCCGTTGTGCGCCCGCTGTTTGCCCTGTCCTGCCCTGCAGATGTGGCTGACTCGCGGCGCCGAGCGCTGGAGTGGGCGGCAGGCCTGGCAGCTGTAAATGATATGCTGGAGCGCTGCCCGGAGGTTCGAGCCAAGATCAGCGAGCGACTGACCGGCCCGGGTGCAGGCGGCGGCAGCAGGCCGSGKAAGCGGCCGCGCCAGCAGGGCGGCAGCGGCGGCGGCAGCGGCCGCCGGGTGGTGCTTGCAGTGGGCCCGGCAGCTGCAGCCCCACTGCGTACGGCTGAAGCAGCCAGCGGGCCTGGTGCAGCGGCTGCAGCTGCAGCTGCAGCAGGCGGCGCCATTGACGCGCAGCTCTTTGGGCTGAGCGGCCTGCTGCCACTGAACCCCACAGCGCTGCCGCCGCTGGCATTGCCGTCCGGGCCACCGCCGCTGCGAGAGCCTGAGCAGCCGGCCGCAGAGCTGCCGCATGGGCAGCCGCCTGAGCCAGCAGGGCATGCACAGCCCTCTGGACAGTCAGCAGCTGAGCGGCAGCCAGCTGGGAGCGGCCTCGCTGCCTCACAAGGCTTCACAGAGTGYCTGCGGATGCAGATGGCAGCAGAGCCCTCCTGCAGCTTTGGCCTCAGCCTGCTCCGGCCGGGTGCAAGCGCCAGTGCAGCAGTTGAAGTGGAGCAGCGGCCGGCCAGCACTGCGCAGCAAGGCCAGGCAGCAGCCCCTGCCGCGGCAGCGGAGCAGGAGCAGCCGGCCAGCCCGCAGCCGCCGCCGCCCTCGCCTGCCTCCCGCTGCACCCGCTGTGCGCGGCTGCAAGGCGCCGCCGCCGACGCAGCCGTCGCGCCTGCTGTGGCAGGCGAAGCAGCACCCGTGCCGCCTGCAGGCGAGGTGGTGCCTTTGGACGCAGTTTTGCATGCCTGGCAGGAGCATGATGCAGCCCGGCAGGAGCTGTTGCACACAAAGCAACAGCTGGCAGAGGTGGCACATGAGCGAGACAGCCTGAGGCGCCAGCTGGACGCCGCACTGACACGCCTGCAGAGCCTTGCGGGCGGAGCAGCAGCGCCTGCCGCGCTGGCGGCCCTTTGACACAATATCGACACAAAAATATAGCTGGGAGCCCAGGAACCCGACAGAAACTGTGCAGTCGTTTAGTGCGCCTTGCTGCATGTTTGATTTTCATCGCCGTTCTCTGACCTTTCATCGACTTTCATGCCCACTTGCTCCAGCTCCGAAATCAATTTCAATCCATCTGACCAGACTCCCTGCTAGCTGCCGGCACATCCGCGGTGCACCCACACAGCTTGTCATAGCGCAATCGCACTTTGATGCCGTCCCAACAAGCCTCAGCAACCAGCATGTGTTACATCTGCGTATCCAAAGCCAGCTCTAAACCTCAGGAAAGCCAGCTGCATGCCGTCAGGCTGCCACCCGGCCCCGCCGCACGGTGCTGCGCAGGCGGGCCGACAGCTGGCGCCAAGGCCGCAGCTGCCGCCTGTAAGCAGCGGCAATGGGCTGGAGCGGCTGCAGCGGTGAACTGTGGCCCTCTACCGCCGCGCTTGTACGAAGCAGCCAGGCAGCAGCCACCATCGGCACTGCCACAAACGCTGCTGCTACTGCTGCCTGCCCGGTCGCCGCTGCCGCCAGCGCCGCTTGCAGGCAGGCAAAGGCAGTTGCCCAGCTGGTGCCTGCAGCGTGTGATAGGGGAGGGGCACGTGTGGCAGCCTTGCCCTACGGCATGTGATCCAAACCCGCCCCGCTTGGACATGGTTGCCTTTCCCAGCAGCCTACCAAAACGTAGGCTAGCCCTGGTTTAGCCGCCTCATCCACACCTGTTGTCCACATGTGGTCGCGAGCCAGCAGCGCCCGCGGCACCTGCAGGCCCGTCACCAGCGCCGGCAGCAGGTAGGCGGCTGGAGAAGCAGCAGCCAGCGAGCTAGGGTCGCACGTTGCAGCGGCCTACATGCAGTGGGCAGGCAGAACACAGCCATTCAAACGCAAGGCATGCCAGGATCCCAGCCATAATGCATGCCATTAGCGTAAAGGATGCTAGAAACAAGACCCACATGCACGTTTGAGCCAGCCGCACAGCTGTGCCAGCGCACCAGGGCCGCAAGGGGCTCCAACATGAACAAGAGGGTGGCCGTCCAGGCAGGCACGTCCCACATTTCCCAGCAGCTGCGCGGCAGCCACCGCGCTTGCAGCGCCAGCCCTAGGCCGGCAAACAGGCAGAGGCCGGCTGCGGCAGGGGCCCAGCTTGCACTGGCTGCCGCCCCGTCGGGCACGCCACACGAGGGCAGGACGACAGACAGATAAAACACCTGCAGTGCAAGGGCAAGGGCAAGGGTTCGAGGAGTTGGCTGCAACCGACGTTTGTGGCAGCACACCCTGTGCGGGAACCTGAGCATCCCTTTGGCATCCATGAGGGCTGCAACCTCACCTGCGGCAGCACGGCAAAACCGACTGCACCCAGCACCCCACGCCACAGCTGCCAGGCTGCTGCAAGCTGCGGTGCCTTTCCTCTGCAGCCGTGCAGCAGCGCTGCATTCATGGCCACCCCTCCGCTTGCCAGCAGCAGCAGCACAAGCAGAAGTGGTGGTGGAGCGCTGCCCAGCAGCCATAACTGCGGGCAAGGGATGGGGCAGATGGCCAGTGGTGACCACCCAAGCATTGAGGAAACTGGTTGCAGCTGTTGCACATTGCACACCAGGCCATGGAGCTGCCTGTCATGCAGGACGGTTGCTGCCCAGGGCTGTCGGACATCACGGGAAATAGCTGCACCTGCTCCGCACGCAATAGCAACAGCATCACACAACATTTCTGCACCTGCAGCAGCAGCGTGAGGCTGCCGACCAGCCCTGACACATAGCACGCCGCCGCCTCCCGCTCGCCGTCATTGACAAACACAGACGAGAGGATCAGGAAGGAGACACAGTTGCTGGCCAGTGGCTGCAGCAAGGGCCGGGGGCCAATGAATTGGAATGTCTAAGTGAAGTGCACAGGTTGGCACAGGGCAAGCTGCAGGGAAGCAGACAAGGCAGACAGCAGTGTTGCACCGCTCAAGCTCACCACCCATGCATCGCTGGAGGCCAGAGATGGGACAGCGGTGGCAGCATGTGCTGCCGCACGTGCTGCAAAGTCTGGCAGGGTAAGCAGCGTGGCTAGGCGCAGCAGCCGGCGGGTGGCGGACTGCCATTCCTCCAGCCGCCCTGGTGCCAGGACGGGCGCTTGCGGCGTGTTACTGATGGGTGGAACGGCACAAATGTCGCTGATGGAGCTGTGGCTTGCAGAGCTGCGGACGTTGCTGCCATCAATTGCCGCAGGCTCCGCCCGACGGGCAGCGGCTGCAACGGAACGCCGGCAGCGAGGTGGCGGCGGCAGGCGGCGGGCGGCGGCAGGGTTTGGAGCGAGCTTGCTGGTGATCAAAGCCGCACGCGGTGCAGCAGGAGCAGCTTGCAAGGACATGGGGGGGCCGCCTCAGCCCGGGCTGCCCTGGAGCGGTGCACAGGCGGTCGCCCGGTGCTCGGGCGCCGCTCCAAGAGCGATCGCAAGCCAACATGTGCATGCTAGGCCCAACGAAGCCGCCTGTGCGAAGGGGTCCCAACGGAGGCAGTGCTCCCAACGAGGGCAGCCTAGGGTTTGCGATTGAACGATCGAGTTGATCAAGCTTGTAGCAGGGAGCTGAATAAGCGAAGGGATGGGGCGCTCCGCCCTTGGTCCAGCGCAATGGAGGGCCGACTGGCACAGCATGGCCGCGTGAGGCGCCCGCCCTTGCTCCACTTTTCAAATTCTCAGTTTCTTGCGCTTCACAATCGAAAGGAAGGGCAAGAAAGCACAGTGGAAAGAGAGGTAGGCACGGGGCCGCAGGCAGTAAAGAACGCGTGTGCTGCCCCGTACCGCACTCGTGTCAGGTCAGTGCAGCGGCCGCCGCCTGCTTCCAGCCTTGCACGCATTGGCACGGAAGTCCCTGCTGCTCTGCTTCTCGCTGTATCCAACTTCTCTTTGTCTCTGCCTCCGAGGTGCTCCAGCTGCTGGCCAGCCAGCAGGCGTTTGATGGGTTCCTGCAAGGCGACCGAGTGCAGGAGAGCAGGCGGGGTGAGCGGGCGGGATGAACGGCAAGCCACCTGACCTGCCGAGTGTGTCCCAATGAGCAACAAACAAAGAAACAAGCGGTCTACGACAAATGCCAAATCATGTCAACATGGTGTGTGTCTGACTCGTCATCTATGTTGTGTCATCATCGACCAAGCTTGCGCTCAGTGCATGTTGCTTGCAGGCGGGCCAGGCGGGCGGCGGCGACGGCGGGGCATGCACATGTGTGATAGCAAGGCAGCAGCAAGCTCACACAATACGCGTGTGCGAGGGAGGGATCAGGTGATCTGGCTAGTTGAGTAAACAACCGATACAGCGAAGGTGTCATCAGCGTCGATACTGATGGGGAAAGTGTCCTCACGCCCCTCTTGTGCGAAAAAATGCAGCACGTGATGTAGGCATTGTGCAAGTGTTTGTTGAGGAGCAGCAGCAGCAAGCAAGGGTGAGGAAAGCCATGCTCGGGGCAGCAAAACCACCCACCTTGAGGCGAAGGCGCCACAACCACAGCTCGATCGCGAGTTACATTGTACGAGCCCCCGCCTTGCGCCGGTCGTCCGAACCTGGAGGCAGCGGCAGGCAGGGCAGGCAGGTGAGCGGCTGATTGAGCACAGGCTGAACGCGGTGAGTAACTAGTGCAGGGATGCTGAGCAAGGATGGCTTGCTTGGCGAAGAAAGGTGTGTGGGTGTGTGTGGGGTGGGATATACCGGTACTTAATTCTCGGGCGCTCATGGGGCCGGCCTGGGCCGGCCCTCTGGCCCAAGACTCAACGACCGACAGCCTGTCCGCCTCTTGGGGCCCCCTGGCGCCATGCGCAGTTGCAACGGCTGAGGGGGAAGAATGGGCGGATGCATGTGCGCGCGCATATGCATGTGTGCAGCGAGCACACGATGGTGTGCACACAGATGCAGCAGTGGCAAACATGCAGTGCGCCAGCCAGGCGAGCACCCATGGTGAACAAAAGCAAAAGCTCACCATGTGTGCATGAAGCTCAAGTCATCAAGGCCGTTGGCTGTCACGACAGGATCATGCTTGGGCAGCCTGCAGCAAATGGGGCGAACATGTACACACAGGTCAGGCCCAGTTCAGGCGGAACACGGCCATTCAATCATCAAAGCAAGGGCGCGAGGCCTCAGCAACAGCCTTGTTATCCTCAGGCCTGGGCACGAGGCCCAGCCGGTAGGTCGGTAATTCCATTGAAAGACCGTCATCGGCCCCGCGCCCACACCCAGGCCAGTGGATGGGTTGCAACGAAAAGCAGTTTGTGCAAAAAATGTGCAGCGACGAAGGAAACAGTGAGGAAGAAAGGTCTGCTCAGCGGCCGCCCGTGTCAGCGACGGCGCTGAGGGCAGGAGGCAGGAATCCTCCTTGTGCGGCCGGGCATCTTCACAGCAGACCCTTGTAGACTAACAAAAGTGTGGTGAATGATGCACGGGACTACACTGTTTCTCGACGGCTGCTCGGCAGCCCCAGATTGTCAGGCAGGAGCCTGAACAGCGGGTGGCAGGAACGCACCCAGKGG
>JADXDR010000155.1:136166-147402 GCA_025026875.1 Chlorella ohadii
GTGCAGCACAGGCAGGCAGGCAGGCAGGCAAGCTTTCAACGCGATCTNGACTGCTCAGGAAGCTGTTTCAATCCGGCATGTGTGGGCCAGGCGTTGGTGGCAGGAAACCACCACAACAGGTGTCCTCACGGCAGCTGAACGGCACGGACTGCAGCAGTGTGCAGCAAACATTGAAGCAACACGGAAACAAAAGGGAGGGGGCAATTAAAAAGGCAGCAGCGCTCAGGGTGCCCTGGTGTCTGGCAAGCGCCAGTCAGGCCGTGGCAGGAACGCACGGGTTGGGCGGGGAATCCTCACAGCGGGGCGGCTAAAACGAACAGGGGACAGCTGGATGCCGGTCCTCCAACAGGATGCAAGCGTGCAGGGTGGGAGGGTGTGCTAGTCGTGCACAGAACGGAGAACAAGGTGCAATAGGACGAATGGTTGACTGTCTGCTCAGAGGGCCCTTAAGTCCGGCACAGGCCAGGCAGCGGAGGCAGGAAAGCTCCGGTTGGGCTGGGCTCGTCACGGCAAGCAGAGACACAGGCAGAGACACAAAAGCAAAAATATGATGCAGCAGTGCAGGGTGCTCGCTTTGCGACACAGCTCTCAGAGACCCGTGAATCAGTCACTCAGATCAGACGACTCTTCCAATCATTACAGGTTGGGGTGTCGTCCCGGAGCGGTGCCGTGCCGGGGAGAGGCCGGGCAAAGCATGAGGAGCGGTGCAGCGTGCAAGGGAAGAACGACATGGTGCAACTAAGGGGGCAGATCCAGGCCAAAACAGCCAAAAGCGACAATAAGCTAAGCAGCAACACTTGCCTGCTGGGCTGTGGGCGGCCATCACGCGCATCTGTTGGCAGACGATGAGCTGCAATGATCGCCAGCACTCGCCGCAGCCTGTACAATACAGCGGTGACAAAGCACAGCTGGTCAGCGTCGCTTGTCAAGTGCCTTCGAGCAGCAATTTGGAACAGCTTGAAAGCCACAGGAGTGGCGTGCAGCAGTGCGTGGGGTGAAGGTCAGGGAGGATGGAGGGAAGAAATGTGGGCATCAGCACTCGGCACCGAAGGGGCAGTGGTAGGTGCGCCCGCCCCGGCTTCCTAAGTGCCCGTAAATACGGCCTTGCTCTCAGCCCTCTCTGGACAGCCGGCGGTCCCCGTGCTGAGGCACTACCGCGGCTGTGGCAAGAAGGCTGCAACGGCGCATGCATGCAGGGCTACAGGCAGCCAAAGGAATGCACAATAAGCAATAAGCATGAGTGTATGCAGGATAGGGTTCTCACCGGCTCCGGCATACTGCTCGCGCCCATGTGCAGCTTGTTGTCAAATAGTGGTAGTGAAAGCGGTGGGAAAATAGTGGGCGCGCCAAGCGGTCGGCCCCAGCCTGCGGTGGCGGTTTGGAGCAGTGTGGAGAGGAGTGTCAGAGCGGCTTTTGACACGGCGGGGCCGGCTAGCAGRGGCGCGGGCCGCAACACTGCGCTCTGTTGTGATGTTGCACGCAAGACAGGGACATGCAAAGCACGGGGAGGCTCAGCTGCCCGGGGTTTGGGAGCGTGCGTGGGGCGGGGCGGGGCGGCGCGGCAGCAGGGCGGCGCGGCAGCAGGGCTGCGTGGCAGCAGGGACACTACCAAAGCTTGGCAAACAGCACTTCCAGGACCTTGAGAGCTGCACTCACCGTTGAGCGCGGGCTGACTTGGACAGCAGAGGTGGTCGAGGGCGGGCGCAACGGCCTGTGCAGCAGCAGGCAGGAGGGACAGGGCAGGCGACGGTAAGCAGCGGCGGCAGCAGCAGATGGGTGGTGGAAACAAAGGGTTGCGGGCTGAGATGAGAATGGCAGCGAATGCACGTGAAAGAACACAGAAGGGCTGAGGTATGCGGGTTGGGATGTGCCAGCGAGACAGGTCAGCACGGGCCGGCTAAGTGAACAGCCTGCGCTGGTTTAGGTCTGGCTTTGCGGAGCATGCTGTGGGTCCCCCTCGACACCTGACGCACACAAGATTGAGTTGCGCCAGGCAACGCCTCTAAAGAGGACCACGGGCAAGTGTGGAATGTTGGCGGTGCACAAAGCGGTGCTGGCTGAGCGGATGGGCTAAAGGTGCAGGAAGGCGGAACGAAAAGGCTTGAACGCAGCAGATGCTGTGCCTACCTGCTTGACTGCAGCCAAGTGAACACGCTTCCAAGCTCGGCAGCTCGCTGTTACAGGTGTGGTTCAACGCCACCTGCACCAGTTGGGCAGATGCGGAGACGCCAGGTNGTGGTTAGTCAATGCTCACGCTCATGGCATATCAAGAAAGCAGGGCAGCAAGTGAGAGAGGCAGCGGTGTGGCGGGCTGTAGCTGCCGCCCAGTGCGGGCGGGGGCGGGCCAGTGGCGCACCGCACCCTATGAGCACCAGGCAGCAGCGGTCGCTCTGGCCAGCCTTTCATACCCCGCATATCAGGCGTGGGGTCAGTGCGGGGCTCAGAGGGCGGCGTGCACAGCATGCATGTGGGTTGGCAGGGGAGTGTGCACAGCAGGCGGGCAGGCGCTTGCTAGCCCTTGCACATACGCATGCATATGCATGCATGCATGCGGAAGCATGAGAGAGCCGACTCGGTGGTGCCTATGTTCGATTCCGTGGCGGGTTTTGTCCTCAACGCGTTTAGTCAGTAGAGGGAGCCCTGGTCTCCTCATCGTCGGCCGGCTGGAGCGAGCGCGCAGCAAAATCGTGGCGACCAGCAGACCAACACTTGAGCAGGGAGGCGGTTGGAATGCTCACCTCAGCAATGGGCCATCGGCGCAATCGTGCGGCAACTTTTCACGTGGGATGTGCTAGTATGGCATAGTTGTAGGTCGATGCGGTGAGTAAATAGTGGGGCTCTGCAAGGGTTGGATTGGACGAGCGCGAGGTGAGCGGCAGGGTCGGGCGGCGGCGGCAGCAAGGCAGGTCCAGGCGGCAGCACGGCCGTGCGGCTGAGCGCATCCACTCCAGGCGCGATCGCAGCAATGCAGCAGGTGCTAGCTGGGCCCGAGCGAGCAAAACACAGCTGTCAGCGCCATGCATGCAGCTTCCTCGGCCCAACCCCCGGCGCGGAGGCCCCAGCACACGTCGGCAGCGCACCTGAGAGCGGCAGACGTCCAGGCAGCGCCGCGCCTGTGAAGGCGACCAAGCGCGCCCCCTCACTTGCTGCTAACGCATGGTAAATACTTGCAGACGGCTGCAGGTTACTGCGGTGTAAAGAAAGCGCGGAAATGCTGCCCTTGTCTGAGCCTGCGCTCCTCATGGGCGACGGGGGACCTGGGTCGTGCGCCATTCGAAGCTTCTGAGGCTTCAGAGCGACCAGGGGAGCCGTAACAACGTTCAAGGCTCAGCAGCAAGTCGAGCGCTGCTTCCGAATGCACGCCACCTTGCTGCCGGAGCCGGCGAACGCCGCAGCTGGTGCGGCTTTCAAGGCGCGGACCGTTGCCTTGGCCGGGTGGCCTCCTCTGACTCCCACCCGTCGTCCTCACTCGCAGAGCAGTGTGAACGTCACAAAATGCAGTTGCTGAGGACGGGGTGGTGACCCTGTGTTAACGCCGCCGCCGATCCGGACCTGCACGCCTCGTGCGCCCTCCCAGCAGGTGATGGCAGGCCGATGCTGCCACCGCTGCTCATGTCCACCGCACTTGCCACCTCTTGTTCTGAGCGCTGGAATGCGCTTGCCCACAACAGACCCTTTTACAGGATGAATGTGCATGCCCAATGCAGAGGATGTGGCCGGATTAAACGATGTGACGTGGGGGGCAACGATGGGGACGAAACGCAAGTGCAGTCAGGATGGCAAGGTTTGCAGCAGAAACATAGACAGCTGAGCTTTAGTGCACCGGGCAGGTCACAGGCAGCGGGCCAGGATGAGGGCTGCCACATCGAACGGCACGATCAGGCGGTGCATGCACAGTGCAGCACAGCGCAGGCGGGCCTTCTCTGCTGGCTGCAGGCGCAGCACCACTTGCGCAGCCTGGGGTATGCCATGGGCCAGTGCTGCCGGCAGCGCACGCTCAATGGCGGGACAGGGAGAGGGAACCAGGGCCCATTGGCTGGTGGAGAGGGGCAGGCGCCGGGGCTCCAGCAGCAAGTCAGGGAAGAGCGAGAGTCCAACTTCGCCAGCATCCAAGAGGGCTGCCATCACGGCGTCTGTGGCGAGAGCAGCCAGCAGGCTGCATGCCGTGGAGCGACGGGCTTCAGCCAGGGCAATCTGCAGGGGAGTGCGGCCGGCAAGTGTGGCCGCTGCAGCTTGGGGTGCCGCCTCCAGAAGCAGACCAGCCACAGCTGCGCTGCCTTTGAATGCTGCAATGTGAAGGGGCAGCTGCTGCTTCGCATTCCCAACCATGGCTGCCGCTGGAGCCGCCTGCAGCAGCAGGTGGGCCGTGGCTGCGTTGTCGCGCAAAGCTGCATAGTGAAGGGGAAGCCCGCCATCAGCATCTGCCGCCATGGCCGTTTCTGGAGCAGCTTCCAATAGCATGGCCACCACTGCAGCATCACTGCGTCCTGCTGCAACGTGGATTGGCAGCTGGCCAGCACGACTGACGGCTTTGACAGCTGCCGGCGCAGCCTCGAGCAGCAAGCCCACAGCTGCATCCTGATTCTTATCCATAACTGCGAAGTGCAGCGGCAGGCAGCCTTTGCTGTCGGCTGCCATGGCTGCCGNCGGCGNCANCTCGAGCAATGGCTGCAACACTGCCGTATGGCCGGCCAAAACTGCAATATGCAGCGGCAGCCAGCCCTTGACATCTGCTACTGTGGCTGCCGCCGGCGCGGCATCAAGCAACTGGCGCAACACTGCTGGATGGCCAAGTGAAGCTGCAACGTGCAGCGGCAGGTGTCCGTCTGCATTTGCTGCCATGGCCGCTGCTGGTGCCGCCTCCAGCAGCAGGCGCACCACTGTCTCGCAGCTTTTGTGAACTGCCAGATGCAGCGGCAATATGCCGTTGGCATCTGCCACCATGGCTGCTCCTGGTGCTGCCTCCAGCAGCAGGCGTACCGCTGCCTGGTGACCGTGCATTGAAGCATAGTGCAAGGGCAGCTTGCCGCTCTCGTGCGGCATCATGGCTGCCTCTGGCGCCAACTCCAGCAGCAGACGCACCACTGTCTCATTTCCCTGGCATGCGGCATAAAGCAGCGGCATGCTACCAGTGTGACGGCGGAACATTATTGTCTGAGACGCCGCTTCCAACAGCAACCGCACCGCTGCCTCGTGACCTTCGTCCAGCGCGTAGTGCAGGGGCAGCCTGCCTTTCAAGTCTGGTGCCGTGGCTGCTCCCGGCCATGCCTTCAACAGCAGGCGCATCACGGCCACATTGCCGCCCCTGGCCGCCCAATGCAATGGCCTCCTGCCGTGTGCATTGAGTCGGCTCGCTGCTGCTGCTGGCGCCGCATCTAACAACAGGCGCACTATCGCCTCGTGGCCTTTGTAAGCCGCCATATGCAATGGCAGCCAGCCGTTTGCATCCACTGCTGTGGCTTCCGATGGCAGGCAGCGCCGCACCGTAGCGGCGTCGCCAGCCCAGCAGGCTGCGTGCATGCTGTCGTTACTGCCAGTCGCAAGCACCTGTTGGAAGGGGGAAGGGGCAGCGCAGGCGGATGTTTCGCAACGGCGCGCCGCAGAAACGGTGTGCCGCCCGGGCGGCGGCGGCGCCCTGGTGGATGGCGAGGCGGCCCTGAGACCCAGCTTCCCGCAGCCGAAGTGGCGCACCTGACCCATGGCTAATCCGCGCGCGACAACCTCAAGAGAAGCGGGCGACACGGTCGAGGGCAGGCTGTACCGCGGTTTGACTGCTCTGTCGAACGCCGCAGAAGAAGAGGCAGCCTGGAAACGCACGATGCAGGGCCGATCGAGGCTTTGCTGCTGCTGAGACTGCATCGCCGCCGCCGCCGCTCGCAGTCTGCGTGGCGTGCTCGGGCTCCGTGCTCCCATGCGCTACTGCTCATGAGGCATGTATCTTGCTTGGTGAGCCTCCAAGGTTTCAGTGACACGTTGCCTAAGTATGTCTTATGTCTGAGCCCAGGTGGCATCCCCTGCTCTCGTCCCCTCAGCTCCAAGCTCAGCAAGGGCGCATCGGTTGCAAGACGTATGCACTCTAGAGGGTGGGCTGGCTGGAATCATTATTATCAAACGATGCAGAGAACGGGTCTGAGTGGACCATGTTGTGGTGAAGCATGCACAAAACTCCCTCGGACATGCCTAAAGCATGTCAGGACGTCGTGAAGAGCAACAACAGGATGAATAAAGCGTATGGATGACCTGTGCACAAGGAGGATATGGCTGATATGCATGAACATGCACGCTGCAACAAGAGCTTCGGTGGGTTGCATATTTGAGAGTGACTGGTCGCTGTGAGAAGCATGCACTGATCCATCAAACATCTCAGGACTCCGGTATGAAGGCTGTGACAGAGGCAGCCGGGCCGGATGCGATGGCTCGGAACACATGGCCCGTCACCAGGGCAGGGGTCAAGCGGTTGGTGGTGCTGCCATCGCCCAGCTGGCCATGGTCGTTCAGACCTGTTGGAGGATTTGCGACGACAGGCAAGTGAATACTCAGTACGGCAGGTCGGCAGTGAAACAACACGCGGCCATTGACTCAGGCACAGCTGCCTGAAACGCACACTTTACCCACCCCAGCACGCGTAATTGCCGTTGTTGAGCAGACCACAGGTGTGTTGAGCCCCAGCAGCCAGATCAACAAACAAATGGTCGGTGATAACCAGAACGGGGGAGGTGCGGGTGGTTTTGCTGCCATCGCCCAGCTGGCCAGATTCATTTGTGCCCCTGCACGTACAGGAAACAATGAGCGGCTGATTGCGGTTGGTCGGTTGCAGACGTAGGCACGCAATGCACGTCCAGCGTGCGGTCATGCAAATTAGCTTCTGTTGCAAGCTGGTGAGCAGGTCATTACCCAGGCAGCACACCGGGCTCACCAGCACAGCACCCTGCCATCGTTTCTCAGGCCGCACGTATGCGACCAGCCGGCTGCAATGCGTGTGTAGACATAACCACCCTCCACGTCGACTGGCTGGCGCTGCATCCCTGGAGCGCCGTTGCCAACAGTATTTGTGTCGCCTGGGTGTTGGCAAGGGAAGGAGGAGCGGTAAGGCAAGGGGCAAGCATGCCAGCAGAAACAAGCCAGTAACCGCAGTGCACTGGATGCCGTTACGCACCCCAGCACATGGCCTTGCCGTCAGAGCGCAAGCCGCACGTATGCTGGGAGCCGGCGGTGATGCGCTTGAATGTGTGGCCACCGGCTACAAGCGCCGGGCTTGTGACGTGCTCAGACGTTCCGCCATCGCCGCACTGGCCATAAATGGCGTAGCCCCAGCAGAGCACACTCCCGTTGGAGTGCAACGCGCAGCTGTGCTGGGAGCCGCATGCGGTGGCGGTGAACTTGGCCGTGCCAGTGCTCGAAATCAATGTTGGCTGTTTGAGATTGCGATCTTTCTTCAGATTGCCAAGCTGGTAATCAAAGCCCCATCCTGTCGGAAGAAGTGCAAAGCAGCTGGACTGTCACCAAACTGTAGATAGCACTGAAGAGTGATGTCTAACGTGTGGCGCTGGGGCACTTGCGGCGTCCTCAAACAAAGTTGCCAGTGGGTGCTCGGCACTTGCTGCATGCATGCACTCGGGCTGAAACCGCTGGACACTCAGCCCAAGGCACTCACCCCAGCACGCCAGCCTGCCAGCGTTGGTGCCAGCGCCGCTGCCAAGAACCCCGCATGTGTGAAACTGGCCAGCCGACAGGGATGCAAACTTTGTGTACGACCCTGTTACTGGAGCTGGAGCTGGCCGAATGTTGGCTTTGCCTGAATTGTCACCCAGCTGCCCCACTTCATTATACCTGCATATGAGGGGAGGGCACGCCAGTTCAAGCGTGGCTGTGGATACGACCACCGACTGCGAAGGATGACGCGGCATAGCATCTCAACTTGTGGTCAGATACCCCTGAGTACACATGCGCCCACCGCTGGTGCACTCACCCCCAGCACAGGGCAGCAGTGGCGCCATAGCCTGTGGCCACACAGGTGTGGTAGTCCCCGGCGGTGACCCAGGTAGTGGCGTCGATATTGCTGCCGGCACTGACGATCACAGGAGATGTGCGGTCGCTCCCATAACCAGAGCCGCCATCCCCTGTCTGGCCATAATAGTTCCACCCTGTACCTCGCAGTGCAGAGTGGATGCTTGTCAGTACATCAAACCGAGGATGCTCTTCTTCATGCGCATGGAAGGCACACAATTGGCGTGCCTCACCTGCGGCCATGGGGCGGCCTTGTGCCCGCTTGCACTGCTGGTTGTGGCAGCTGACGTACGCGTCGCTGGCAGGGGCGCATTCATTCACCCACTCCGAGTCGGCGCAGCACCAGCTGTCCAGCGGCTTCCACTGGGTCCCAGCAAATGGCTGGCACTGGGGGAAAGCCGTGGTGCAGTACGCATAGCCTGCGTGCCAGGCACAGGTGGGGACAGTGTTGGACGGCAGGTGCCCCGGCCGGCGTACTACAGCAGGCCTGTGGTCCTCTCCTTCCCCTTCCCGCCCGCTGGGCCCCCGTGCTACCCTGCCATTGCGCCGCCGCTGCTGTGCTGATGCAGCCGAGGCCGGTGTCATCAGTCTGAGCAGGTTGGTGCACTCACCGGCGCCGCATACGCAGCTGCCGCCCGAGCAGCGGTCCAGAGTGGAGCACACGTGCCCACATGCGCCACAGTTCAGTGGATCGTTTTCAAGGTCGGTGCAGACCGCGCTCTCGCCGGTGCCGCACATGTGGCCTGCAGCACCCATGGCATGGACAGCCCATTCCGCTGGTGAAGACATAATGGTCTATAAGCACGAGTGCAGGCTGGCGTTTTCTCAAATGAAAACGCTCAAATGAATGGAACAGGTGAGGTGGGCAGAACGGGACGAAAGGGAAACAAACTAACGAAACCAGAAAGTGAAGAATACCGATACAGGAGTGAAAGGAAACAAGACTTTAGCACTAAAAGCAAGAAAGCAAGAAGAAAGGAAGAAAAGAAGCAAAAATTCCCATGCTCCAAGCCTGCCACAGGCTGGTGCCACAGCTGGCGACAGGACGTCCCGGTCGGGAGCCACATGTTAGTCAAGACGGCGCCGGCCAGCTTGCAACCTGGAGGGGCTACAGCAGACGATCGCTTCATGAGCACAAACTGCAGTGTGAACTCAGCCTGAAAGGGGTGGTGCTGTGTCAGCCACTGCTCAACTGTCTGCGCAGCACGTGCGCTTCGGCAAGTGAGCCATGCAGTGGGATGCCCATCCCGTACCACCACCGCCGGCGGCACAAGCGGGAGGCAGCAAGCTATAGAACCACTGCTGCGGCACTGCTACAGCACGTCAACCTGATGGATCTTCAGGCGCGCAGCGGCGTGGGAGGCCACTCGAGAGCCGTTTTAACTCAGCAGCTTTTGTGCGCGTCTCTCCCTTGGGGCAAGTGGCTGCGCAGCCATATTCACACACGCGCTGCCAACCCAACACGGAAACGGCAAGCGCTGCAGCGGGCTTTGTGTTGCCGGGACCTCGGGCCGCTCGCTGGCTGGCTGCTCTGCTTTGGGCCAGAGAAGATGATCATGGAACGCAAACCCAAGATACAAGACAGCCGCGCTGCCGTTCATGCCAGCCTAAGGTCGCGCCACCGGCGCCAAGCGGCGCATGCGGGGCACCGCCCCGATGACTCGGTTGCTCTGCTGCGTGTTGCGAACCAACTCACAAATGAAAATCAGGCTGACACGTTGTGATGTAATAGGAGGCGCATGTGCTGGCCCGGAATGTATGTCCGGCGGCAGTGGTAGCGGCAGCAGCAGCAACAACAGCAGCAGCGCAGGGCGGCGGCAGGAGCATGGCGCCCTCCTGGCCGCCGCAAGCCTGCGGTGTGCTGAGCCCTGTTGGGTCCTGCTCATTGCTTCACCAGATTCACAGGGAGGACCATCGAGAAATCGGCAGCAGGTTGCATTGCAAATCCAGCAACCTACTTGGGCGCGTACTTGTTCTGCTTGACGCGCCGAAAGCTGCTGCTGCCCACCTTGTCCACCACAGCCAAGTAGATGGGACCACAGTCCAGCGGGCCATCAGGCAGCAGCAGCCAGCCGTGGCGCGCACGCTGCGCCCCTGCGGCCTCCAGCGCCGCTGCCGCCGCTGGCGGGTGCAGCACCCGCAGGCTGTCACCGCCCCGCTCTAGCACACGGTCCACAACCTGGTCGTTCTCCAAGTCCAAGATTGAGCAGGTGGAGTAGACAAGCCGCCCGCCCGGCTTCAGAGCCTGTGGGGGATGCATAGAGAGGTGTCGGCCGCATGCGGTGCTGGTGATGGGGGGCCAGAATGTGAATGCACACCTACATGGGTTAACATGCAACTGCGGCAATGCTGCATGCATGGAGCACGCCATCCCTGTATCAAGCTGCTCCGCAAACCCTCGATGCCTCACCTGCGCCGCCGCAGCCAGCAGCTTGACCTGCTGCGCCGCGATGCGCCGGCAGCGCTGCAGGGACCAATCTGAGCGAGGGACGCTGATGCTGGTGGCACTCAAACTGCTGCTGCCACTGCCGTTACCAACGCCGCTGCCGCCACTGCCGCCGACGCGGGCGGCTGCCTGCTGCAGCACGTGCCGGTCGGAGGAGCAGGGCGCATCCAGCAGCACTCGATCGTACTGCTCCGCTTCTTGGCGGCCCCAGAAGCGAGCGCCATCATGGGGCGTCACCCTGTGTGGAGTTGGAAAGTCGGCAGGGCAGCTTGGCAGGATTAGGAATGGCAGGATGGCAGTGACTGCATCGTTTGAAGTTGGCGAGTGGCTCAGCAGGCCAGCGACGGGGATGGCGATACTTGCAGGCCAACTAAGCATGCCGTAGGTGGATGCCCGGCCTCAGCAGCCAGCATGCTACCACCGCCAAATCATCAACAGCTAATCCCAGCCCCGAGCTTATGTCTCACCGGATGCGGTAGCGCGCCGGCACCGGCACATAGTCTCGCAGCACCCGCACCAGCCGGGCCCGCCGCGAAGCATCCAGCTCGTTGCACACCAGGCTGCCGCTAAATGCCGCACTTTCTGCCTGCTCCTCCTTATCCTCCGAGGCATTCGCTGTCGCCCTGCTGCGCCGGCTATTAGGGCTGCTGCTGCTGCTGCTGCTGCTGTCTGCACCGCCATCCGGCCTGCTGTCTTCCAGGGCCAGCGCTGCTTGGTGCTCCCTGGCCAGCAGCAGCTGGGCCAGCACCAGTGACTTCCCCCCCCCTGGAGCGGCGCACATGT
>JADXDR010000156.1:0-37997 GCA_025026875.1 Chlorella ohadii
TGTATGTGCAGGAGAGGCTTATGAGTTGGATGCCATGTGCTGGAACCGAGGGCACACCGGGCTCACGACGCTTGCAGGCTTCCCGGCATGCATGAATAGAAGCAAAGTGACAATCCCGGGCCYGCAAGCGGCGCTGCACGTTCCTCCCACGCGCTGGCCCCCAGTGCCATGCGCGTCAGCTGCCTGGTTGCCGGCCACCAATACCTGTTGCCTGAGGACTGCATATCCGCTGCTGCAGGTCAAGGCAGAGGCAGGCGTGCCCTAGGTAAGCTCAGAAGCTGCCTGGTTTCCAGCCTGAATGCACTGTTAGGCCCCTCTTTCCTGTGCTGTTCTCCTGTTTCAGTTTGCTGGCCTTGCCCTCCCTACTGACAGTTACACCACTCAACATGTGCTCAACGCGCGTCAATGCGCCTCATCATGCCACCCACTTCATTCGCTTCATCACCACGCATGCAGCACAACAGCTGTTTTGTTTACGCACTGCCTTGCTGCCTTTTTGGCTCAGTTGTCCTGTACTCTGCCTTCGCCGATGTTGTAGACGGCTCCACCAGCTTAGGCTTCTAAATCTGTGACGGCTAACCCGTAATCTAAACAAGCAACACAGAGAGTGTCAGACACCAAATCCCGCCATGACGGCGGGCGCACCGCGCAGGTGCATGCAAARCYGAGCAACAGCCCGCCAAGGCCCTGCCCATCAAWGTGGTTGCTGGCCTGGCCATGTTTGTGAGTTGATCCACGKTTTGGCTGGGCGGCAGCCGAGTGTTACACATGTGCAGCTGCACCGCTAAGGACACGCAGCAGCGGCCAGGGTGGTGGGTGCCCCCGTTCAAACGCTTGCTGGCACGCACCGCACTCATTCACATTTCCGAGGGCAGCCAGCACAGCAGAACCGTCGTACCAGCACTCAGTGATGCCACATGGCGGCGGGGTGAGCAGCAGGCAGCGTTCGGTGCAGCTCACGCCAGCTGCCGCATGCTCAGGCCCGCAGGTCGTCCGAATTGATGATGCTCAGCTTGATGGCCCCCGCCTCCAGAGGTGCCGCCAGGTGCTGCCTGTAAAACTGCCACCAGTCCGCCCGCGTCTCTGGGATGGCCAGAATGTCCCTGCAGCAGGGCACGGCATCATGAAACCGGCACTGAGCGCGACATTCAGAGCACACCCCAGGGGGCGAGGGGCGAAGAAGGGTTGCGCAGGCTGCCCAGCTGCCCTCCTGCCCCTTGCAGATATAACCACACTCTCACTGGTGCAGTGCAGCTGTGCAAACACACATGGCACATTGCTTGGCCACCTCAGCTTGCATGCTGCCCCGCAGGAAACACCTCTGAGCAGACAGAAGCTGCAGCGACAGACAATAAACAATGCGCACCGCTGCTTGGCGTCCAGATTCACATCCAGCACAACATGCTTGAGCCGGTCCAGCTTGAGCGCACCGCCGTCAGCCAGCTTGCACAGGCGGTTGGGCGTGCCTGCCGCCAGGCACATCACCTGCGGCAGTGGGGGCACGAGGCCAGGGTACAGGTAAGCACAGGCGTCCTTTGCCTGAAAGTTACCCGACGTGGCAATCATGAGCCAACATGGGGCGCCAGCCGGCCGGGGCAGGCGTAGGAGGGTGACGCATTACACTTCGCCATGCGCCATCAACTGGGAAGGCGGTTGGTGCCGGTTCACAGTTCCCCTCATCCCCAACTGGCACTTCACACCAGCGCCTGTCCGAGCCCACCTGTGTGCGCAACACCTCCTCCTGCTCCGCCACCTTGAAGTGCTTGGCGAAGAGCTTGCCAATCTTGCAGGCCTGCGGGGGCCGCCCAGAGGGGACAACGTATGCATGTGTGTGTGTGTGTGAAGTTGGGCAGGCATGGTAGACAAGCCGGGCAGGTAGCTGGGAGCTAGGAAACACACCCAGCCCCACACTACCGCCCCAAGGAGCCAATTATGAGCCAGAGGCACACTGGGGTGCAAAAGCAGAGTGCCCGGCATGTCACCCACAGCCGGCCGCGGACGGCAGCTGCGTGGCATGCGCATGCCAGCGGCAGGTGCCGGCATCACAGGAGCCGCACTGCAGGGACCAGCAGCGCAGCCGCAGCTCTCACCTTGTTGAACTGCGGGCACAGCTTGATGAGGTTGACCGCCCCAATAGCTGACGGCGACACCAGCAGCAGCGAGGGGCTGCCCGGCGGCCGCTCGCCGCCTGCTCCCTTGCCGCCACCCTTGCCGCCGGCGCCGCCGCAAAACTCCTGCTGCCAGGAGTCCGGCCGCAGGGCCTTGAGCCGCTCCTCTAGGCTGCCTTCTGTGGGCAGAGAAGCCACACCCTCTACAGTCAGCCCACCACGCTCCAAAGCACTGGCTGCCGTCTGCTGCTGGTACGACGCCCACAGCCTGTTTGCGGGAGGGGTGCAGTGCGCTTGATTGAAGCTCTGCTGCCAGCATCTAACACACATATGCAGGCCTGTTGCCATTGCTCTAAGGGCCGAGTGCTGTTGCAGGGCAGCCGTGGACCAGGCCCAAGCGGCCTCTTCCAAGTGAGCAGCACCATCGGCGGTACAAACCAGGCAGCCGGGCCGCTCAGCAGCACCCACAATTCCTTCTCCCTCCCGCTCACCAGTCGGCCTGCTCCTCGGCGCTGCAGTCCGCGATCTGCCGCGCCAGCTGGCGGGCCGCCTCAAACTCCAGCGCTGACAGCTTCTGCCCGCCCTTGCGCCGCCGCTTGGCAGGCCGCCCCTCGCCGCCGCCGCCGCCGCCGCCGGGCTGCTCTGCATCTGAGCCGCCCTCGCCCTCGCCCTCGCCGCCGCTGCCGCCCTCCTCATCGGCTGGCCGGTAGTCTGGCATGTCATCGAGCAGGTGTCCAAAATCGTCGGCATCGCCGCTGGCCCCGCCCAGGCCGGCACCCGCGCCTGCGGCAGAGGGGGCAGCGGTGCGAGGGTTGAAGGATGGTGCTTCACGCGTGCATGCGTGCCTGAGGGTGCTGGAAAGCAGGCTTGCTAAGGTACCAAGTGAGAGCGGCTGCTCTGCCGCAAACCTGGTTGCGCAATCAATCCACAGCAGAGAAACAAAGCACAACCCGCAAGTCCAACCAAACGCAGCCCACCCCACCTGGCCGCAGCTTGGCAGGCTTGCTGCCTGCGCTCTGCGTCGCCGCCGCGCCTCCCGCCCCAGCTGCGGCCGCAGCGGCAGCGGCGGCCCGCTGCTTCTCAGCCTTCTTGGCGCCCTTTTTGTGCAGGAACACGCCGCCCTTGGGCCGCCCCTGCTTGCGCTGCTTCTGCCCAGGCTTTGTGGGCCGGGGCTTGCCGCCCTTGAACTTCATGTGTGCCTGCTGAAAGGCTGAGCACACTGGAAGGCAGTACCGAGCCGCAAGCTAGCCAGTCGGATCTGCAGGGAGCAAGGTGCGGAATAGATCTGTGCGTCTGGAAGCTTGGCGGCGGCGGCAGCGGCGGCAGCAGCGGCCGGGCGTCAGGGCGGCAACGGCGCGGCAGCCGCATGCATGTTGCGCCACATGAAGCCGCATATGAAAACGCTGCCAGCCATGCGGAGGCACAGGGCTCGCGGGGTGGAGCGGCGGCGCCTCTCTGTGGCACGCCCTGTGCTCACCTGCGAGCGTGGTGTGAGCCGGTGATGTCGCAAGGAGGAGTGCGTGTCTGCAGCTTTGCGGTGCATGCATCTGCCGCCGCCGCTGCCGCCACCACGGCGCCCAGCAGCCACGCGACAAGCCTCCAAGCAAGCACTTTGGGTGTGTTTCTAACAATCACTGCTTACTAATCGCAGTTTGTTGTTTCTAGAGCCGGCGTCCAGGACTATATTGTTGGCTCATGGCACCCTGAGCTACGATTGCTGCCACCGCTGGCATGCCGCATTGCAAGGGCAGCGGCTCTCTGTTCCCAGGCAGAAGGGACTCGGCATGTTAGGTAGTTCTACAGGCCTGGGGGGGCGGTATCGCCCTGCAATATGAACGCGGCGGTCGCAACTGCGGACGAATCAAGGGTGCAGACAACGGATGCAACAGGGCAGAGATTCGGCAGTCAGGCTGCAATGCCAAAGGGGGCACACAGAGGGTTCGCAGATAGAAGGGTCAGTAGCACGGACAGAGAGGTGCGGCTCAGTGCGTGGCGAGCTGCAGGAGCACAGCAGCCAGCACGAGGCCAGCAGCAAACAGGGCGAATGGGGTGGAAGAGGGTGCTCCATGGCCTGCTGAAGCCTGGAGGTGGCTGCCGCCGCCACTGCTGTCCTTTACGGCAGCGGGGGCAGCAGCCGATGGTGCGGCGGTGTGCGGGACACGCTCAGTGCTGCGCAAAGCGGCAGCTGGTTCGTTCGTTGGGCTCGGCTCCACTGGCGCTGGCTCGGCGGCCGCTGCGGTCGCTGGCTCCGCCACAGCAGGAACCTCAGGGTCTGCCGCAGCGGCCTCGCGCGCCAAATTTGCAGGCTGTGCCGCAGGAGTGGTCGGCAGTGGGGCCTGTACCCTGGCAGCCTGCGCCTGCGCCTGCGGCAGCTCGGCCTGCGCCTGCAGCAGCACAGGTTCGGCCATTTGCGGCGGCCCAGACTGCTGCGCAGGCTCCCCTGCTGGCTCAATCGCTTGTGCCGACAGGGGCTGCTGCACAGGCTCCTGCGCCGGCTGTGCCGCGCCGGGCTGCGCCGGTGGAGCCCCGGCGATTCAGGCCGACTTGGGAGGGTTCTCGGAGCGGGGGAACTTCTGTGGGCATATTGAGCAGGGGGAGGGCAGGCAAAGGCGGGCGTCAGCAGGAGTCCAGCAGTGCGCAGGTCACCGCGCAGACCTGTCTGATCTGCACCTTGGAAGCACCCACATGCGGTGGCCCGCCCGCTAACTCTGGGTGCAGTTCTGGCTTACCAGCCTCACCAATCAAACCAACCTAACAAGCCAGCTGCGCACCTTGCTGCCCTCTGCCCACTCGGGAATGCGCAGCTTGGCAGCAGACGCCTGGTCCAGCACCCAGCTCAGCTTGCCGCCGGCCGGCTGCACCAGCTGCACGGGCAGCGCGCCCGGCAGCGACTGCACCTCGAGCGCGCGCTGCACCACCTCGGCCTTGCCCTGCGGGTGGGTGGAAGGGACACACAGGTCAAGTGGGCACGTGCTGGTAATGTCGCAACGCGCAGTTGGACGCCAGCATGCAAGGCGGCGTGCCCTGCCCTTCCCAGGCCCTAGCTTCCCCCAGTGCTGGGGGTAGGAATGAATGCCCGTGCCAGGCAGCCGCAAAACACACGCACCTGGCCCAGCGCCACAACCGCCACGTTCTTGGCCGCGTTGATCACGGGCAGGGTGAGCGTGATGCGCTCCGCGGGCGGCTTGGGCGAGTCGGACACGGGCAGCACCCAGCCCTCTGCGGGGGGCAGAGCAAATGGAGCGAGTCAGAGATAGTTGGGAGGTTTGCAGCCAGCCCTCTGCAAAGAACGAGAGGCAGCCAGGCAGCAGGGTGGGCGGCTGGCTGGGCGGAGGAGGAAGGGCAGAAGGATGCGCAGGTGGCAAGGGCAAGCGGCAAATTGGAACGGGTTTGCCGAGATCATGTCGGTAGAATGGCAACGCTGTCTTCCCAACCACCAGGCACGCACCGGTGGCGGCGGTCTCCTTGCGGTTGGGGAACAAGGGAATGTGGCACCAGTCCAAAAACATACAACCGGGAGGCGCACAGTAAGAGGCAGCAAGCATGCAAGCACGCACCAGTAGCAGCCGTCTCCTTGCGGTTGGGGAACAGCGAGGCGATGTGGCCATCAGGACCCACACCCAGCAGCACGCAGTCGAGGACGGGCCAGGCGTCCGCGGTGCGGGGCAGCACCGAGGCGGGCAGCTCCAGCAGCTGGCCTGCAGGGGAGGAAATGATCAGAGACGGGGAAATGAAGTGAGAACAGGACTGGTTTGATGAGCCACGCCCATGCAAGCAGCTCCCCAGGCATGCGCAGCATACCCAGGGAACAACAAGGAAATTGCAGCTCGGCAACACCGCAGCAACGTCGCGACTCTTGCGCGCCGGTGCGCAGCCAACCCTCTGCATGCTGCATCTCGCTCAGCTTACCCGCATAGTGCGTGGCCGCTTGCTGCACCGGCAGCCCCTCCTTGATGGCCAGCACCTGGTTNGCGGGCACTGGCACCTGCAAAGGAGCAGGAAGGAAGGGCAGTAGATAGGTTTGTTGAAGCACATATCCAGGCATCTGTATTGATGCACACCGTTTGACGGGTGATTGCGCCTCGACATCTGCTGCGATCGCCGCTGCGCGCAGTGCAGCACAACCCCACTTCAAGTGTAGGCAATGTCCAGCAATCCAGCAGTCGTTGCTGCAGGCTGCCCCCACCTTGCGCAGCAGCTCCGCGTGGGCGGCCTTGTAGTTGGAGTCGTCGGAGGACAGCGGCACGTTGCGCTCGTCCACAAACAGCACCCACCTGCAAGCCGGAATCATTGGCAAGTGAGTGGCGCAGAGGAATGCCCGCAGCGTGTCCCCAGCCAGCATCCCAGCCACAGCTCAAACAGTGTGAGCTCTAGGCAGGCCTGCTCGTGAAGCGAGGGCAAACTGGACCCAATAGGCTCAGCTCACCACTTGGAGAAGTCCACATCGGAGCGGCCCACCAGGCCAGCCAGGCTCTTCACCAGCGAGCCGCCGGAGAGGGCAATGGTAAAGGCGCCGCGCGCGGCGATCGCCTCAGCAGACGCCTGCACGTGCGGCAGCAGGCAGGGGCTGGTGTCAATACGTAGAGGCTGCGCTTGCCGGCACGCCACTGATGATGCAGGGTGGTGCAAAGCTGCAAGCACAGCAAGGCACCCCGTCCAGCAAGGAATCCAAGCGAGATCCAGAGAAAGCAAAGACGCATGGCTAGCATATCAAGCCAGTTGCAAATTGCAAGGCAGCGTGAGCTAGCTGAACCGCACCTTTGCCACGTACTCAGCCAGGCCTGCAACGGCGGCAAAGTCAGAGTCGTAGATCTGCACCGCCACATCGTTGCCGCCAGCGGGGTAGGTGAACATCAGGGGGTGGATGTCGATGCCGGGGCCCTTGGACTGGGACAGCGGTGCTGCAGGGAGGGATGGTCCGAGAGGAGGGCGAGCGGTGGAGCGATGCAGGGGAGTGTGCAGGGCAAGGAGTGCGGGGCAGCGGCCGGCAGCAGCGGACCCCACCCCTTGCGCAGCAGGCCGGTTTGCCCCTTGCGCAGCAGGCCGGTTTGATAGTGTAAATTGTTGCAAGGCCTGTTTGCTGTTCACCTGCGGCGCCAGACGGCATGAAGTGGCCGCCCATCGCGGGAGGGATGCCCTCGGGCCACCTGCAGGCGAGCACAGCGAGCAGCAGGCAACATGGCGGCGATTGAACAATGATGGATGATCGCGAGCGCAGCAAACCCCACTCAACATCAAGCCGCACCCACCCTGCAGTGCCTGCCTGCACCCCTTGCTGCGCCACACCGCTGCACAAGCAAGCTGGCGGCGACAGTGGCGGCAGCCTGCCGCACACATGCGGCAGACATGGCTGGGTGGGGGGCGCACCGGGTGACCGGCTGGATGAGGTTGATTGCCGGCGAGGGCTGGCGGGCGGGCTGGTCGAGCACAGCGCCGCTGGCAGCCGCGCCCTGCGCCTCCACCTTCTGGGCGCGCACAGCAACCGCGCCGGTGCGCTGCTGGCGGAACTGGGAAACGGTCGAGGGGCGGGAGAGAGCGCAGGGAGCGCGCAGAGCAGCGGCCATGTTTTAGCCAGCACAGGCACCTCTGAGGAAGGGGTCTGGCGGATCTGAGCGGTGTAGCAACCACCCAGTACGCGCAGGCAGCGGTGGCGGCCGCCAATTGCTCGCTGTGCCGCAACCCGGCCCATGGCGACCGCATGGGGGAAGGACCAGGCCTCTACGAGGGTTCTGCCGCAGTCCGGCAGTGTCGCAGATCGCTGCAGAGGAGCTCTGAGGGCCAGGACGCGCAGAGCCGAAATGGGCGCGGCGTCAAAGCCTCTGCCTGGCGCACAGGAGCACAAGGCAAGCAAGCTGGGCAGCCCGATCGCGATGGAGTGCGATTGCAGCGCCGCAGCTGCGGTCTGCGGCCCTCTGCCGCTGCCGCCGCCGCCGCCGCCTGCGGGTCCGCTTGCCATCGGATGTTGACCGCTCCGGCTCCTGAACACTGCCTGCAGGAGGAGCTGAACACCAGCACCTTCTCGCACAGTGAGTGTGGCTGATGTTGCTGTCATGCTGTCAAGTTGCTGTGCAACTGCGCCTGCTGGGCGCAGCGGTGATTCCATGCCCTTCTGCCCATGCTGCCCCATGCTGCTCTGCCGCCCACCATTCCATCCCCATGGCCGGCCCCTCCCTTGCCCTGCAGGCGATCGCAACATGCATGTCACAGTGGAGAAACCGGAGGAAGGCTGCATGTGAGCAGGCACTTGCCTTCAGTTTCTGCAGCTTGGCCTGTGCTGTGTAGCATGCCAGGGTCTTGCTACGACTCTCCCACATGGCATGCCCTGGTCTGGCTCGCTTGTTTACCACATCACCCCACTGCCCTGCGCTTGCAGGTGCACGCTCAGCATGGTGGCAAGGGTGCCGCTGGCGCCCGACCAGCTTTACCAGCTGCTGATTGACCCAGTTGAGTGCCTGCGCATCTTCAAAAGCCTCAAGGTGGGTGTGGGCTACCTCAGCCAGCGAGTATGCTATCCGGGGGCGATGCTGGTGCCTGCCTGCAGGGTGTGCCTCTGGTGCTGCTGCCACAGATTGCAAGTTGCAGCTGCTGGTCTGCAAGCGGCCTGCCCTGCAACAGACCTTGAACCGCCCCTGCGTGCGCTTCCCGCGATTGCGCAGCGCGTGCGGCACCGGCGGGTGCTGGCAGATGATGGAAAGGGCAACCGCACAGTCGAGGTGGGTCCGCCTGCCAGCACTGCACCCGCACCTGCCCATGTTGCCAGCGCACGCACATTCCATTGCATGCCGAATGCCGCGGCAGTGTGCCGGCATGCAGGCCTGCTGCTGCATGCTGCACGTGCCTGCCATACCTTGCTTGGCATGCTCACTGTGTCGTCTTGTTGTTGCCCACCTGCGTCACACAGGTGGATCAGACGGGGGCCTGGCGCTTCCTCGTTTTCCGAGGGAGCTTCACTGTGCGCATGATTGTGGAGCAGCGGGCCAGCGACCGAACGGTGAGGAGATCAGGGTGGCCTGCCGTTGGGACAGCGGCAGTGGTGCATGGGCATGTGTTGAGTGCAGTGGCAGCTGATGGGTGGCAGTTTGGGGGCCAGCTGACGCATGGGCTGGCCCCAGCCCGAAGCGGGGAGGCACGGCAACGCAGCTGCGCCTCTGCCATTGAGCCGCCTGTACCCCCTGACTGCTCCTGCGCACAAACTTCCTACCGCAAAAAACACGCGGTTTCACAGCCCTTGCTGAACACGCCTGCTCCCTGCTGCCTCTGCCGGCAGATCTGCTTCCGCCTGGCCAAGCCGGGCTTCATGCGGCAGTTCAGCGGCACATGGACCATTGCTCCCTATGACAACGCCAGCCTGGACGAGATGGTGAACCGGCACCGCCCCTCAGCGCTGCACCGCCTGCAGGTGCGGTTTGGGGGGCATGGGGCAGTGTTGAGGGTTTAGCAGGTGGGCTCTAGTAGGAGTACCAGTACCAGCTGTGAAGCCATTGCGTGAAGAAGATTGCCACCACGGTTGCTTGACCTGCCTGCGCCCATCAATCCGCGTTTTGCTCCCTCCCCTGCAGGCCTCGCTGCGCTCGTTGGAGCACTCGCTTGGCCTAGTGGGCCAGCAGGACGCAAGCCTGGTGCAGCTGCAGCAGAGCGTGGCGCCCGCCTTCACGCCGCCCGCTTCGCTGGCACGCATGATGCAGCGCATCGCGGCCAAGCAGGTGAGCGGTGGGGAGGGGGCTGGCGTGATGGAAGCACAATGCAGCCAAGCAGGTGATGTGTGGCAGATGGGTGATGGCGTGCATGCACCGGCAGGCCGCGCATCCACAGTGACTGCCCTGTGCACCCACGCAGATTGAGAAGATAATGGGTGACCTGCAAGACGAGGTGCAGCGTATGAATAATGGCAGCAAGAGCGGCAGCAAGAACGGCAGCAGCAGCCTGGAAGCAGCAGAAGAGCAACAGCAGGCGGCACAGCGGGACAAGGGGCAAGGCAAGGCGGGGCGGCAGGCGGCGGCCAGCAAAAAGCAGCTAGCGGCGCATGTGGGGCCGCTGCGGTGATGGCCGCTGATCTCAGCAACCATGCTTCAACACTGCATTTGACCTTTTCCTCCGGTTGCTTCACTCGCAATTTTACACATGCACACTGCACAGTTTTCCTGCCAGCTCAGTTTTGCGACGCGGTCTCACTGCATTCTAATTGTACCAGGTTTCTTTGCCTAGCTGCATGTGACATGTGAGTCTGTGTGATGGTTCTTTGGCAGTGTGATGCAATGACAGGAATTGGAGCTAATGGAATGGGTGGGTGTAAGGACGTGTTGTTTGAATGTGGGGAGGCAGGCTACTTGCTGTGGATGAAGCTGGGTGAGGAGCCAGCGATGTGCCACTCTGCACCTGCAAGCGCCACACATTGGCAGGGGCATTCAAACATGCCGTCTGGGTGCATGCCGCTCAGCGGCTCGCCAGCTGGCCGCGCTTGGCAGAAGGCCACACCAGCAGCGCCAGTAGGTTGTACTCCCTGGTGGTGGGTGGGTGGGTGGAGGTAGTGCGTGCGTGGGTGAATGGTTGGATGGGTGCGTGGGTGAATGGTTGGATGGGTGCGTGGGTGAATGGTTGGATGGGTGCGGGGAGGAGAGGATTCACAAGTGTAAGTGAGCAGAGCCTCCTGAGGCTGAGCTGCATGCTACAGTTCCAGCCTTCCTTCCGCACATCACGGACGGATCCAGCAGCCCCGCACGGGTGGTCCCTGGCCCCTCCAGCCTCAAGATGTTGGGCCTCACAACAACAGGCGCGCTCACTTGTCTATCACCATGTCTTCTGCATCTGGTCCATAAAACTCCGAGTCGGAGTCGGACTGGGAGCTGAACACCATGTGCTCACAAACGTTTGCCAGCACACAAACCGCAGCAGGCCCATGGCGCGCTCCGACAGCAGCACGCAGTCGGGCGCGGGCTGCAGCGCAAGCGTGGCCGCTGCGGGCGGCGGGCCCGCTAGCATGTGGAACTTGCTGGCTGTGTACGTCTGTCGCGCGAGGTGCCGGGGGGACGGGGAGCAGAAGGCCGGAGTGAGTGAGGCAGCGGGCTGCACCTCCAGGCACCACTAGCAGGCCACAGCCCGTGATCAGTCACAAGCGGGAAAAGGCAGTCTGAGCCTGCTGGGCGTGCCTGGCCAGGCATTGTAGGCTCGGTATCAGGTACCCACACATCTTCATCATGCTCGGTAAAGCGGATGCGCACGGTGCGCTTGACCGCCGCCAGGCACACATCCAGCTCAGCGCCGCGGCCGCAGGCGTCCAGCACCAGCTGCAGAGGGAGAGGAGGAGGAAGAAGAAGGGTTTGCGCAAGCTGTGATTCGGCTCGTGCAAGCCAGGAGGCATGGGGCGCATGTGGGCATGCAGGGCACGTGGCAAGCCAGCCAGCGCACGGGTGGCTCTAGTGCAGCTCGGCAAGCCAGCCATGGATGTCCACTTGGGCAGTAGCTGTGCAGCCCAGCCCCCCTAGTGCATTTCAAGCGCCGGCGGCCGGTCAAATTGATCGGCCGACCCCGCGGGCACCTGCTCACCTGCGCCGCGCGCCGGTCCTCTGGGCGCAGCCCATCCAGGCCGCGCTGCAGCGTCTTGGCTGTGTACCTGCATCCACAACAAGGGGAGAGGGGAGGTGAATCCACTGGCCTTGGCAAGGCTGGCCACCGGCTTGAGGCACCAGCCAGCTGACTGCCACAGCTGCTGCAGGCGAGGGGTGCACCACCTCCCCTGCTGTGCCTAGTCCAGTCTGGTTTAGCAGCTTAGCGCTGGCCAGCCCCTTGGCAAGGGCCCAGCGTCAATGGGACCATGCACCCTGCTGTGGCGCCATGCAGCCCATCCAGCAGCGCTTGCCTGTACTTGTACGACGACTCGGAGCCCGGCTTCTGGGGCGTCTCCTGCAGGCCGCCTTCCAGCACGTAGCACAGCAGCGGCGGTGCGCCCTCCGCGCCCACCCACTCGCGAGCCACCTCCACCACCGCCTCCTCGGGCTCTGCGAGGGAGCGGGGGCGCATGAATAGAACATGGAGGTTCATTGGAGGTGCGGCAGCCGCAGGCTGCCTGGCCTAAATGCTAGCTCTGGGTGTTGCAGCTGAAGTTGTGAGCTGCCATGACTGGAGGGTGCACCGCCATATAACCCTGCAAGGTGAGCCTCAAGTGTGCCGAACTGCGAGCAATCCCCCTGCCCGCACCTGGCCGCAGCAGCGGCTCTGGCTGCTGCCTGGTAGCCACCACGTGGTACAGCAGGCACAGCCGGTGCTCGGTGGCGGGGTGCAGCGTGTGCGCGCACCCTGCTGTGGGCAGGGCATGGCGGGCAGGCAGGGGTGAGGATGGGCTGTGGCTACAGGATGCGGGCTGCAGACTGCGGGCTGCAGGCGAGCAGTTGAGTGCAGCACCCGCACCAGCGCTGGAATGGAGCCCGCGGCACGCGCCTGCGCGGAAGAACGCCCAGCAGCAGGACTTGGCGTTGCGCCCCTTGGCGCCCAGATCGATCCACTCGGTGCACTCGGCAGCAGACACCTCCAGCTGGCCCTCCTGAAGACACAAGGCAGGTGGCTTAGCTGGTTTAGACAGTGGGGGAGGGAGCGGTGCGGGCGGAAGAGCAGACAGCATGGCATCGACAGCGGAGCAGCCGCCTTCATGCAGGTTGGGCTCGGGAGTTGGGCAGGCACCTGGTAGCTCGAAGGCAGCATGATGGCCAGGCAGCCAACCACGTCCGGCGGCAGCTGGCCCTCGCACAGCTGCGGCAGGAGAGGGGGCGGCAGACGAGCGGAGCGGCGCTTGTGTGCGGCAATGAGCCCAGCACTGCAGCAGGGCTTGCCAGCTGCCGTGTGGCGGGTGCTAAAGCTTAGCTGAGGCCGGCGTGACCATGTCATGACGATCTCAACTGAGGCCAGCAGGCCAAGCACTGCATGACGCCGCGAAACCTGCTCACCTGGGAAGCGTGGCCGGCCTCGTGCAGCAGCAGGGAAGGGGGGCCCTGCACCGCCAGGCCCGCTCGCCGCAGGTCCAGCAGCACCTGCACTGCACCCAGCGCTGAATCCACCTTGTCCTGCCAGCCTGCAGAGGGGCGGCAGGGTGGGGGAGAGCGATGGTGGCGGCGGCAGCAGGACGCAGGACTGGGTGACAGAGGAGCCGCGAGCGCTCGCCCGCCAGCGGCCGGCGCTCGGTTTGAACCGCTTGGCCGCGAGAGTGCCCGTGAGCTGCTGGCCCTTGCCTCCCTTGCCCCAGGCTCACGCTTGTTCAGGATCACCACCTTGGAGCCGTTAAGGCGCCAGCAGTGGGCGCCCAGCGGCTCGCCGAGGCCCTGCAGCTGCTCAAGCAGGCTCTCCTCCAGTGGCGCCTTCAGGCGGCCCAGCCCTGCCACCTCCAGCTCGGCGGTGGTGCGCTGCAGGGCGGCACTGCAGCAGAAGGGCGGGCAGCCCTGGCCGGCTGCTGCCTCCCTCAGCAGAGGCTGCAGGCGCTGCTTGATCGAGGCCATGGCTTGCTGCTGTTGGTGGGGAAGTGGCAGTGCGCCCCCTGCAGAGGCCATGTTTTGAGTCGGGCGCGCATGGGTGGCGGCAGCTGTCGAGCGGCGGCGGGCATCAGCGCATAGGCCCCCCGACAAGAATATGTGACAACGGACAGCATGTGACATCATTACAATGGAGAGACGGCAGTATTAGAGGTGGGTAGATGGGGATATGTGGGCAACTTAGTGCTGGGGCAGTGCTGGAAGGAGCCAGGGAGGCCCGAAGGAATGTTGATGGGCGGGAGCACCGGGCCGCCCCATTTGCATCAGTGAGGGAAGCATGCATTTGTTATCACACCAAAACTAAGTGATGGTCACTGTCGTCTATATACAGAAAAGCAACCTCACTGCATCAAGTCGTGAGGCTCATTCGAGTATGCCGGCTGACGACGGCGGCATGCGGGCCGTGCCGCAGCCAGCGCACCGCTCCGCTCTCCGAGAGTCGTTCGGTGACTAGGGGTGACTCTCATCGGGCTGCAGCCAACTGGCTGCCTGGCAGGTATCTCGCTTCACATGATGGTGCAGCAGTCATCTCCCTGGCGCCGCTGGTGCTGCACGAAGCAGGCAGTTGGGTGTGCGATTGTGGGATCCTGTTGTGCTTGCCCCGCCACAGGCATCTCAGCACATACCGCACTGGGGGCGACTTCAAGTGTGCGCAGCAGTTCAGCTTCAGCTGAATGGCGGCGCACTTACGCAGGGAGGGCAGACCACGCGGCAGTACGGATAGTCCGTAAAGCAGCAGCGGGTGCAGCGGTGCCGGCCGTCGCCCACGCAGATCTTCCTGCGCCGTGGCAGCAATGCGGCAGGATGAGTAGCTTAGTCTGACAAAGAGTGCAGATGTGCAAAAGCAGCAAGGCTAGTGGGTTTCATGCAGGCGTGCGCTGCATGCCCTGCTGAGTTGGGCAGCAAAGCCAGCCATGGCTGGCCAGTAGAGCTTGTGGTACCGGGCACTCCACGCTCACTGTACAGTGTAGCCGTGGGGGTTGTGCTCCCCACACCAGAACCTCGCGCGCGGGGGTGCGTCTATGGCGATCACAGACATGCGGCACATCTGGCACCTGCAGTTTACTAGCGGCTCTTGCGTTTGCAGCTGATGGAGGCGAGCTAGCTGAAAACGGCAGCCAAGCGGCTGCGCGGCACGCGGCAACAGCGGCAACGGGGATGACGGCTTGCCTGCGGCGGCTGATGCCCATCTCTCCTTGTGTGACCTGAAATTCAGGGTACGTTGGGTCATATCAGTCTGTGAACATGCACATCCATCATGCGCGAGAGGGCGAGTGTGCCGCTGGCGGCCCACCGGCAGCTGGCGGCGCGTCAGGGCGGCGCGCGTGGAAAAGCATATATTTACGTGTGGGACCTTTCACATGCCCAGAATCGCGTGGAACAAGCGGTATCAGGGTGGCCGACCCCCGCACCTGGTGTCGACGGCACTGTTCAGGACGTCGGGTGACCGATTGCTGCGCCGGGAGCGTATGGACATGCGGGAACAAGCGCCTCGGCGGGCTCTCGGCCAGCGGTCAGGCGCGACCGCACGGCAGGTGGCAGGTGGCGTGCGTGCTCGCATGACCGCGGCAAACCCTACAGAAATCTGCAGTTTCTGCTGTTCAGGTTTAGCCTGCTACATGAGGTGCAACAAACAAAGCTAGGTCTCGGTCGGCAGAGCCAGAACACACGGGCATGCCACTCTCGCCGCCGCCGGCGCCGCCGACGCATGCGCCGTAGGCGAGATGGGAGCAAGACTTGCCGGTGATGACGCTCCTGCTGTTGGCCCTGGGAGCTCGCAATGTTACTGATGCCTACTGCACAATGTCTGCTGGCATGCTCAGATGTGTGCGCTGCCCTGCTCTACCTAAATCCTGAGTGTACATGTACAGTTCTCCTGCCTACCCTGCGACGCACTGCTGCCACGGACGGCGCCGTGCATCACGACTGCGCCTTGGTCTGCGGGGAGGCCTTGCTGCTCATGAGCTTGGCAAGCGTGCCCTTGCTCTTCTCTGCCGGCGGCTCGTAGGGCAGCTGCACGTGCAGGGAGGGCAGGCATGGCGGAAGGGATCGGCAGCTACGGCACTAGCCAGCAGGTGCGAGCAAGCACCATCGCAACCAAACCAGTGCTTCACATCCTTGCGTGCTGCCTTCCTGCTCCTTTGCACAAAAGTTGCACACCAAGAAAGGCACCCATGCGGCTCTCACCCGCATAGCAATGGCCTTCTGTATGCTCAGCCGATCGGTCAGCTCCACCAGTCCCTGCAGGCAGGAAGGGCAGGTCCGGTAGGTGCGCCTGTGTGTCGAGCTGGGTCCAAGCCAGCGATGCACCTGCCACATCATGCCCACCGCTACAGCCACCTGCTTCCCGGCACCAAACTCCAGAGCAAACCATAGCAACATGCCCAATGCCTTATTGCCGGCTGCCATCCGTTCAACAAACATGTGCACAGCTGGCACCCACCTCTCTGCACACTTCATCCACCACCAGTGCCGTCAGCGCGTAATTGGAGAAGAGCACCGCCTCTGTGAGCGCCGGCGCCTTGAACAGCTCTCGGTATGTGCCAATGATGGCCCGCAGCACCTCCGCCACTGCGCAATGGGTGGATGGTGCAGCAGTGTGTTGAAAACGTTGTATTGCCGCCTTGAACAGCTCTCGGTACGTGCCGATGATGGCCCCCAGCACCTCCGCAACTGCGGCGCAACAGTGGGTGGCAAACGCAGGCACCAAACTCACGGCTGGCACGCAAATGCACGCAGATACAGCTGTGCCATGTCCACTCGAGCATCATGAGGATAGCAGTTTGGTGACTGAGGGTCAGCGAGCAGCGGCGGCAGGCGGCGGCAGCCCACAGCCTCCAGGAGCATGGGTACAAGAAAGCCCTCCTGCTTTGCTGACAGAACTTCTCACGAGCCAGCTCGTTGTACTCTCCTGTCCCCAGCGCATAGAACAGCAGCTCTCCAGAGACGATGCACACGATGCGGCCGTTCCTGCAGGGGTAGCAACGATTGGGGGGCGGCCACCTCAACGCAGGCGGCTCACTGAGGCATGCGCCACTCTTGCTGCGACGACGTCTTCATAACCTCATTACTGCATGCTACAATGCCTCCCAAATGCGCACCTGTACCGCCCCACCAGCTCCTCATCGTCTGCCAGCCCCTTGCCGCCGCTGGGGCCCGCCACTGCGTCAAATGCGCCGCGGATCTGCAAGGTGCGAGGTGCAGCAGACACAGTGTGGACAGGTTGCAAGAGCAAATGTATAGCTGAGAAGAGGCATGCGATCGCAGCAGCTCTAGCAGCAAGAGAAGCCTGCAAGCCCTGCGGAGCGGCAGCAGCAACAACGCAAGCAGCAGCAGGCTCGCACCTCGCCCTTCTCCGCCTCGCTGAACGAGTCGTAGAAGCGCTCATACACCACTTGACCTCCAGGCCGCGTGGCCACGGCCAGCGTTTGCACGCGCCCGCTGCTCATGGCGCCGTGCTGGCACCGGCTGCGGATCGGCGGTCTGGGGTGTGGGAGGCGGCGGGTGAGCGGCGGCGGCGGCAGGGAGGCTGGCGCCTGGCGCGAGCAGCGAGTGGTCCCGATCACTGCGTACACGCACCAGCAGTCAACCGGAGCTCACCTGCTTGCAAACACGAGCGGGAGCGCGAGGAGGCAAGCTGGAGAGGGCCGACCGGCTGTGTACGCCGTCTCACGGAAGTGATCAGGTCAAGTGCAATGCAGCGAATGATCAAGAAGGCCGCCAGGCCTCCCGACGTTCTCGCATTTCGGCATGGGCTCGGTTGGCCACTTCCTGCACTCATCGACCGCTCCCGCTATCTGTCTCGCACCCTGAGCTCCCAGCGAGCCTCCAGACGCCCGCACGGCTGCCCTTTTGTCCAGGTTGTTCATCCAAGGCGCCAACTTCGCCGCTCCCGGCCGAGATGGCGCCCCCGGGGCGGCAGCCCCCAGCCCTGCTGCGGGGTGTGGCGGTGGCGGGCCCCGCGACGCTGCTGGCCGCCGCCGGCGCGAGCGGCCGGGTCGCCGCCGCCGTTGGCTCCAACGTCCTGCTTCTTTCGTCAGACGGAAGCAGCACCCTGCTGCCGCCACCGCCTGACAGCGCCGGCAAGCCGCTGGCGTGCCTGGCGGCGGCAGGCACGTTTGTGGCCGCCGGCGAGCGCGGCAGCAAGGCGGGCCTGTACGTGTGGCGGATCGGCGCTTCCGGCGGCGCCGAGGGCGAGGGCACCGAGATTGCCCACGCTCTGCACAACTTTGGCATCGCTGCGCTGGCCTTTTCCCCGAGCGGTAAAACAGGGACGCACTTCTGGGTGCTGTGTAACTCAGACTGGCACGCTCCGCATGTGCAGCATACCCAAAACCGCCACGCACCAGCACCCACGTGCCGCTGCACCCCATCCACCAGCTCACCGACCCCCCTGGCTGCCACCCCACCCACTTGACAGGCCGCCTGCTGTCCAGCCACGGTGCTGACAAGGACTGGCAGCTGGCAGTGTGGAGCCCCGCCAGCGGCCGCCTGCTGGGCAAGGCGCGGGAGAAGGGGCAGCAGTACGACGCCCTGGCCATGCCGTCCGAAGCCAGCATCTGCGGCATCAACCGCACCACCCTGGTGGGTGCTGGGATGGTGGGGCAGGCTGCAGCGCATGCCTGAAAGATGGTGTGAATGATTCAGGAAGACGGGCGGGTCAGCAGTTAGCCGCACCAGTGTACCTGCCCCACAGCCTGCCCGCTCTCCCGCCTTGACTCCGTCCCGCAGGCGGTGTGGAGCCTGGAGCGCGGCGGCACGGCTGACGGCTCGCTCAAGCTCACATGCGCCGCACGCTACAACCTGCCCACCCTGCCGGCCCCAACCCGCTTTGTGGGCCTGTGGGGGCTGCCTGGAGGCGGCGCTCGGGCCGCGCTGCGCCTGCTGGCCTGCACCGACGGCGGCCGCCTGATGCGCCTGCGTCCGGGAGGCAACCCAGTGGACCTAGAGGTGCATATCAAGGTAAGGGGTGTGTCAGTGTGTGCGGGGTGGCAGGAGCTGGAATGGGGGATGAGAGACAGGGTGCATTGCTTTGCACTGAGACGTTGCTGACCTTCACCCATCTCCTTCCCTCCCCACCTTCAACATTCTCAGGACGACAAGGTGCTAGATGTGGCCTTCTCGCCGGCCCATGTGGCGGTCGCCCTCGCCAGTGGCAAGATCCTCCTCTTCTCCACCGCCACCTGCCAGCCGGCGGCGGCACTGGAGCTGCCTGCCCAGCTGGCCCGGGGTGCCGCTGCAGTGGCCTGCTCATTTGCTCGCTGCGGCACTCGGCTGGTGGCCAGCTATAAGGACGCCAGCGGCGGCGGCCTGCTGGCCACCTGGGACGTCTCCAACATGCAGCAGCCGGCTCTGCTGGGCGCCTCGCTGCGCGCCTGCCACAGGTGTGGGTGCAGGGCTGGGCAGGTTCAGCACGGCAAGCTGTTGCAACAGCCTGCTGTTGGTCTCCAAACTATGTGCTCACAATTTCTTTTACTCTGTCATGCCATGCAGTGAGGGCATCCCAGACGCCGTTGTCATCCCGTGCGCTGGCAGCGGCTCGCTGGTTGCATCCTGCAGGTCGGTGTGCTCGCTTTGTTAGCCCCTTGTTCGCATCCTGGTGTCCCGCATGCACATCACAAACAGCATCGACCGTAGGCCATCTCAACTCGCGTCCTGCTCACGAACTTGCCTTGCAGCCTGGACGGCAGCGTGCTGCTCTGGGCAGTGGGCGCAGGCGGCGCCATGGCCTGCACATCCTCGCTGGACCTGCGAGCGGTTCTCAACTCCACCACCTGCAAGCCGCTGTGCCTGGCCTCTTCCGAGTACGGGCGGCTGCTGGCTGTAGGTGGGTGCTGCCTCATGCCTTCCGCAACTTGCAAGTTGAAGCCAGGAGCACATGCCATTATGCCTGGTCTTTGCAGCAGCACTGCTCTGCTCTGCAGCTTTACTTTCGTGCGGTAGATGCATCTGACATGCCCCATCCAAACCACCAACCGCAGGCGACGCCGCCGGGTGCGTGCACCTCTTCTCCCTGGCCGACCCCTGCGCACCCACCAAGCTCAGCACCACCCACGCCTGCGACGCCGACGCCACAGCGCTGGCCTTTGGCCCCTGCCCTGCCGATGGCTCCGTCCCCCTGCTGGCGGTTGGCTCAAAGCGGGGCAGCGTCCGGCTGCTGCAGCTGGGAGGCAGCGCCGAGTGGCACCGCCGTGCCAGCTGCAGCCCCAGCGGCACAAGGGACGCCGCCAGCACAGCCCTGGCCAGCCTGGCAGACCACAAGGCGGCTGTGACAGGGGTGGCTCTCACCAGCGGGCCAGGCGAGAGCGCCCTGCGCCTCGCCACCTGCGGCGCTGACGGCCGGCAGCTCACGTACAGCTGGGATGGGGAGGCCAGGCAGCTGCGGCCGGCAGCCCAGGTGGCGGTGCCCCGCGCCAGCTTTGCTGGGCTGGTGCCTGTGCATGCCGGCCAGGCGGTGGTGGCAGCCACCAAGGGCGGCCGCCTCAGCTGGGAGGATGAGGCGGGGCAGGAGGCGGCCCTGCAGATTCTGGACAAGCGCCAAGGTGAGTGTGGAGGCAGAGCTTGGGGAGTGCATGGTGTGTTGTACACAAGTATACACATGGCATCAACCTCAGTATTGTGTCAAAGCTGTCAACCAACCCGTGCACCCTAGCTGCTGCCTTGCAGGCGAGCTGGCTGCGTTTGCGGTCGACCCCTCGCTCTCGCTGCTGGCGGTGGCCACCAACCGCAACACGCTGCACCTGCACCATCTGGCTGCCCACAACAGCAAGCCTGTAGCCAGCGCAGCCGGCTCCTGCAAGGCCCACACTGCAAGCAATGCCATCAGCAAGGTGAGCAGGAGAGTGCGCAAGGGGTCGGTGGTTGGGCGTGGGAGGCTCCATGTGCATGCATGACGCAAGACAAGCACAGCACTTTGCAGTCCTAGCCAACACACCTCTCTCTCCATTCTCCATCACCGCAGGTGCTCATCCTGCCGGACAGCGGCTGCGTGCTGACCGCCGGCGAGGATGGCTCGCTGTGCACCCACCGCCTCCCTGCCACCATCGCCGCCACGCTGCTGTCCCGCCGCCCACCGCGCGTCGCGGCAGTGCAGCAGCAGGCAGCACCAGCTCCCTTGGCGGAGGCACCAGCACCATCACCTGAGGCGCCGGTTCCCTCTTGCTCCCCTGGCTCGTCAGGCCTCAGCTCAGTGGTGCAGCCTCGTGCACTGATCAATGAGCTGCCCTCCCCAGCCGCGGATGCTGAGCCTAGCGCAGCAGCTGCCGCACCCGTAGCACTGGAGGGCAGCGGGCGCCTGACCACTGTGATGGCCCCGCCTGCCCCTCTGCCCGCTCAGCCGCCGGCAGCAGAGGCACCAGAGGAGGCACCTGCCGCAGCAGCCACCGGCGGCCTGCGCAGGACAGTGTCCCTGCCGCCATCCCCCCACCGGGCGGCCATGCTGGCGGGCATGCAGGACCTGGAGGAGCGCTTTGCTGAGCTGCAGTCTGCTGTGAACCGCAGCTTCACCACCCAGCGGCATGCCGCGCAGGTGGGTGCGCAGTGAGAAGGTGGTGTGGTGAGGATGGCGGTGCTCTGCAGATTCAAGTCTTGTTCAACTTCATGTGGACGGCATCAGCCAACATGTCCTTCCCTTGCTATTCCTGCAGGCGCCCACTGTGACACGGCCTCCCACCGCTCCACCAGCCGCGGCAAGCCCGCCGCCCGCCTCGCCAGCCGCCTCTGCAGCCGGCGCCAGCCCATCGCTCGACTGGTTTACCTCGCCGCTGGCCCAGTCTGAGACGCTGTCTGGCATCAGCATGGGCACCCTGGGTCAGAGCCCCGACGTCTTCGCTTCATTGGAGAGCCCAGCAGCACCAGCCGCAATCGCTGCGGCAGCACCGGCAGCACAGCAGCAGCCCACCCCGGCGCCACCTGCCAGCGTGGGCAGCACCGGCCTGGGCACCAGCCTGTCCAAGCTGGGTCGCCTGGTGCGGCGTGGCTGGCCCAGGTCGCCTGCCGCCGGCAGCGCCACCAAGAGCGCTGCTGAGCAAGGCGCAAGCGGCGGCAGCCAGAGCGTGGGCGCAGCCCTGGACGCCGTGGATGCAGGCCGCACAGGTGGGCGGGTGCGTGGCTTGACAGGTGGTTGTGCCTCTTATTGCGCTCAACTGCAACCTGCACCTGAGATGTCTAGCCGGTCTGCTGCACACACCCAGTGAGCTAACCACAGCCTATGCATCCCCGCTGCTTTGCTGCAGCGGCCCTGCTGCGCATGTCCGCCTCAGGCGGGCAGGAGCCTGTGCCTACCGCAGCATGCTCGCCCGCAGCTGCCTTCCACTCAGCCCATGGTACCGCCTCTGCAACGGTTGACCTGGCAGATGCCCTGGCGCCGCAGCCGGGCAGCGTCTCTGTCAACCAGCCCAGCCGCCGCCGGCGCGGCTGGGGCCCAGTGCCAGGGTCAGCTGAGCAGCCCCGCCGCTCGCTGAGTGCCATGGAGGGCGCTTACCCAGGCGGAAGCAGCGCCGCCGCTGGCGCCGCAGAGGAGGTGCCACGCCCGCACTCTGTGCTGGGCTGTGAGCAGCAGCAGCAGAGCCCGGATGTCTTCTCAGTCTACCAGGATGCCTGCTCAGCTCAGGGAACGCCGCCCGAAGGGGCGGAGGCAGAGGCAGCACCCGGCAGCTCCCGCTCCCGCCGCCTCTCCTTCTCTTTTGGTGGCGGGCCTGGCCGCACAGTGGCCCGCAGGGGCGCCAAGGTGAGCACATGGATGTGGGGCTGCTTGTCTCCTGGCGTGCCGATGCCTATTTCTGCTGCAACCCTTTGCTGCCAGGCTGCGTTTGCTCTTCCGAATTATACTGGCCATCACATCAACTGTACTGCTCCCGGTTGTTGTGTTGCAGGACGAGGAGACGCCCACGATGGGAGCCAAGCCAGCTCCCTGCCCGCCGCCGGCCGTGGCATTCGACCCCTCCTCCTACACCAGCCCTGGCCAGCCGCCAGCGGTGCAGCAGACAGCTGCTGCGGAGCCCACCCCGCGCCTGTTCAATTTCAGCAAGAAGCCTGCCCCTGTGGCGCCAGCGGCCTCCGAGGCACCTGCTACCGCCGCTCCACCAGTGCCGGCAGCAGCAGCTGCTGCACCCTTCACTGCCTGCCCGGTGCAGCCACCGGCTGAGAACGAGCCGCTGACCGAGCAGCACAAGCCCATCCTGACAGCACCTGTGCCTGCTGCCGCGGGAGCTGCCTCTGCTGCTGCCCTGCCTCCCGGCACCCTCAAGCCTCCCGGTGGCCTGCAGGGCAGGTGCGACTTGGCATACCTTTATGGGGCATATGTTGCAGCACTGCGCATGCGTGCTTGCTGTACTGGAGTATTAGAGTTGGCAGCTCACTCCAGTTCCACTTCCCCGAACCTAATGTATGCAGACCGGCCGTCCCCAAGCTCAACCTCTCTGTTGTTGGGCCACACCTGGCTGCCGGCGCCACTGCTTTCTCCATGCCGCCGGCAGCCGGCTGCGCTGTGTCCAAGCGCCGCCGGCAGCCGCCCGCTGCTGACCCACCTGAGGGCCTGTCCTTCTCCAGCAGTGAGGACAGCGAGAGCGGCGGCAGCCCCCCGGCAGGGCCCGGCCTGGCACGCACAGCGGGCACAGCAGGCGCTGCGGCGGCACAGCAGGCGGCGGAGCCTGAGCAGGGCCACAGCAAGAAGGCGCGGCCCGGCATGTCGCCGCCCCGCCTGGTGCTCAACTGCGGCCTGTATGAGCCAGGGTCAGCCGAGGTCCAGCTGAAGCTGAGCGGCGGCTCCAGCGGCAGCCGGTGCGGTCGCTCCCCTGGGTCCTTCTGGCCTGTGGCTGCCGGTGGTGGCACGGCGCTCAGCTTTGAGCCTGCTATCAACGAAGAGGGCGAGCCAGAGGCAGCGCAGGGGGAGAGCTTCAGCGAGCCTGCGGGTGAGGGGCCAGACGCAGACGACCCCTTCAGTCGGCCCGCCGCCCACGACCCGCTGCTGGAAGAGGAGTCGTCTGGGGCAGCCCGCCCTGTGCCTGTGCCCATCTCCACAGCCTGCGTGCCCGCCTCGGCCTTCTGTAGCGTTGCAGCCGAGGTGCCGGCCAGCGGCTGCTGCTCTCCTGAGCCACCCTCAGCCCCAGCCAGCGGCAGGGCGGCCGGCGGCGCCAGCCCCTTCGGAGGCGCACCCAGCGTGCCGCTGGCAATGGAGCTGCTGCAGCGCGGCGCCCTGATGCTGTCGTGCCTGGCCCAGCCGCTGAACGACCGCAGCCGTGCTGACCTGGCGGAGATTGCCGCCTCCCTGTCTCGCATGGCAGATGGGCCGGCAGCGGGCCCCGCCAGCTGCGATCGTGAGAACACCCGCAGCAATGGCAATGGCGCTGCTGGGCGCAGCCAGGCCTGGCCAGGGTTTGACCCCGTGGCCTTCAAGGCTGAGATTCTGTGCGAGCTGCGGCAGGAGCTGCGCATGGCTTGAGCTGCTGGCAACTCTGCCCTTTGCTCACGGCTGCTGACGTGCCTGTGACACTTTGCTGCTTCAGCTCTGCCTATCTTGGCACTGGAGTTACACTGATTCACAACTGGAATGGGTTCGCTCTGTTTATTCATGGCTTCCAGCACCCGCTGCAAATTGCTGCCTGCTGGTGGGCTGTCCTTGTTTAGCGCTTGATTCGTTCCTGATTTGCTGTATCTGCCGGCTGTAACTGGCTGAGGTTTCACACAGCATGCATCGCCGCCAGCCATCAGGCCGGTCACACGTCGTTTTCGCTCCCAGTGCCGCCGCTGCGGCGCCACGCAGACGCCTCATTGGCTGTGCGGGTGGGCTGCTCCTCCAAGTAAGCTCCAGCGTCCAGCCGCTCGGCGACCCCTGCGCAAGCGCATACAGCACGTAATTCTCAGGGGCAGTTCAGTGAGGCGATGTTGCGCAGGCGGCAGCTGCAGGCGTGTTGCAGCAGCAGAGTGGCAGGGCACAAGCATGGGAATGGTGAAGCAGCAGGCAGCCATGCACAAACACGTGCAACATACAATATGCAGCAGGTGGGCCTGCCTGGTGGGCAACTGTGGTGGGCGTGCTCTCATAACACGCCTCCTAACCTTGGCCCGTCTCCTCTGCAGCGCCACTGGCTGGCGGTGCGGGCGCCCCTGCCTCTCCACCGCCGGTCACACCCTCCTCTGCACGGCCCGCCTCGCGGCGGGCAAAGAACTCCTGCACCTGCCGCTGCATGTCTGGAGTGGCGTGGGTGGCCTGCTCTGCTGGAGCCGACACATCCACCAGCCCGCCGCCGCCGGCCTCGCCGCCCGCTGGGAATGAGTATCCTGAAGTCACGTTGTCCACCGCCATGCCCGTCACCTGCAGCCCGCAGTGGTAAAAGCAGACGCATTTGGCACACCAGCCCTGACAGAGCGAAGATGAGGCTACGGTAAGCAACTTGCAGCTTGGCCCCGGATGTATTGAAGGCGTCCGGTTGGCCGGCCTGAGCTCACCGGGTCATATGCCACCTGGAAGCGGCCAAATGCCGTCTTCACCTGCCCGTGCTCGTCATAGCCTGCAGCCCAGAAGATGAGGGATAGAGTTGGCCACACACACCGCCTAACGTGCCGCTCAAAATGTGACCGCACTTGCTCCAAGCCGCCTGTTGGAGCTTTACTAGCATCGCCGCCAAGCCAGCTGCACGTCGGCAGGCTACTCCGCACTGCAAAGCAGCATAGTGTTGCAACCCTCGAAGGCACATGCGCCCGCATCCAGCAGAGGTCATCTATGAAGCGCACCTGTGCCCTTCTCCCACTGCGCTCCGGTGGGGACGTTGCCCTGGCCATCGTGCGTCTGATAGCCTGCAGGCGGGAAGAGCACAGCAGGCCTGTCTGCAGATGCTCCACGACGAGGGCGGGCGTTGCACTGCAACCAAGCAAAAATGCTGGTGTTTCCTCAACAAGTCTGGAACATCGGCAGCCAGCTCACCTGTGTCGATAAACTCCCGGCCCATGCGCCCTCCTGCAACACACACAAATGCTGGGCAGCGGAGTGAGCACTCTGCGGTTTCTGCGGTGCCGCTGGGTGGCATGGTGGCGGCGGCGGCCGGCAAGCTGCTGCGAAACCGGTACCGGCGCTGCCCGGCGACCCTCCTGGCCCTCGATGTATTACGCTGCAGTGCATGAGCTGCGAAGCCGGCTTCCGAGCTGAAGGGAGGAAGCGGGGTTCCGAACGAGGCGCACCTGATCCTCCCTCGCCCTGAGTGTTGCTGAGATTGCTCATGGTGATGAGGCAAGCGACAAACAAGTGCCGCGGCCCATCCCGAGCGCCCTTCATGCACCGCCGCCGAGCGCGGCGCCCCGCAGCAGCGGCATGACGATGGCAGTGCGCCTAAGCCATGCTGCCCTGGCCCAACTTCGTGGCCCATCTGCTGCCCTTAAAGTTCTCGCCATGAATTACAGATGCAACCACAGCACAGTCTACGCCTGCTTCCGCCGCTTCTGCTGTGCCCGCGGTGGCCGGCTGAGCGGCATGAACAGGGCAGCCAGCACCGCTGCAACGCCGCACCCCAGCGCCGCCGCTGTGCCGGCAGCTACCAGGGGGCCGTGCCGCAAGTTCCCTGCTGGCATGTCCCAGATGACGGGCTCTGGTGCTTCAGGTTGCAGCACTGCTGCCTGCCACTCCTCAGCTGCACCATTAGCTGCAGGACACCGTGCCAGCACGAGCGGCAGCGGCAGCTCGGCCACAGCTGCTGCCGACCGAAGGCTGCCCAGCCAGCGCAGCCAGCCTGCTGCAGGTGCCGCCTGCTGCTGCTGTGGGTCCACTGGGTGTGGGTACCGCGCATGCAGCGGCACCGTGAGCGTGAGCTCAGTGCAGTTGGACTCCTGCAAGGGCCATGGGGTGAAGTAGGAGGGGAGCGGTGGGGCATGAGCGGGGCGAGGGAGGACAGGGTTATGTCCCTGCAGGCCAGCTGAGGCATGCAACAGGCCCCCACACAGCACCCACGTCGACTGCATCCAAGCAAGCATTGATGATCAGGGCCCACCTGCTGCCCCGCAGCCTGGGTCGTGCTGCTGTACACCGCGAGCAGGGTGGGCTGGCTGAACCGCTCAATGCTCTCTACATCGACGGGACCAAAGAGCCGGACCGCCGGCCCCTGCCCCACCGCTGCCACATTGTCTAGCTGGTAGACATCCGCAAAGATGGCAGGCGGCAGGGGCTGCAACAGCGCCGCCTCGCCGCAGCGGCTGGGCTGCGGTTGCTGGGCGGCGGCGGCGGCGGCATCGGCCACGGCGCCCGCAGCTGGTGCTGCCATCGGGCATTGTAGCGTCATGCGGTACACCAGCTGGCGGTGGGCGCCGGAGCCATGCAGCGAGGCGCGCAGGGCGGCGGTGGCCGCACCCTGGGAACACGCCCCGCCGCAGTGGTGGCGCTGTGCATCGTCCAGTAGACTGCCAGCTGCGATCGCCGGTAACAGCAGGGCCGCTAGTGCGAGCAGCAGCCGGGTCGGCATCGGGCCGGCCCACAGGCTGAGCGTTTAGCGGGTCGGGGTGGCTCAAACAATGCGGCTGGATGTGCAGGCCATGGGATTTTAAGAGCCATGCCATCAGGCGGCATGAGGGCCGCCCGGCGGCCGCCCATGACGGCAGCGCTCGAACCGCCGGCCGCTCCCCCATCCCCCTGCGCCCTTTCATGCATGCCAGCGCCCTCCTCCAGCGCTTCTGCGCTTCTACAGAGTTCCATACGACAGGGAGGCAGCCATGGGGGCGGGGCAGGAGCGGCAGGCCCTGCAGCCAGGCTTCTGGGCTGCCACAGAGTCCTGCATCGTCTGCGGCAGCGATGCCTTTGAGCCTGGCTACGGCCCCCAGACGCTGGTCACCTGCGAGTGCTGCCTGGACAAGGGCGTGCACATCGAGTGCTGGCAGGCGCGCAGCGGCGAGCTGCTGACCCAGGAGCGCCTGGAGCAGCCTGGCTTCGAGTGGTTCTGCTCAGAGGTGAGGCAGGTGTGGCGGCCGCCGTCGTCGCCGCCGTCCGAGGCTGCCGCTGCAGCCGCGCCCTGCCGTCAGCGGCGGGAAACCTCATTTCAAGCGCCGCTGCTGGGTGGAGCAGCTGTTCACCTGACATTGTTGCCATTTGCAACTGCTGCAGGGCTGCCGGCGGGTCAGCGAGCGGTTGGTTGAGCTGACGGGCGTGCCGCGGCCTCTGGAGGGCACCGAGGGCGAGTACAGGTGTGCTTGCAGTTCCTGCCGGGCACAACGTGAATGCTGGTTCTGGATGCGTGCCTCCGGGATGCATGTCCATCATGCCAAGCTGACCATGCCCTGGCTGGGAAGTAGGCAACCCGGCATGCAGCCAAGCATGGCGTGCCCTGCAGGAACCGCGGCAGCAACCCGCTTCATTTGGGCGAGTCGTTGCTGCCTGCACACCGCATACATGTGCATCCCTGCCCCACCTGCACATGCAGCGTGGAGCTGACGCGCTGGTCGCAAAATGACAAGGCCTGCCAGAAGGCGGTGGGGCACGCCAAGCACGTCTTCAACTCCGCGTTCTGTGAGCTGCTGCTGCACTTGCTTTCCTGCTGTGCTGCTAACTTTTGATGTGCGAGCGAGCATGCCGTCGCCGTTTCTTGCCGGAGCGCCTGCACTACAGCATGCATGCCTGTGCCATGCCAGTGTTGTGTGTGCCTCAAGCCTGCCGCCGTCGCTGCACGCTTGCTTGCCTTGCAGTGCACTCCAGCCCAACCCTCCCTGACTGCTCCCATGGCTCGCCGCCCTCTCTCCTGCCATGCAGCCCCCCTCATCATGGGCAACGGTCGCAACCTGATCGACATGGTGTGCGAGGCTTATGAGAGCCCAGATGGCGGCGAGCCGCCGCCGCCCAAGCCGCCCAAGCAGCAGCAGCAGCGGCGGGGCCAGGGCGGCCGTGGGCGCGGCTGCAAAGGTGGCCGCGGGCACGGCGGCCGCGGCGGCAGGGGCAGGGGGCGGCAAGCGGCTGTTCCAGCGGCGGAGGGCTCGGACAGCGACGACTTTGTGGAGGGGATGGATGTGGACGGAGCAGAGGATCAGGAAGGTTCTGGAGAAGATGACGATGGACCTGAGAGCTTCAACTTCAGTGAGCCGCCGCTGCTGCTGGTGTGCGGGGAATATGGGAAGGTGTATTGGTAGGCGCGGTGTTCAACATTGATGTGAAGCAGTGGCGGCAAGGGGCAGGCTGCTCACCCACACGGTGTATGTCGAGCCACGAATGGCGCTGCCAATTGAAGACTCATCACCAGCTTCCCTGCATGCTTACATACATCACACCGCCGCTGCTCACCCGGTGTTCCCACCAGCCCCTGCTCGCCCTGTTTCCTCAATCCCACCCAGGCACCTTTCGCGTGCTGCTGCTGCGCAAGCGCGGCAGCGTGGTCAGCGCGGCGGCCATGCGCACTTTCGGCACCAAGTTTGCAGGTGGGCTCGAGCACAGGGCTGCTGTGCATGCTGTGCTGCGCATGCTGCGCTACCTGCATGCCGCTGGCTGGGATAACTAGCCTGAAGGTGGCTTGCCAACCTGCTTGCATTGTACAGCATGCGTGCATCATGTGTGTATCATCTGCTCCTTTGCGGAGGCACACCAGGCTGCACATGCGCTGCCCACCCATGCAGAGGTGCCGTTTGTGGCGACCAAGGACGGCTACCGCAACGACGGCAACTGCCGCCGCCTGATGCAGGTTGGTATGTTGGAGGGCCAGGGGGGCTGCATTGATTTTGGAAGTATGAAGGCACGCTGCACAGACGATTGCGCATCGTAGGAACGCGCCTGCCACACGGCATCAGCATGATCCTCTGCCCACCGCCCTGCTGTCCTCGCCTCCCACCTCCCCTCTATTTGTCGGCTAACAGGCGCTGGAAGGCATGCTGTGCGACATGGGCGTGCAGTGGATTATTGTGCCTGGCATGAAGCGGGTAGGAAGGCCTGCAACCTGCTCAACAGTAGCAGGTTGCGATCAGCTGCACGCTCCGCTGCACATGCATGCTCACGGTTCATGTGCAGTCTGTGTGATAATCCGCCTTCCCATTCATCCATGCCCTGCCGCAGGTGCTGCCCATGTGGACCGGCCACTTCAACTACACGCTGGTCCAGTGAGCAAGCTGCTGTGTGCAATTAGAGCTGCGGCTGATGGGCAGCCGGATGCGGGCGGCAGCACCTCCTTCACAGTGCAAAAGGGCTTGGCAATCCAGCCGCTGTGCCGAAACCCGTCCTCTGCACCAGCATCCCACCTGCAAGCGGCCTGCCCAACCGTCCCCCCATGCTCCACACAGGGAGGAGGAGTGCGCTGTGCTAGAGAAGCGGGTGGTCATGCCCGACCCATCCTCTGCCTCTCTGGTCCGCAAGCTGCTGGCTGCACCTTCCAGCCGCGGCGGGGCAGCAGCGGCAGCAGCGGCGGCCAAGGGCAGGATCAGGGGCAAGGCCCCCAAGGAGCAGCGTGAGTGGCGGAAGGGGCGCTTTGGTCAGCTCGTAGTGTACAGCGTTTGGTGGCGGCAGCTGCCTTGCCGTGAACTGAGTGGTAGAGTGCAGTGGAGTGCAGCAATGGAAAGCGATGCATGACACAAATTTGAAGTCTTGCCTGCCTGTCTCCATCCCTCCCCGCCGCAGCCAAGCCCAGCAGGGGCGTGCGCTTCAACATTCCGTCGTATGCCGAGTCATCAGATGAAGAGACCGAGAGCGAGGGGGAGGGGCGGCGCGGCAGGAAGGGCGGCAGGCGGGGCGGCAAGAAAAAAGCAGACACGGGTGCTTGCAAGTACTGTATCGCTGAGAAGCCTGCATTGCTGGGCAGGGCAGGAAGGGAGGTAATCGCTGTGGCAGGAAGACAGCACACAATGGTGCGGTGCGTTGGTGCAGACCCTGCTGCTGGGCTGTGAGCCACAGAAAGGCACACTAGCACGGATGCGGTGCTTCACACGGCTGGGGCAGCGTCCGCTCTGCTGCTGTGCCATCACGCTTCCTCCCACCTTTCTGCTTCATCGCAGATGAGGGCTCAGACTATGAGGGAGAGGAGGAGGAGGAGGAGGACGAGGATGAAGAGATGGCTGGGCTGGCGGCAGAGGCAAGTGGGCAAAGCCGGAGTGCTGGCAAGCAGAGGTGGCCCAACCACAAGCATTCAAAAGCAGCTGCCCTTACACGGGTGTGAGATCTGTATAGCGGTCAGGTTGGGAAGGGGCCGGATGCTTTGGTATCAGGGGTGTGCGTCAACAGGATCTGATCTCCCTCTCCCCTTCCATTCAGAACGAGGATGAGGAGCCGTGTGCGCGGTGCGGCACCAGCGAGGCGCCGGCGGGCGGCTGGAATATATCTGCTGAGACAGGTGCGGTGGCTTAGGAAGTGGGTGCTGAAATGGTCAGGGGGCGGCAGGCTCGAGCGGATGGAACATGTCTGCTGAGACTGGGATCGTTTTGACACGCTTGCAAGCGGTTGAGTGGATGGATGGCGGGTGGCTGCATGCAGTCTTGTGGGACGCTTCTTTCACAGGGGCCGTAGCCGTGCTCACCAACCCGTGAAAGCCACTCTGCCACTCTTTTCAGAGGAGCGGCTGTGTGACGGCTGCATGACCCCCGCCGACTTCCCAGCCGATGGCGAGACCGAGGGCGGCGCCAGCGGTGGTGCTGCTGGCACCAAGACGGGCGCATGCATCACCTGTGGGGACCCAGGTGGCGTGAAGCGTCGCAAGTCAGGTGCGCAGGGGGTGCTTAGCACGGCAGCGGCTTGTAGAGTGGCATGAAGTGCAGCACAAGTCAGAGCACTTGGGTGCATTTGGAAGGCAGTGTGCAGTGTGCATGCCCACCCAGCTCAGCAGCTGTGATTGCAGCCCGACTGCGCTGCGGCGTTCTTAGTGAAAGCAGCACGGTGGTCTTCCTGCATGTCACTATTGCGCTGCTGCTTCCACCCTGCTAGCACGTGTGCCCACCCCTGTGCCGCAGGCCTGATTGAGTGCGAGCCGTGCTCCCGCTACCGCACCACCCACGGCGCCGCCTGCCCAGAGGCGGTGTGGGGGCGGCGCAAGAAGAAGGGCGGCAGCAAGCCGGTGAGGATAGGGGCTGATGAGTGTTTGGACAGTATGCAAATGTTGCAGCGGGGCTGCGTGGGTCTGGCGCAGGAAGAAGGGCGGCAGCAAGCCGGTGAGGGGTAACACATTGTGGGAGGCTGGAGGCTGTGTGGGCTGGAGGACACTAAGGAGTTGGATGACCGCAAACTTTGAATGCGGCCGGGCCAGTGAGAGGAAAGGACTGCTTTTGATGCGGTTTATTGCATCTCCGCTTGGGTGCACAACTGTTTGGGTGCTGGATGCACACCTGCTTGGCTGCAGGCAAATTACAGCATTGGACTGTGAATGTGTGAGAGCGCTAGCCTGACCCTCACCTGCTACTTGCATACCCATCCAACACGGTGCAGGCGAGCAAGCCCCGCAGCCGCACAGCAGCGCCTGCCACTCCTGCGCCCGGCACAGACGCCGCGGCTGCCGCTGCGGCCACGCCTCAGCCCGCCGCGCAGCAGGTGCAGCGGGCACAAGGGGCACAGCAGGCGCAGCGGCGGGGCGGCGCAGAGGAGGGGGCGGCGGTGGGGCGGGAGGCCGGCACCCGCCGGGTGCGACAGGCAGAGGCGCTCTGGGGCCACATTGGAAAGTATTATGAGCTGGCTGAGGACACGTTTACAGAGCAGCGAGTGGCCGACCGGCTGGCGGGTGAGTTGCGAGTTGGGGGTTGGGCGCTTGGCTGGGAACTGGGGGAAGGCGGCAGGCAGCAGGCGGGCATGTGTGCTTGACTGCACTGCACCATGTAGCACAGCTGTGCACATCAGTGCGTAGCACAGTCATTGCGGCAAGGCCCCTTCCCTGCTGCCCTCCTGCCTCCCAATCTGCAGGCAGCCTGGAGCGGCTGGTGACAGATGCAGATGAGGGCCACTCAGAGGCGGTGCATGAGTACGAGCAGCAGCTAGCCCAGCTTCGAGCGGAGCTTGCACAGGCACAGCATGAGGTGGCAGCGCAGCGGGAGCAGCGCCAGCGGCTGCAGGCTCAGCTGGACGGAGAGCAGAGGGAGCGGCGTGCAGCGGCGGTGGCAGCGGCTCAGGAGCGGGAGCAGCTGCAGGCTCAGGTGGCAGCCCTGCTAGGGGAGCAGCAGAATGACAAGGCAGCCTTGCAGTCCAATGCCGCCTTTTTCGAGTGGATGCTGCAGTGCGCTGCACCTGCTGCGGCCGAGGCAGCGCCAGGCACCGGCGCCTCACCCGCCCCAGCGGCGGCGGCAGCAGCCGTGGCTGGTGCTGCTTGGGGCGGCGGAGGCAGCTGCTACGGCGGCAGTGCTGCCGGTGCTGCCCCTAATGATGACCCAGAGGGCATGGCAGTGACAGCAGAGGGAGAGGATGAGGGGCGGGGCTGCTTCTCTTCTGAGGCTGCTGAGCCTGCTGTGCACGCTGTGGTCGGCGCGCCGCCCTCCGCAGCAGCGGCAGCAGCAGCAGCAGCGGCAGCACCTGCAGCGCCCTTCAGCCTGCAGGCCCCATTTGCCGCCAGCCCTACCTTAGGGGCAGCGCCTCCAGGGCTGAGCCTGTTCTCCCCTGCTGCAAGCTCAGGAGGCGGCAGCAGCGGCCGCCGGCGGCTCACGTCTGGCCGAGCATCCGGCAGCGCTGGGCGGCGCCGGGTCATCCGCTCCCGCCCGGTGCCCCAGGGCAGCCCGGCGCCTGAAGCTGCACTGCCCGCTGGGCAGCCGGTGGTTCCAGAACAGCAGGAGCAGGAGCATGGACAGCAGGAGCAGCAGCAGCCCTCGGCTCAGCCGGGCAGCGGTGGGGAGCCAGCCAGTGGTGGTGGCGGCGGCGGTTCAGCGGCGGCATCAGAGGATTGGGGCGCTGGCCTGTTTGGCATTTTTGGAGCAGTTGGCGGCGGCGGAAGCGAGGATGGAGCAGCAGTGGCGGACAACTCACAGCTGCCTCGGATGCCGGGCCGCCTGTCCAGCAGCCAGGGTGAGAGAAATGATGCAAGGATGCTGAGTTGGGGATGTGCAGAGAGGAGACGTCGGCGGCCTCTCCTGCTGCGCCTTTGTCTCATGCGGCTGGCCTGTTTTTCCTTTATAATGCCAACATAGTGCACCCGCCCCCACCTCTACATCCCCTTGCCTCCCTCCTGCAGGCGAGCTGCGCCCATTNCGACCCTCCCAGCAGCAGCCCCAGCACATCGCTGGATGCGGTTGCTCCGACTGCTGAGGCGCATGCCGCAGGCGGCAGGGGCCCCAGCCGTGCTGCCGCCCTGCGCCTGGCTCTGGGCAGCCAGGAGAGCTGCTCGCAGGGGGCTGGTGCGGGGCGCCTGCCCTCTCAGCGCCTGCCGGGTGTGGGCGGCGGCAGCATCGCTTTCGGAGGCACGTTTGGCGGGCCCACACCTGCGCCCTCCCCTGCCGGCGGTGCCCTGCCTGTGGCAGGGGAGGCTGGGGCGGTTATTTCAGCTGCAGCTGCGTCTCAGCTGGAACGGCTGCAGCTGGACCGGGGCCCGCCTGTGGGCCATGTGGGCCCTGCAGCGGCAGCACCAGCAGCAGCAGCTGGGCAGGAGAAGGGGCGGCAGATGGGTGGAGGGCTGGGCGATGCGGAAGCCGCCATGCGGGCGGCTGGAGAGCTGGCTCGTGATCTGGAGGGATGAGCATGCGAATCTTGAGGCTGTCAAACAGTCAGGAATCTAATGCAGGACGGACTTTTTGCGCTGCTTTGCAGCCTGCTTGCGCTTGTATGCTTGGTGGTCAACGGCGTGTGAGACGAATTGCCACTTCACGGGAAGATTAGTGTTGAAGTGGCCAAGGCATCGGCTGCGGCAAGGTGTGGACTGACATAACAAAGATATGTGCAGTGGGCTGTCCAGTCTCATCCTGAACAGGGCGGTCTGGTCGTGCCGCCGCTGCGCTGTGGGGCGACGGCGGCCGCAGCAGCGGCGGCGACATCACGGCATTCGCCAGCGGCGTCCATCCGCAATCTACTACGTCTGGTGTTTCCTCCCAACCTGTTGACAGCCCTCCCGATCGCCCAGCTCGACATGGCTCTCGCAGCGGGTTGCTCGCGCTGCCCAGCCCCACTCAGTCGGCCAGATGGGGCGCGCTCGACCCCCTGGGAGCCGCAAAGAAGCCGGGCTCAGCGGGCCAGTCCGCAACCTGCGGCTGCGGCGGCGGCAGCGGGCGGCGGCAGCGGCAGCGAGCAGGTAGCGGCGGTGCTGCCACGCCGCAGCACTCTGCTGGCAGCCCTCCAAGCTGCTGCACTGCTGTTGGCGCGGCCTGCAGCTTCTGCTGAAGACGAAGTTTTGACTGTTGGGGCGGGCAAGCAGTTTGCAACAATCAGTGCAGCGCTGGAGCGAGCCGGCAGCGACGCCACAATCGTGGTTTCCGGCGGCCGGTGAGCTGGCTTCTGCTCTCTTGTTCCCGGTGCATCCCATTCAGAGGCCATTTGATTACTGATTCTGAGTGCCGCAAGGTCCTGCTACTGTGCTGCTGTTCTGTGAGCTGTCTGCTGCGGTCCATCCCTGCTGGCCTCGACCCCCTGCTTCATGTCCCTGCCCTGCCGCAGCTACCCAGAGCGGCTGATCATCACCCGGCCAGTCTCCATCCAGGCCGCCCCAGACGAAGCAGTGGAGCTGACCTGGCAGAGCAGCGAGCCTTACCAATCCACCATCGAGGTGGATGCATCGGTGTACCTTGAGCTAGCAGAGCCAACGGCGGTTCTGCTGCAGGGCCTGCGCGTGCGGCACAGCAGCCCCAGCATCGCCAATAATTACGCCGTTCGCCTCGTGGTGAGTAGGGATGCTGTGCCTTCGGCTCGGAGAAGAGAGGCGAGATTGTTGCTGCCTGTTGCGGTGCACTGCTCGCCGCTGAGTTGTTGCAAGCTGGCTGGCAATGACAGAGCGAGGTTGCTGCTTAGGAAAAAGCGGCCCCCCGCTCGTGTGGTCCTGTAACGCAACCTCCTGCAAGCCTGCTCCTCACCCTGCGCAGGGGTGCAGCGCGGTCCTACAGGACTGCGACATCAGCAGCAGCAGCGGGGATGGAATTGGCATTGAGGGCGGCGCACCGCGGCTGCAGCGCTGCAGCGTGCACGACTGCGCACGGCAAGGTGGGTGATTACTAAACGGGGCGTCCACCCAAGTTGCATGCCTGCCCGTGTGCAGTACAGACGGCTGTGCTGATTGGACTGAAATGCTGGCATCTGCTGGCGCTTTGCCTAACACCCAACTGCTGCTGTGTGTTTGCATCACTGCAGGTGTGGCGGTTTTCGGAGACCTGTATGGCAGCGGCTGTGCAGCCGAGCTGGACGGCTGCAGCCTGTCCAACAACCGGCTCAATGGGCTGCTGGTGCGTGCGGGTTGGGGCGGGCTGCTGAATGAACTGCACACTGGCTCTCAGCTGCTACTGAACTGCCTAAGGTATCTTGGAGGGAAAGCCTCCAATGTCACCCCCTGCCACCTCTCTGAACCTGGCCGTTGTGCAGGTGCGCGACGGCGCTCGGCCTGCAGTGGACGGCTGCTCGCTGACCGGCAATGGCGAGTGGGGGCTGCGCCTGCAAGACGCCGGCGGCACGTACAACGGCAACGTGGTGGCGGCCAATGCCAAGGGCTCGGTGGCCTATACTCTGCTGGACGATGAGGTGAGTGTGGGCAACTTGTGCAGACCTGTTTGCTGTGCGGGTCTGCTGTGCGCGTGCTGCGCTGCCCGCCATGCTTGGGCGCAGGTATGGGCATTGTTGCAAGGCAGCATGGCTCGGCAGGCTTCCCTCGCTTGCCTCGCAAACTGGCCACACAAAACGGCCGTGCTGCAGGTGGACACCGCTCTGATGGTCGTCTATAACAAGCTTGACAGGCCAGTTCAGAGCGTGGGCAAGATGTGAAGCCCTGCAACCTGCAAGATCCGAGCCAGCAGGGGCAGCACATCAGCACTTCCAGTATGCTGGCGACAGATGAGCTGCCAGCCCTGCTAGCGCCTCCGGCGCCGCCGCCACCGCTGCTGCTAGCTGGACTGTGTGGCAGGCAGTCAACAGCTGTAATGCAACCAGGGCATGAGAGAGGAGTGAGAAAGGAGGTGCCGTGCAGCTCGGCAGCCATGCTTGCTAGATGGGCAGAAGTGCTCCAATGTGCAAGCGCAGAACCCTGTGACTGCTTGCCAGCAGCCAGGTGGACATGGTGCAGCTTCCACCAACCAGTCGGTGCTTGCCAAAATCGTGCAGCTGCACAGGAATGCGAGAAGTCATGCAGGCGGCAGCGGGGCGCCAGCTGCAGGTCCAAACATCTCCAAGTCGCCCTGTCCTCGCGCAGATCACTTGCCTGCAGGTGCAAGATCACGCCGAGGCACTACCTGATCCTGCCAGCATGGAGAGCGTCACACTGCGCACTCGCTCGGCGAGCCCTAGCACGTCCCCGGCCTGGGAAGCCGCCAAGACGGGCGCCATGAGCACCGGCATCCTGTACATTGCTGGCGTGAGTCCGCGGGGCGCTGCTGCTCGCTGTACAGTCAGGCATAGTGTCCGCCGCCGCCGCTGCCGCCGCCGCCGCTCCGTCGGCGGTCAACCCTCACCCCTCCGTGGCCACCGCTGACCGACCTGGCATGCCTGCAGGGCGCCACCCGTGGGCGGCGAGCGCTGGCGGCAGGCCTGGGGGGCCTGGGAATGGCCAACTATGCTTACAGTGAGCAGAGTGGGCAGGAATGGGCGGTCTGGCTGGGTGCACGTCTGTCGATCACTTGAGGCTGCCTTGAAAGCAGCATCGAGCAGGCTCCTGCTCTTCCTTCATACTCCAGTCCTGCAGAACGTGGCGGTTGGCTTGCGGAAGCTCCAACAAACAATAGACGAAGCCGTCGCCAAAAACGTGGAGAAGCAGCAGCAGGCGGTCGGCCAAGTGGATGCGGCGCCAGATGCGCCGCAGGCCAGCACCGGCGGCGAGGGCTCAGAGCCCTCCGGCGACTGGCAGTAGAATTGAAATTTGTGAACAATTGTAGCACGTGCCTGCTCACAAGCCTCAGAGCGTGGTGCTTGTAACCGTCTGCAGGCAAGGCAGCGAGGCTCGTGGGCAGCACGCAGGGCGGCGGCGCCCCGCCGAACGTGGCGGGGCTGCAAACCTTGGCGAGGGGGCTGTCTGGCCGCGTCCGGCAGCAACATGTGACATGTGCACACAATTGTGCTCTTTAGCCAGCCCGTTCATCGGCCGTGACGCCCACACTTCCATCTCCCGTGCGCCAGCGTGGCGGCTCCTCAACGAAAATGGCCCTGCAGTTGCGCACCTAGCTTGCGGTAGCCTCAACATCTGCAATTGAGCGTCGGGGCCCTCCCACAGGCCATGTTCTGCTAATGCTTTCTGCGAGCTTGCGCCTCTCGCCTTTGCAGCCCAGCCGCCTGACCGTGCTTCCTCGGGCGGCCCTCAGGACGCTGTACAGCGGCGGCAGCGCGGCGCGGGCCGGC
>JADXDR010000156.1:38063-50618 GCA_025026875.1 Chlorella ohadii
CAGGCTCCACAGCCACCCAGCCCCAACCCTCTGCCTCCACCGGCAGCGGCAACGGCGCCAGCGCGGCGCTGGCAGAGGAGCAGCACTCGCACGTGTTCCGCAAGGGCGCCCGAACCGTGTTTGAGATGCCGATGATCAAGGACACGATTGAGCTGACGGAGGAGGAGGCGGCGCTCTTCAAGGAGCTGCTGGATGCAACCAAGGCGGTGGGTGCTTAGTTTTTTTAGGTGCTTATCGCAAGGAGGCGGGTAGCGCAGCTGGTCGCTTGCTTGCAGGTTGCCGGCGGCCGTGTTCAGCTAAGTTGGCGGTGGGCCAGCAGTCGTGTGCAGGCAGCTGCGCCTGTGCTGGCCATGCTTGCCGGTTTGCAGCCAGCAGCTTTGTGTGTTGAGCTTGCATTGTGTGTCTCGACTTGATGCATAGTGCAGATGGCATGCTGCTATGCTCATGCTGTGCTGATGCTCGACTGCGCTGTGCTGTGCTGCGCTGCGCTGTGCAGGCCGACCTGAGCACCACGCTGCGCTGTGCTGGCGGCTGGGTGCGCGACAAGCTCATGGGGCGCACCAGCCTGGTAAGCAGACAAGGCAGGCTCTGCTGATGGAGCATGCTGCTACGCGTCTGCTGCATGCATCGCCTGGTGTGCTTTGGTGTGCATGTTTTGCTGTGTGTGGCTGCACCTACAGTAGGCTGCGCCTACAGCTTGCAGCACTGATTACGTATGCCGCTGCTCCAACGTCCACCAGATAATGCCGGCCGACTGTCTTCTTGCCTTGATTGAATGCAGGACATTGACATTGCGCTGGACAACTTGCTGGGCCGCGAGTTTGCCGACCGCATCAACGAGTATCTTAAAGCGCATGTGAGCTTATTTGGGTCAATGTGTGTAGTGATACTGCAGCAGTATCACTTTGGTAGAGGTCAGCAGACACGTGTTGCCTTCATGCTGTATGGCCCGAATATGGCCCGGACAGCTGCACTGCCTCCTCTGAATCTCATTACAATGCGTTTCTGCATGCAGGGCGAGGAGACGCACCATGTGGCAGTCATCACGTCTGCATTGTGTGCAAGACCTTCTGCTCACGTGTTTTGTGCCTCAATCTGCAGGGCGAGGAGACGCACCATGTGGCGGTGATAATGTCCAACCCTGAGCAGTCTAAGCACTTGGAGACCGCGCGCATGAAGGTGGGGCGGTTGCCTGCCGACTGTAATCGGGGTGCACGGCTCGCTCAGCAGATCCCATCACTGCGGCTGCTGCTGTGGCTTGCATGGGAGGGGGCACGGTGCCGTCGCAGCACCTGTGACATGCATGCATGTGAAACGCCACCGACAAGGTTGGGTTGCTGCTCGCTGAAATCCATTTGTTGCAGATCCGCGGCATCTGGATCGACCTAGTCAACCTGCGCAGGTGGGGAGCAAAACCATGCTGCGCCATGTCAACAGCGCAGGCCACTGCATGTGGCAGCGTGGAGCACGCATGCTGCACAGCGTGAGCGCTTATCTGCTGTTGCTGCACAAGCTCACCTTTGCCCACCCACACATGCCATCTGCTACAACTGCCTCTTTCCTGCATTGCAGTGAGGAGTATGCTCACCACTCGCGCATCCCAACCATGACGGTGCGTGAACAGCCTCTCTGCCTGCGGCAGCGCGCTGGTTGATGCTTTGCCTGCTTAAGCGGAGCTGAGCATTGCCACGCGCTGGTCCGGCTGCAGCCAGCCGCCTGCGTCGACCCCATTTTGCAGCCTGTGGCCCCTCGCCCTGATCGCTGCCCGTCTGCTGCTTATGATGCTGTCGCACCTACACCACTGTTGCAGTTTGGCACGCCTGAAGAGGATGCGCACCGCCGTGACTTTACAATCAACTCCCTGTTCTACAACATCAACACGGGAGTCATTGAGGACTTCACCAAGCAGTGAGTGCAGCTTTGGCTTGTGCTTTTGACTGTGCGGTGGTGGGCCACTGAGCCATGATTGGCTGGACAGGCAGACAAACTGCTCAGGATGCTGGCTGTTGTGCCGGACTCGTGCCAACCAGTGTTACTGCTCCACCTGGTGGCTGCACGCCATCAACCCTTTGAGGCCCACTGTAGCTGTCAGCTACGAGCAGGGGTTGAGGTGCTGCCAATTGAGCTGTAGCTGAGCTGTAGAGCTCAACTGCCAATTGAGCTGTAAAGCTCAATCGGCAGCAATCCACAAGTTGAGCACCCATCACTCACGGCATCCCTCCCCTGCAGGGGACTGGCCGACCTGCGAGACGGCATCATCCGCACGCCGCTGGCGCCCAAAGAAACCTTCCTGGACGGTAAGTGCGAACGGTCTGTGCGCTACCCAGAAGCTCTGACGCCACGACTATACTATTGGGCGCTGAAACAATGTGCCGCAGCCACTCGCCGCGGGGGAANGGACGCCACCCGCGCTTGCCAACCCCGCCCACCGCCCCGCGCCCCATGCAGACCCGCTGCGCGTGCTGCGTGCTGTGCGCTTTGCCTCGCGCTTCGGCTTCGAGCTGGAGGAGGGGCTGCTGGAGGCGGCTGCCGATGATGAGGTGAGCATTATTTAAGCCAATTGGTGCAGTTCTCTGTCGGTGCATACAGTACTCTGTCGGTCGCCCAGCAAACGCCAGGTGAGCTGCCGGTGGTTGGGCTGTGTGGTAGAGCTGTGTGGCAAGCCCACCTACTGAGCTTTCAGTGAGGCATTACACCACCGACAGCTGTCTGCAACCAGCAGCAGCTCAGTACAAAGCAACTGCCAAAGTTGCAGCAAGGAAAGGTCGCCGCTGGCGCCCCAGCTGCTGCACCTGCCTCGTTGGCCGCCGCTGCAAATGAAATTGGCCCAGCCTCCTGGGCACGTTGCTGCCTGTGCTTCTTACGCCTCCAGGGCGGGCACCCGCTGCGCGCGGTACAGCATCAGGTAGGCCATGTGCCAGTCGCCGCCGCCTGCAGGACGAGCAAAGCGGGCACAGCAGTGTTACACCAGGCGCGTGCTCCCAAAGGGCTGCATAACTCCTGGGCAAGCAAGCGTGCCTGTGCTTGCTGCACAGCATTGCCACATCACTGCAAGCGCTGCGCAGAGAGTGCCAGTCCAGCATATGTTTGGCCTCACCGCACAGCGTGAGGCCCAAGCTGGCAAGCAATGTGCTCTCGTGATGCACTTCAAAGGAGCGTTTCCCTCTAGCAGTTGCGCTCACCGCACAGCGTGAGGCCCAGGCATGCAGGCAATGCACCTGCCAAAACGACGCTACAGCAAATTTCCAGCATTTTGGCCTCACCGCACAGCGTGAGCACCTCCTCCTCCTTGCGAGGAATCATCTTGTCGTCGTCAAACTGGATCCAGCTGCCGTCCTCCTGCGACAACAGGATGCGGTGGGGTGCAAAGTGGGTGCGGACTGAGCTGCTGGCAAACACCGCACGTCTCACTGGATCCAGCTGGCCCCTCCATGCGAGGCGCACAGCGGTGGCTTGCGAAGCTTGGCAGTCCAGTCGCACCCAGCAAGCAGTTTGAAACAAGCACCCACCTGCTTGACCCAGGATACATAGTGCCCGCTGTCCGCGGACCGGCCCTTGTGCGTCAGCACGCCAATCAGCTCGTACTTGCCTGCAGGCAGAATAGCCAAAACGGCAGAGTTCAGGCAGGCACGCGGCCGAATTGCTGCTTGTGGCTGAACATCAGTCAGAGGCAAGCGCGGTGTAATGCACGCGCACACAGATGCGCCCCGCCCAGCCCTCAGCCCCGCCGCCACCTACCGGTCAGCTGGCCGGCAAAGGCTCCAGGGTCCTCCTGCGCCTGCGCCACAGCGCTGCTGCCGCCCTCTGCATCCTTCATCTCAACCTCGTCGCCAGCAGGCGCCGCCGCCGCCTCGCCGGCCGCTGCGGCGCCGTCTGCTGCGCCTGCTGCGCCCACTGCGCCTGCTGTGGCCTCCTCAGACAGCTTCTGCTTCTTGTTCAGACCGGCCTTGCGGTCCTCCACCTCCTTGGCTGCGGGAGGCAGGAACAAGGCACAATTCCCAGCAGCAGGGTTACAGAGGGCCAAGCAAAGCTACGTTGGGGCCAAGGAAAGCTACCGTTGGGATGTACAAGTCGCGCTGGCCGCAGCCAGGCCACCAACGCCACTGCCCAAGGTGCGGACACGGGCTGCGAAACAGCCCTCGAACCAAAACGGCTGCAAACCACAGCCTGCCGCCCGCCGCACCTGCGATGCGCGGCCCCTTGAGCTGCGCCTGCAGCTCGGGCGTGCAAAACTCCATGGCATCAAACACCAGCGGGAAGGTGACCTGCAAAAAAGAAGAGAGCAGAGACGAATCAAAGTGTGTTAGTGAAATGTGCATCTAAGGCGCCGCAGCCGGCCACCCCGGTGGCTGCACCATTGGCCACACGCGCAAGGGCATTCTGGGCGCGGCAAAAAATAAGGCGGGCCTCAGGGCGCACACCGATGTGCAGCAGAAGGCCACGATAGAGAGGCCTCAACATACCTTGCGCAGGATCTTGGCCTTCTGCTGCACATCGGCCTTGTAGTAGAAGCGCATCATCTGTGGGACAAAAAGTTGGAAAATAAGTGGCAGCGGGAGGGTGGGCGTTTGACATGGCAGCTGCGCTTAGGCTGCAGGGCAGTCCACCAGGCCTGCCAACATTTAGCAATGGCTGAGTTGATTCGTAGACTCTCACCGGGATGGTGAGGTAGGGCAGGCTGCATGAGGCCTTGCAATCAAGCGCCGAATAAACCGCTCCCTGCTGTACAACCATTCAAGGGCTTGGCGCTCACCTGGATGGTGAGGTAGGGCGGCAGGGCGGAGATGCGGGAGTCGCCGTGGAACATCACGTTCCTGCGGGTTGAAAGGAAGGAAATTGGCATGCGAAACATGTTTGCTGGGGTAGAAAGCATGGGAGCGGCCCGCAGTAATCTGCTCGCCACTACCCAACCGCAACTCAGTTTCGATTGTGCCCACCCGACCAGCAGCACATGCCACCCACCTGCCCAGCGCCTCGGACCGCTTCTCTCGGTCGTCCCGCAGGCCCAGCTTCACGCCCTCGCTCAGGTGGTTGACCTGCGGAGGCGACAGTGTGGCAATCCAATCTGCTATAAGCAGCTGCCACCGCATGACACACACACACACACACACACNCNAGGGCCCATCAAGCTGCACATTGCAACTGAACCAGGGTGCAAACAGCTGCTGCCGGAAAGCAGCCTGCCACCCTGAAGCTGCGCACCTCCATGGAGATGTTGCACACCAGCTTCTCCTGCTCCGTGTCCTCCTGCAGCCAATAACAACAGCAAAAAGGCCATTTGAAGCCACGTCTGGTGTTGAGCCTGCGGCGCCTGCCGGCGGTGGTTGTACTGCTGCAGCTGGGGCGGTGGACACAGCACTGGTCCTGGCTGCAGTACTGCACTCCTCCAGCACCGCAGCCTGCCGGCTGCTGGACAACAGCCTGCCGGCTGCTTAGCACGCTTCTGCAGGGTGCTGCAGCGCACCACCGACAACACCCACCTCGATGATTTCATCCCCCTCGTCCGCCTTCAGGCTCTTGTGCAGCTTCAGGCCAAACAGCTTGCGGATTGTGGGGTCGCCGCTTGGGCCCTCCTGCAGTCCATAAATAAAGCACAAGTTCGTGTCACATGTTGCATTGCAAGCAGCCTGCAAGCTGCTCGAGTCACACCCAAGCTGACTTGTAGGCAAAAGCTTGCAAGGAGCAGCAGCAGGCTCAGCGCACCTTGAGCTTGTCGCGCAGGCTGACCAGGATGGCGCCCCAGCACTCCTCCGCGTCCTGCTGCATGTAGAAGCCCTCCCTGCATGGGCGGCAACGGGTTAAATACATTCAGTGCACGTGGCGAAAACGCCACAGAAAAAACTTTGTGCGCCGGGCGGCACAAGCATGTTGGGCGCTTGCTGCTGAGGCCTGTTGCGTAGCAACAACTGCTCCCTGCCACCTGCCCATGCTGCTGCCTGCCAGCCCAGCAGTCATGCAGCGGCAACCAGCCGCACCTGCTGGTCTGCGCAAACTGTGGGTACTGCTTGCGCAGGCTGAGGATGAACTCCATGGGGGGCACCGGCTGCAGAGTGGGACAACGGCAGACCAGGCCAATAGCGCTTAGCTTGAGGCAGCAGGCGGGCGTGCAACTGGCCTGCTTGGCGAAAAAAGTCGCCCAGCCTGCTGCTGCCATGCACTGTCACACTCGAACGCAGCTGAAACTGCAGCTGCTGTGCCTGCTGTGCCCGCTACGCACCTGCGCAGAGCGTGTGAGGCTCTGGAACAGGTTGCGGGTGGCAACCGTGAGGCTGTGGTTGCCGTCGCTGCCCAGCCCGGGTGCATGGGTACCCGCATAGTTGACCAGGCTGCAGGGAATAAGGAAGGGAGCATGGCAGTGAAGCTGTGGGGCATGCAGGCAGAAGCATGCGATGCAGCTGCCACTACCACTGCCAGCAGCATCCCTACAGCCTCCTGAGGGCAGCAGAAAGGCAGCGCCGCCCAGCTGTGCCTGCACTTCCGCTGCTCTCCGAGGGCAACTCCTAGAAGAGCATCCGCACCTCTGCCGCAGCTCGGGCACCGCATACAGGCACTGCACCGTGCTGTTCATGTAGCACGTGTTGCCCAGGTTCTGCAGGCCTGCACCATACTTGCTCATGCCTGCACAGCGCCCGGGCAGCAGCAGAGGGCAGGTGCGCTCAGGAAGTGCGCCGCCTGGCCATGCAAGCGACAGCTTGAGATGGCTGGGCAGCAATTGACACGGCTGCCGCTGCTGATGATGATGCCTGCGCTGCACTGCCGCATGCACTAGCAGCAGCAGCAGCAGCAGCAGCAGCAGCACTAGCAACAWGAGCAGGTGCACAGGACACAAGGCCAGCACCCACCGCTGGTGTCCTGCTCCTCCTCGGGCAGGTCCTCCATGAACGTCTGCTGCTGCGCCGGCGCCTCGGGCACCTGCACAGGCAAGCAACGCAAGCGAGGCAGTGAGACGCCTGCACAAGAAAATCGTGCGAATGACACAACCACTTGCAGGCTGCTACGTCTGCTGGGCATGCCCTGCACAGGCACAGGCGCAGGCACTGCCTGCTGCACGTTCAGAGGCTGCCCAACAGACTGGGCAGCACCAACTGCAGGCACGCAGCAGCGGCTGCGTCATCCCAGCCCTGGTGCAAGCCACGGTGTGAACGCTATAAAACCAACAGGCCTGCGCTGCACCTTGTCTGCCGTGCCCATCATGGTCAGCTTCTGGCCGGGCTTGAGCCCCAGCTTCGCCCACTCCGCATCATCCTGCCAAATACAGAGCACACGTTTCAGAAAAAATTACAATGTGGGTGCTGGTGGCGGTGCAAGCCACACCAGCACAGCCCCGTGCGCTCAATGGGCTACACAAAGGCGAGCGCCTGCCCGCAACCGCTGCTGTTGAAACGGCAGAGCGCAACACACAGACCTTGAGCAGGCCGCCCTTGACGCCCATGATCTTCTGCCGCTCGGGCGGCACGCCCGTCAGGCTGAACAGCTGCATCTTGAACACGGCCGGCGGCTGCTCCGTGTCGATCTCCACATCCTTGAACACCTGCTCAAAAGGCGGGTGCGGAATACAGAGGCTCGGTGGCGGGGGCAGCCGGCGCCCGTCGGCGGCACTGGCACCGCCGCTGCCAATGCCGTGCGATCCGCAGCAGATCAGGGACGCTGCCAGCTACTCCCGAGCGGCCCGCCTGCCGCCGGGCGGACGAGGGCAGACGGGGCGGCGGTCGGCGCGCTCGCAGCGGTCACCTCCCTGCCCCACTTGACCTCCACCTTGACGCTGGGCATCGTGGCTGCCGGCTGCGATCGCGGGGCTGGCGCTGCGTGCGAGCTGGCGACTTGTGTTTGCTGCTGGCTGTCGCACAGGGCGATGCTGATGCTGGGAGTGTGCCGAGATGTGGCAGGGCGGGCAGAGGCGCGATCGACGCGCGGCAGGGCCCTCATGTGGCCCGCCGCCGGTGGCGGGCACGCTGCCGCCGCACTTTGCCCGCCTCCGGTCAACTGCAGCGATCATGCTGCAGCAGATATGAGAAGCCTCAGATGGGCTGCTGTACCGTGTATCGAGCATTCAACCAAGCGCCCCTTCTAATCCAACCCCCCTGCTGCCACCTACCGTCCGCCGAACGATCGCCGCCCTTCCTGAACCGCCGCCAACCGCTGACCTTCTATGCACCTGCTCACCCTGATTTGTTTCTGCAGGTTCGGGAGGCCCTAGCGCACAAGGTGKCCCGCGAGCGCATCGGCGCGGAGCTGGAGGGCATGATGCACGGTGAGAGGGACTGTAGTGGAAGAGCGCAGCTGTCACCTGGTGGCTTTCATCCCTGCACGCTTTTTCCCCAACCGCCTCCTGCTCCGCCCTGCCCAGGCCCTTGCCCGCCCCGATCGCTACCCCCACACCCACCCAGTAACGCGTCAACTTCCTCCCACCCCCTCGCAGGCGCCGACCCAGTCATGGCGCTGCGCCTGCTGCACCGCCTGCGCATCTTTGGCGCTGTGTTTGCCGTGCCGCCCAGCGTCACCATGGGGCTCAGCGAGGACGCTTTCGGCGCGGCAGCCAACCGGCTCGCGGTCAGCGCGTACGACGAGATGCAGGCCTGGGTGCGCCTGCTGCGCTATTGCTCTTTGCATTGGCTGCCACAAGTTGCTGTGGTGGGCGGCGCTGGACGCTAGCACTGCGTGCCATACACTTAGTGCAATGTTATGCCTGCATGCGCCCCAGCTCCTGCTACGCCCTGCAATTTGCAGCTTGCGGCCACCCATCCGCTCACTGCTGCCGTTCATTGCTGCCCTTGATCTCTGTTCTGATCTGCCACGCCCCACACCAAGCAGTCGCACCCAGAGGCCGGCTTTGACCAGGATGCGCGGCGGCGCTGCATGATGGCTGCGGTGCTGCTGCCCATAGCGGACCTGCAGGTGCCTGTAACCAAGGGCAAGCCCATGAGGTGAGTGAGTGGGTGGGAACTGTCAGGATGGTGCTAGCACACGTGCACGCGCCGGCATGCACAGCTGCCGCTGCGCTCCTTGCCCATGGTAGCCTGCGCTCGGTGCCTGACCTGCTGTGCTGCAATCCACACTGACCTGCAGCGCTGCCTACCATGTGGTGCGAGAGTCGCTCAAGTGGAAGGCCAAGGTGGGGCCCTGCCTGCCCTGCTGCCTGCTTGCTTGCTGCCCTGCTGCCTGCTGCTGTGCAGTGCCACATGTCACCTGCTGCCCTGCTCCCAGCCAGTTATGCTGCCTGTATGATGGGTGACTGTGGCATCCTCGGGCATTCCAACCGGGGCTGTGTTTCTTTTCCTCACAGGATGCTGAAGCGGTGGATGCGCTCCACACCACAGCTCCCGAGCTGGTGGCCGTCTACCGGCAGCTGCTGGGCCAGCCAGACGGCATGCCAGGTGGGTGCGCCAGCAGGGCAGCAGGGCAGCGGCAGCTTCACTTGTTTGCAGCTTAGGAATCTGCCGTTGGCTTGCTTTGCAGCTGGTCACCCTGCTCCTCAGGTTTGTCGTTATTGTCCTCCCTGCCTGCCTGCCTGCCTGCCTGCAGCCCCTGAGGAGCTGCGCGTGCGGCTGGGCCACTGCATCCGGCGGCTCAAGCAGCTGTGGCCCGCCGGCTGCGTCGTCGCCTCGCTGCTGCACAGGTGCGGGTTCATTGCTTTGCTGCTGCACAGTCTTTGCTGCTGCACAGGTGCGTGCAACCCTGTGCATGTAGGCAGCTGGCACGTTGAGGAAGGTTGAAGTGGCATGGCAGGCATTTGCGAACTCTGGTGTAGCCTGGTGCCCNTTGTGTCCCGCCGATCTGTGCTTCTGCGCAGCTCGTGCCCTGTGCTGCCTGCTGTGGCTCTGCTGCGCTTTTTTCCCCATGCTGCTGCTCTCTTGCCCAACCATGCTGCCCTGTCCTCCTGGCGTGCAGCAACCCGGAGTACGGCGGCGAGATCACGGACCAGGCCCCCGGTGCAGCGGCGCTCGCAGCGGCAGCGCTGTCGGGGCTGGAGTCAACAGATGGCGAGCCAGATATGCCGGGCACGCAGCGCAGGTGGGGAGAATTGTTGTTGGCGTTTTGTGCTGCCTCGCGCTTGCGCTGCAGGCTGTACTGCAACTTTTGCCAGGCGCTGCTGTCGGAGGCTGCGTGCAGGCTGCGCATCAACGCTAGCTTTACCAACTGCCTGACCTGTGGCCCTTTGCTTTCTTGATGCAGGCTGGACTTCTGCGAGGCGCTGTTGTCGGCGGCCACGGCCTACGGCATCGCGGGCTGCTGGCAGTGGAAGCCGCTGCTGGACGGCAAGCAGGTGGGCTATCTGGGGGCGCAGGCCAGCAGCTTTAGGGCTGCTGGAAGCGGGTTCTCGGCAGTGTGAGGCGTTGCAGGGCGGCGAGCAGGTGCATCACCAAGCGCAGCTGGCTGCCGGGTGCGCCGCAGCTGGCTGCCGGGTGCGCACCCCTGGCGCGCCTCGCTTGATCTCTGCTCGACTTGCACGTGCATGTGCGCACTAAAGCCCTATTGATTTGCAAATGTCTGCTCACGTCTCCTGCTCAATGCCCTGCCTTTCCTGCAGGTCATGGCGGCGGTGGGCATGAAGAGCGGCGGACCAGCGCTGGGGAAGCTCATGGAGGCGGCAGTGGAGTGGCAGCTTGCGCACCCGGATGGCACAGCGGAGCAGTGCCGGGAGCACCTGCAGGCGCAGCACGCGGCGGCGCAGCAGGCGGCGGGCATGGAGTGAGAGGGAGGAGGGTTGGAGCGAGGGCAACGGTGCGGCGCAAGCGCCTGCGGCACCTGCCGTGGCCTCTCTCCGTCCTCACGCCCTGTTTCTTTGGCTTCTTTCGCGCATTAGAAGGTGTAAGTCTGAGTAGCCGTTGCACCCCCAGCTGAGCAGCTGTTGGTCAGAGCAACCATGCACCCAAGCCTCCGTGAGCGCTGGGCGCTGGGGCGGCCCAGCGGGCCGTGGCTGGGCAGCAGCTTTGGGCCCGATGGCATTCCCCCACATGCAGTCCCGCACATGCAAGCCCTCTGGCCGACCCAGCGGCAGCTGGGTCGGCTTCCACGGTCAGCGGGCTGGTGGGTGAGGTCCAGGCATCGGCATCCCCGCCAGGGGGTGCGCGCAGCGCACCCCTGCGCCGCGGGCTGCCATCCCACCCGCCCTTCGGGCGGGTGGGTGGCGGTCTTGCGGTGGGGCCAGGGGGCAGCATGGCCGGGGGTGAGGCGGCGGCCAGGGCAGCGCGGCGGGAGATTCTTACATCGACACAGCACTTGTTGGAGAGGAAAAGGTGAGCGGAGGGAGGCTGCAAGTGGGCGCAGGGAGCGGGGGTGGCCGGGAGGGGCGGGGCCATAATCGGGGGAACTGGATGGCTGACCTGTTCATTACTGCCAGGCTGGCAAGTGTTCCTTGGTCTTCGGACCATATGTTAAATTGGAAACGATACAGAGAAGATTAGCATGGCCCCTGCGCAAGGATGACACGCACTGCTCGAGAAATGGTTCCAATANTTTTTTTCNGACTTTNGGCGGAGGAGGCTGTGCTGCCGGGCTGTGGCTGCCTGCCCCAGCTCCAAAGGAGCTGGCTGCCTGGCCCCCTGCAGTTTTGCTTGGCGCTGGGCTGGCTGCTCCCGTTGCTGCTGTGGAGCTGTGGCCGTCAGCAGCGCCACAAGCTTGTCAGCTGGAGGGTTGTCGGGCGGTGCTCGCTGGCTGGTGCACTGGCTGGGTTGGGTGGAGCGCGTGGCAGGCGCGCAGCCCAAGTCAGCCCGCCCCTGCCCTTGCCTGTGGTGGGTGCAGCAGCACCACCGGCAGCAGCTAACCAAGCAAGCAGGCGAGCGGTGGCGGGGCGGTGCGGCAGGCGGCCCCCTTATAGGTGCTGGTGTGGGCTGCTCAGCCGCGCCAACCCTGCACCTGTCGTTTGCCGCCGCCGCCGCCCTCCCCTGCTGTGCAGGTCCCGGCCCCCAGCTGCCGCCCACCCTGTGGCAGCAGCAGGGCTACTGGGTGCCTGCTGCGCTGCACACACGTGTGCTGAGCCTGGTTTGCCCGGCGTGCCCTGCCCCGCACAGCATGCTGCGCTGCGCTCTACGCTGGTCAACCACAGCAGGCAGGCGGGGGGCACACATGCTGGTGGGTGGGAGTTGGTCCAGCGGTTGAGGKGGTGGCATTGCTGCTGCGCCGAGKGCAGCTGCGGCACAGCCCCGCCCTACAGCTGCCCCAGCGCCTCGCATGCAGCAGCTGGGTGGGGTGCAGGGTGGCCTTTGCGGCCCGTGTGTGCGGCATTGTTCAATCCCTGTGTGTGCTGCACAACCGCTGCTGCCCCGCAGCCCCTGCCGCACCTTCCCTCCTGCGCAGCGGCCCACCCACCTGCGCCCCTGCACGGCGTTTGCTTCCCATTGCTGCCGGTTGCAACCTGTCAAGTCTCGCGGCATTCAACAGGTTGTTCCCCCGCTCTTGCTGCTGCTGCTGCTCTGCGCTGCCCTGCCCTGCCCGGCGCTGCTTGCTGGCGCTGCCCCCTTTGCTCGCTGCTGCGCTGCCCCTGCTTGCCCTGTGAGGCCGGCGTCGACCCCGAGGCCGGCCCTGGGCGCGGACTTCAAATCCGTGGGGCCTCGC
>JADXDR010000156.1:61447-97094 GCA_025026875.1 Chlorella ohadii
GGCGAGCCCGCCGCCACCGCCGCCGCCGCTGCGGCGCGGGCTGCTAGCAGGGGGTGGGGTGGCGGCGACGGCCGCTCCAGCCCGGCCCCAGTGGGCGACATGCGAGACAGGCGGCTGGGGTCATCCAAGTCATCTTCAAACATGGGCCCCGTGTCTTCTTGGTAGCCAAAGGGCAGGCCGCCGCCGTCTGCACCAAAGGCAAGTGACGCAGGGGGAGCCTTGTTGGCAGCCTGCGGAGGCGGGCAGGCACCCGTGCAGGCAACCATGCAGGCACTCATGCCGCCGCGGAACAGCATCCCTTCCCAGCTCAGGCAGGCCAGACTAGTAGAATTCCTGCCCTGACCAAGCTCACACTCATCACCAGGGTCCTCCCCAGCCAGCATATCATCGCTGGTTGCGCTGCGGAGCGACGTGCTGCGGTCGAGCCGCCGCCCGTTGCTGCTGCGGCTGCGCCCCGGCAGCACGCGGCCCAGCAGGCCACCCAGCGCAGGCTTCTTCCCAGCAGCGCCACCGGGGCTGAAGGAGTTGCGGCTGATGGCTGAGGTGCGAGAGAAGGCGGGCGAGAAGCCTGCCTCCGCCTCGGCCCCCCTGCTGGCGCTGGCCGCCTGTGCCGCCAGCGGCACGTGCATGCCCTCAATGCGCTCCAGCGTCACCGCCAGGCAGACCATGAGAGGCTCCTGCGTTAGCAAAGGAGGAGGCAGGAGGTGCTGCATCGCCTCTGCTGCATGCCCACCCCTTGTCTCCGTGAGAACGATTGCTGAGGTGCAGACATGACACAATGTGAGCAGCACGCTTCCCCGCAACCTTCAGCCCACCGCCACCTGGCCTCCTCACCTCGTACAGGCTGCCCTGGCTGCTGTGCACCACCAGCGGCACCTGCTTGCGCGTGCCTGGCTGGCAGCACAGCGTGCTGAGCGCGGAGCCGCCTGCATGCAATGGGATGCAGCATTGCGATGGGTCAGCGTCTGGTTGATGTGAGAGAGGCAGCGGCAATCTTAGAAGAATTGACAGGCATCACCTGCAGCCCGCCATGCTGCTGGTCACCCCGCTGCTGTAGTGCGCCCGGCAGAGCTATCCACCCTCATCCCCACCCTGCAGCACGCTCACCGGGCCGCTCGCCGCCGCCCGCCTCGAACCAGGCCTGCACGCAAATGTCTCCGGCATCCACCTTCTTGGCGCCCTTGCCGCTGCCCTTCCAGCCGTACAGGGGCAGCCAGCGCGGCTCCCCGCGGTCGCTCTCAGAGGGGTCCACATCAGCAAACGGCAGCTCGGCCTGCAGGGTGGTGACGTGGGATGGAGGGAGTGGGGTTGGAGGTGGCGAGGCGGCAGTCGCGGCACCACATGTAGCCTGAGGGCAGGTAACCTTGCAGAGCTGCATCTAACAAGGCAGCCCAGCTTTGCACAGCTGGCCCAAGTTCTGGGGGCGGCTGCAGCAGCTGCACACCTGGCCAAGGAAGTCGTCGGCTGACACCAGGTCCCAATCAAACACCCGCAGCGCCACATATGGCCGGCTCTCTGCATACATGGAATCGGCACCTCGAAACAACCCGTGAGAGGCAGCCGCATCACGTGCATCACAGTGACATGCGAAAGCTGGCTGCCAGGCAAGGTGGCTGGGATGGCTGCATTTACAGTGTGGGGACCCGTGTACAGAACGCACCCGCTTCTGCCTCCTCCACGTCTGTGGGCCCAAAGGCCATGGTCTCATTCCAGCGCGGCTCCAGCGTCTTCAGCTCCGTCTTAGTGCTCGCCTGGTTGGTGCCCACCTGGCAGGCACAGCGAGCGCAGCAGGCAAGGCACCATGAACATGTTGGGAGCTGCGGGCTGGCGTAGCCAGGGCGTGCCCAGCCACAGGGATGGGGCTGGCAGCCAGGTGATACCAGCATCTGCTGCAAACAGTGCTGTTCCAGCAGCGTAAAGCTCCCAAGCCTGTCCACACCTTGACCAGGCAGTAAGGGTCCGACAACCCGTTGGAATCTGCAGCTCGGAGCTTGCGGGCGGCGATGACTTGCACCATCAGGCATCGTGGCCCGCTGCCGCTTGCCGCGCCAGCCGGGGAGGCTGCCGCGGCGCCGGCCACGCTCGCAGGTGGTGCGCCGCTGCTCGCCGGCCCGTTGGCTGCTGCCGCAGCGGCATTCGGGCTTGCAGGTGATGCGCCGCTGCCCGCCGGCCCGTTGGCCGCTGCCGCAGCGGCGTTTGGGCTGGAGGGCGGTGTCACAAAGGTGCCAGGTGCGCCATGCGGCGTCGCCGGCGCAGATGGCGTGGCATCAGAGGAGCGGGAGGGGCTGCCCTCTCCGTCCACCACAAGACGCCCCGCGCTCCGTTGCCGGATGCCCTTGGTGAACAGCCTCTTGAACAGCGACTTCTTCTCGCCGCCGGGCTTTTGTGCGGCGGCGCCGCCGCCAGCACGGCCCATGGCCGCTCAGTCAAGGTCTGCTTGAGAGCCCTGCAGGCCAGGGCAGCCACGGGCACTGTCACTGCAAGCGAGCCAGCACCTCTCCCAGCGAAATCGTCTGCAATACACAGGTACCACCCGGGCAAACGTAGTGCAAGCAGTGGCCGTGGGCTGCGTGCCGCCGAGCGGCGGCGGCGGCGCCAGCAGTGGCACGGCTCTGCTGCGCCCCTGCACCGTTGATTTCAGCATCATGGCCACCTCGCAAACGCGGCGTTGCGGACGGATGGCCCCTCCGTCGCTTCTGCGGGCGGGCCGCGCGGCAGGGCTTGCAGGCCGGCTCACCCTGCGTCGCTCGACTCTTCCTCACGATGTGTCAGCTGGCCCAGTGCAGCATCGTTCGCTGCTGCTCGCCGCCGCTTGCTGTGTGACCTCTGAGCGAGGCGGCGCTGGGGCGAGCGAAGGGCAGGTGTCCAGCAGATCTTGAGGTCGTGAGACAGCCAGGGAGGCTCTGCAGGAATGCACACGCGCGGCGCCAGCCGGTGCAGGGGATCCACCGCCGACACCGGCTCCATGCGCACTTTAACCTTTCTCGGCAGGCATCTTGCGTCTCCACTCAACCCCACAGCCTGGCTGATCAGCCTTGTCGTTTACACTGCACCAGAAGCAGATAGAGCTCGACGCGGCGGCGCAGTGCCCGCTGTTCGGGCGGACATGCCGCCAGCGCCTGCAGCAGCGCCGCCTCCGCCTGCCGCGCCTCGCCGGCTGCCAGCGCACCCACCGCCTGGCGCAGAAGGCCAGCCGCATCGCCGCCGGGCCCGGCACTACCTGCTGGCCCCAGGCCGCCTGCACCCCATCCGGCAGCATCCGCCTCGACATCCGCCGCCGCATCGCTGGGCTCCCGGCTGTGGGTGGGCGTGGTCTGCTGCTCTTGCTCCGCTTCCAGCAGCAGGTCACAGATGCGGCGCGCCAGCTGGACGTCGGTGAGCGGGCAGCGGCGCAGCGCCGTGTGCAGCAGCGCGGCAGCCTCTCGTAGCCGCCCCAGCTGCAGCTGCTGGGCCGCCAGCTCAGCGGCCTGGCCCGCATCTGCTGCCCCCAGCCCAGGCCCCGGCTTCATTGGTGAGGAGGCTGAGCTGGCCGCTTTGGGAGATGCTCCGCCGGGCGGCGTGCGGGTGCCAGAGGAGGCCACAGAGGGAGCGCCGCTGGGCCGCCGCCGGTGCTGCGGCGGCCGGGCCTGCCGCGGTGCTGGCTGCTGCTGCTGCTGCTGCTGCTGGGCGTGTGGTGGGTGGGCTGTGTGCTGCTGCTGGGACTCCGGCCGCACTAGATCCTCATCTTGCACCTTGACCAGCCCGCAGTAGCCTGCCAGGACAATTTTGACAAGGGGTTGGGAGCAAGGGCATCAGCATGGCCGGCTGTGCAGTGATGGGGAGGGTGCCAGCAGCAGACATCTTGCTCCACACAGCAGCAGCCAACGCTTGCAACCGCATCACGGCCAGTGCCCCGTTGCTGAGCGCTGTTGGGCGTTACGTACCGTCCCAATATGGCACAGGACGTGCCGCCTCCAGCTGCTCGATCGCCCCATCGTAGGCGGCCATCAGCCGGTGGCACCGCTCCTCTGGATCCTCCAGCTGCTTGACCACCGTCCACATCGTCCAAGTGGGAGTGGCAGCCGGTTACCAGGGAGCCGTCGGGGTGCAGGAGGGCAAGATCGCTGCACAGGGCAGACAAAGGGAAAGCAAAGGGAAGGCGTACAGCGTCGGTGTGGGCAGGAGGCGGCGGCTGGCGGCAGGGCGGCAGCTGCTGCAGCGAGCGCTGGCGCTTGCTTCGGGCTGTTGATCGCATCCCCCAGTCTTCACCTGCCCGTAGCAGGCGCGGAGAGGCCCCGGGGCTCACGCAGCGGTCGTCCCGAAAAGCGTGCTCCTCCGTCCTGCTGCCTGCACTGACAGTGACTGCGTCAAAACTTGTGATTGACCGCACCGACGATCATGGCGCCCACCGTGCCCCAGGCGACCCTCAAGCCCCACCACCACAGCGCGGCAGAGCGGCCGCCGCCACCAGCACTTTAGACCTCAACCTGTCAATCTGCTGCAGCGGCAATTGGCAGCCATGTTCTGCCCTTGGTCTTGCCAGCCTGCAAATCACGCATTGCACACACACAAGCCTTTTTNGATCGGGATCAACTTGATNCTATGCAACACACTCGGCGCAGTCGGCTAGGCCAGCGGGTCCGGCCCCTCGGCCNATGCAGTTCCNGCCAACTGCCGTCCCGGTCCAGCCAATACGCCACATCAAGCGAGGTGAATGTATCCTACAACACTTTTATCACAGGCACCGGTGGGGCCGCAAGACCGCCGAACGTCTGGGCCTGCAAGGTTGCACGGCGGCGGGGCCGGTGCTCCCGCCCGCCACATCAGCCTGCCCCAATCACGTGCGGCCTCATCTCTCTCGGCGTGCTTGCATTGGACACCTGTGACATTCCCCGCCTTGCAGCCGGCTGCCAAGCCACCGCGGCCCTGCGACCGGGTCCCGCTCGCTGAGCCTTTCGCCCGCCGATACTAGGCGTTTCTAAGCAGCATCGTGGCGCGATTGTGAAATTCAGATGCACTGCTGACAGGCTACCACGGTCGGCTCACAATGGCAGGGCTTAGCGGGTGCACCACAGCCCTCCCCAAGGGCCTAGCAGGAGCGTGCTTGCTCCATAGACACTCGGCAGCAGGCGCCTGGCCCGCGGCAGTGGCGCAGCAGCAGCGGCACCGCTGGCGGCGGCAGCAGCAGCGGCAGCAGCAACGGCAGCAGCAGCAAGCCCCAGGTGCGTATTGAGGCTGGTTCTTGCTGCAGTAGCCGGCTGCAAATTGCGTAAATGTCTCACACGTCCTCCGCCCTTTTGATCTGATCTGCAGGGCACCTAGCATGTGCGGCACTGGGCAGCAGCACATCGCCGTCGCTGCCGCCGCGGCGGCGGCTAGCAGCGCCGCCCCCTCCGCAGCCGCTCCAGCAGCAGCCCCTGCAGCAGCAACAGCAGCCCCTGCCGCAGCTCCGGCCCTCCAGCGTGGGCCGGCTGGTGGCGGCGCGAGCGGTGTATGGCGGCGGCTACGACCCTCTGGTCAACCTCGGCTCCGACTTCCTGACTTTCCTGGTGGCCACCGTGCTGGTGGTGCCCGTGTTCAAGTCGGCCAAGCAGAGCCCCGTGCTGGGCTACCTGTTTGCAGGCCTGGTGCTGGGACAGCTGGGGTGAGCGACAGCGACAGGGAGGGCGGCCGGGTGGTTGGGGCAGCATTGTCAGTGGTGCATGGGCAGGGGCAGTCAGCAGGCTGTAACCTTCAGTGCTTTGTCCTTGGCGCTTGTAGGCCAACATGCATCGCAGCCGACGCTGGGCTGACCATCCAGTGACGCCCGCTGCTGGGCTGCTGAGCTCACCTTTTGCCTCTCCGCGCACTGCCTTACCACCAGCCCCACTAACTGTCACCGCGCCGCTCCAACCCTTCCCCCGCAGCCTGTTCCGCAACCTGGAGGAGGTGGAGAAGCTGAGCGAGCTGGGCGTGCTCTTCCTGCTGTTTGAGATGGGCCTGGAGCTGTCCATCGACCGCCTGCGGGTGGGCTGCCTGGGGGCAGCTGTTGGGAGCAGCTTGGGGAGGGCAGCCTGCATGATGCCAGCCGCGCCTTGCTGGGCAGCAAGCAGTGGAAGCGTGTGCATGCGTGTGCATGCGGGTTTTGGGCAGCATGCATGTTTGCAGTCACGAATGCTATTACTGCGGTCGAGACGGCAGCTTCCTTCGCTGGCTGCTGCTTACCAAGCACGCACAAGCACGCCACTCAATCAGCCAAGCCATGTGCCCCCTCCCGCAGGCGCTGGCGCGCTTTGCGTTTGGCATGGGCACGCTGCAGATGCTCATCTGCACGGTTGCATTCATCGCAGTGGGCCTGCCGCCCGGCACTTCCTATCTCTCCCAGGTAAGGCCGGCTGCAGTGGCGGGTTGTGCGCTGGGTGGCGATGCGGCCGCCTTACAGATGAAATGCTGTAGCGCGCCTGTTGGTTGGGTTGCTGTATGTGCGCTGGTGAACAGCTCTGGGCCGGCGCCCGCCGCGGCAAGACTTTAGAGCACCCGTGGCTACCATGTTGACAGCCCTGCTGCCCCGCCCCCCTTCACCCACAGTTCCTGGAGAACGTGCTGCATGCGCCGCCGGCCCTGGCCGAGCTGCGCACAGTCGATGAGGCGGTGGTGATTGGCGCCGCGCTCTCGCTGTCCTCCTCGGCCTTTGTGCTGCAGGTATGGGTGGGGGCATGACGAGGGCGTGTTTTGCAGAGGGCTTAGGACTGTGGGGGCGGCGCGTGTGGCCATTGGAGCAGCTGGCAGGGCTCAACACTTGCCAAGAGTGCCAAGCGTGCTGCTTGGTGTCGTGGTCTCATGGCTCAGCTGCTGCTTGCCGCTGGCATACCTTCTTGCCCGCAGCTGCTGCGCGAGCGCGGCGAGCTGGACTCTCGGTTTGGCCAGGCCACCCTGGGTATCCTGCTGCTGCAAGACATTGCCACCGTGCCATTCCTGGTGCTGCTGCCGCTCATCGAGGGCAGCAACGCAGGTGGGTATGTGCAGACGGCTACTACTGATTGCTGCTGGCCGCAGATGCACACGCAGATGCTGCCATGCTCGTCAGTTGCCGTCCTGGTGGCTTTCTGTGTGCCTTGCCGTCCGCTCCAAATCGCTCATTCCCAACCCCNAACTCCTGCTCACGCCATACAGCCCTGATGGAGGGGCAGGATACGATGTCGCTGGTGGCCCAGCTTGGGCCTACCGCGCTCAAGACCATTGGCGGCCTGGGCGCAGTGCTGCTGGGCGGCCGCCTGCTCATGCGCCGGTGCGACGGGGGCGGGGCTGGCTGCGTGCCTTGCCTGCCCTGCATGCCGTTTGCGTACGGCTGCCGGCTGGGTCGAGAGTATTAGAGCAGTATGGCTAGCTTGCACAGCATAGGCTGGCCGACCTAAGCTCCTACCAGCCCGGACGCCCCTCCTCCCAACCCACCCACTCCCGCCCTTGTGCCCTGCCCCTCATTGCAGCGTGTTTGAGCTGGTGGCGGAGGCGAAGAGCGAGGAGACATTTGTGGCGCTGTGCCTGCTGACGGTGACGGGCGCCAGCCTCATCACGCAGCGCATGGGCTTCAGCGACACGCTGGGCGCATTTGTGGCCGGTGTCCTGCTGTCGGGTGCGCCTGGGTTGAGTGCTGGTGTAGAATGTGTGGCTTGTTTTGCACGTGTGGCGTGGTTGCGTTCACTGGACAATCTGCGCAGAGAGACCGGCAGCCTTGGGGGGAGGCAAAGCCAGACTTGCGGCCAGTCTGCCAAGCCTCCTTCCTGCCGGCTTGCCCAGCCTGCGTTGCCCGGCTGTGCCCTTGACATGCATCGCCTACCTGCCCTCCCCCCACACCCCCNTCTCTCCCTGCAGAGACCAACTTCAAGACGCAGGTGGAGGCGGACATCCAACCCTTCCGCGGCATCCTGCTGGGCCTGTTCTTCGTCACCACCGGCTCCTCCCTGGACGTCAGGTGGGTTGGCTGGTTGATGGCAGGAGCAAAATTACGACACACGTGGTGTGTGGCAGGCACCACCAGATCCTGACGGCAATTCCGCCCGATGCCAGGTGCTACTCATCGCACAGCGGTCCATGCCCRGCCTCCCAGCATGCCCCTCATCCCCWCCGCCACCCCCACCCCGCCCTCCTMGCCCCGTCGCAGCTTGTTGCTGCAGCAGMGGCCGCTGGTGCTCACGCTGCTGGCGGGCCTCCTGGCCACTAAGATTGCCATCATCTCGGCGCTGGGCCCCCTGTTTGGGCTGAGCCGCGCCGAGAGCGTGCGCACCGGATTCATCCTGTCCCAGGTACAGGGGTACTGGGTGGGTGGTAGGGAGCTGGGCAGGGATGTGCTCTCCTCCTGTTTGCAAGCAAGCTTGCAGTAGGAGTGCAGCTGCAGTGCTGATTGCTCCCCGTCCAGCCCGCCTGCTGTTATGCAAGTCCCCAAACCCCAACCGCACCTCCCCTCTGCCTCCTCTCCTCAGGGCGGCGAGTTTGCGTTTGTGCTGCTGGCGCTGGCCAACCAGCTCAACGTGCTGCCCGCCGACCTCAACCGACTGCTCATCATCGTGGTGGTGCTGTCCATGGTGGGTTTGGTGGGGTTGGGTGGGTTGCAGGGGGAAGTGAGCGGGCAGTGAGTTTGTGTAGCACTGATGTGCCACATTCCAACTGGTTGCGGAAGCTGCGTGCTGCACTAGTGGATTGAGGCGCTGCGTTGCAGCTCTCGCCGAGGCCTGGCCTCACCCACGCAACCAACCATCTTCCCATCTCCTCTGCAGGCCCTCACCCCGCTGCTGACCGAGGTGGGCAAGAAGGTCGGCGAGGTCATCAGCAAGCCGGGCGGCGACGGTGAGCACGTGGGGCATGCAGTGCGGCGCTGCAACTGGTTTGCTTAGCCCAGCATCCCCTTTGCCCTGTGGTGACACAGTGCTCTCCAAGAAACTCACCCTGCCTTGCCACTGCTGCTCTCTTCCCCCTGCCCAGCGCTGCTGTCCTCCGAGGGCTACAACGTGACCGACCCTGTCGTCATCCTGTCCTTCGGAGACGTGGGCCAGACGGTGCGTGGGTGCAGGGCACAGTTTGCATGTTTGGGTTGGTTTCAGGTAGAGATCACACAACCACACCCATTCTGTGTCTGGAGGCCTAGTGCTGTGCACGCCAAGTCACGAACGTGCGCTCAGCAGCTGGCCTTCTGGCTGTGGAGCTGCTGTGAATCACAATTCCTCATCCCCCCTTCCCCTTCTCCCAGGTGGCCAACATGCTTGAGAGCCCCGCGCTGGGCCGCCCCGTGCCCTACATGGTGTTCGACCTCACAGTGGCGCGTGTGCAGGCGGCGCAGGAGGCGGGCTTTAATGTGCTGTACGGCGACGGCAGCCGGCCCAAGGTGGGGGGCTGAGGGCTGAGGGAGGGTCAGACAGAGGGCTGTGGGTCAGCCATGCGGAGAGCCGAGGGCTAGAGAGCCGTGCTGTCGAGGTCTGGCATGCCAGCCTTCCGCTGGGGCCGTTGCTTCCCGGCCAGCTAGGCCTGATGCTTTCCGCATACACATCCACAATTACTCGCGTGCAGGTGCTGCATGCGGCGGGCATCGAGCGGCCGCGTGCCATTGTGGTGGCCTACACCGCACGCCAGCGCAGCGTGCTGGCCGTGGAGAGCCTGCACCAGGTGAGCATGTGGCGCTGCCGATTCTCTTAGATATCTGTTGGTGCTGATGGAGGCCAGCCAAGTGGCCCGCTTGCAAGCACTCACCCGCCCCCCAACCGTGCACTTCCGCCAGGCCTACCCCGGGGTGCCCATCTATGTGCGGGCGCTGGACATGCAGCACGCGGCGGCGCTGCAGGAAGCAGGTGGGAGGGGGGGTGCACCATGGCATATGCTTGCATGCCGCCATGGAAGCCCTTGAGTTTGCAGGGTGGCAGCAGGGCACCGCTTCATTTTGTTGCCCTGCACCACCACTCCCGCCCAACATCTCTCGCAGGCGCGACCACGGTCATTTCTGCAGCGGCTGAGGCGGGCCTTGCCGTGGGGTCTTCGCTGGCCAAGGGGCTGGGCGTGCCAGGCAGGGCTGTGTCCAGCCTGGCAGACGTGCTGCGCCACGTGAGCACGCTGTGGGCGCTGCGGGTGCTGTGGGCGGGGCATGCTGCGCATGCTTGCGGGGTGTGTGCGCCTGTTTTGGGGTGNTCTGGGTGTATGTCCGGCACAGGCTGCAGGCACCAACATCCCTACTGCATCATCGATTGTCTGCCTCCCCTCCCGCCCCGCCTCCCACAGGAGCTGGACGCCCGGGCAGCCCAGCTGGCAGAGGAGAAGCGCAGCGCCGCCAGCCGCAAGAATGGGGAGGAGGGCGAGGCGCAGTCGGTGTCGGTGTTCAAGTTTGACCAGTCGCGCGCGCCCGCCTTCAGCGACGACCAAATTGAGCGCGACTCTGAGCTGGCGGCGGGTGAGCAATGCACAGAACAGAAGGGGGAGAGCAGGCGCACAGGAACAGACGGGGGCTTGGCGCCCTGGCATGCTGCCGTGTTGTGTTGTTTTGACGGCTGGCCAAAGGGTGTGCCGGCACGCATGCATACATCCAGATGTGATGCCGCTGCTCCTCCTGCTCCTACCCCCTGCTCATCCCCACACCCCTCCCNACCTCAACCCCTCTCAGCCGACATGGGCGGCACCCTGGGCAGCGGCGGCCTGCTGGGCTCGCTGGGCAGCCTCATCTCCACCCTCGAGTCGGTCAGCGGCGCCACCAGCGGCAGCGACGAGGAGGGCGGCAAGAACGGCGCCCCTGGTGCTTCAGGCGCAGCGGGCGGCGTGATCGATGTGGAGGTTGATGTGGTGAGCATGCTGGCTAGCACAGACCTGGAGGGAGGGGATGTGCCCTTCTGCCCGGATGGCAGCGAGGAGTGCCCCATCCCTTGGGAGAACATGGTCAGCGGAGAGCAGCCGGCTGAGCAGCCCGCAGCTGGCACCCCTGCCACCAAGGCGGCCAGCTGAGGCTGCCGGCCAGGCCGGCACCCCTGTGCTTGACTCGTTTTCCCACCTGCCTGGTGTGCGCCATTTTGCAAACCCAGCTGTGTGTGGCACGGCAGGCGGTCCTGTTCCTTGCCCTGCCTCGCCCCGCTCCCTGATTGTTTCGACCCTGCTTTCAGTCCTCCGGTCCGCAATTTTATCACATAACCCCCATTCTTTCCTACCGCTCCCAGAGCACTGCTGCTCACATGTAACTTGCAACGGCTCTCAAGGCATGCAAATAAGCGCAAGTGGTCGGTAGCCTCTCAAGTCCAAAGCATTTGGTGCAACAAGATAAGACAGACATGCACTGCTCACAAGCTCGGATCAAGCATATCATAGGAGATACGTGATGCAGTGTGAGAGAAGAGGCAATATTACACATGCCAGGCGCCGGCGCACGCGTCATGCGGTTGCGGTCTGCAGGTGGGCGGCCCTGCTGCCCGTCTCCACCGCCAGCGAGCCGCTCGGTGCATCTGTTTAGTCAAAAGAGTAGAGATTTGAGACAGCCCATCGTGCACCTGCAACGCATGCTAGTGACCTTGCCCAGTTTTAGAGAGGAGAGGCACTCCCCAGCGCCGCCCAGTCCCCCGACCCAGCCTCACCCAGCGTCAGCAGCTGCGAGGCCTGCTGCGTGGCGCGCCGCAGGATCAGGCTACCCCTGGCGGACAGCGTGCCCTTTGAAATGGCGTGGTGCAGCGTGGCAGGGCGCAGCATGCCGGAGCGCAGGTCCAGAGCCATTCGGGATTCNTGGGGTGGAGGGGAATGGCGAGGCATCCAGGCAGGATGTGCGAAATGAGGCTGGGAGCTGGGCAGGCAAGGCTGAAGTGGNCACTGCTGCAGCTTGCTCAAACAATAGCTGCGAGTCGAATGCGCGCAGAACGCCGCAGGCAATCGTCAAGGTTCTCTCCTCTGGGCCGTGCAGCACAGAGCAGCCAACTGTGTCTCCCCAGTCTGCCCGCTCACTTGCTGACATGGCGATGGTGAGGCCCACCCCGGATTTGTAGTCGGGTGTGAGGGCCAGGGCCTCCACCCCCACCGTTGCATGGGGCAGCACGCGGTAGCGGAAGCACGAGGACACACGCAGGAAGATCAGGAAGTTGAGGAACTGCGGGGGGTGTTGGGAGGTGGGAGGGAGGGGATGGGAATGGGCAGTGCAGCAGATCACCGTCTGGGTCAGGCATGGGGCTTGCCAAGCGAAGCAAGGGAAGCTGAGGAACTGAGGGCAACCAAGCTGCATCTGCCTGGCTGGCCTGTCCGGCGGCTGGGCAGCCTGCCTCCACACTAAACGCACCATGAGCACCAGCAGTGTCCAGAAAAAGAAGTCTAGGTGCGCCTCATTGACGTTGGAGGCAATCCAGCCGGGCCCGCCGCCCGATGTGCTGATGGCCTGAGGCAGGGATGAGGGGTTGCGAAAGTCCACCGTGTTCACACACACAAACACACACGACAGGGACATGCCTGCGCTGCCACCTCAGCTGCTCACTGGTGACTGGTGCATGCTGCCCTCGCTCTGACTGGCGCTGTCCCTCTCACACGTTGGGCACCTGCCAACCCCAGCAGCGCCCCTTGCCTGCAGGATGGCCACCAGGGCAGCAGCCACATACGAGCCCAGGCCCATGCACACCACTTGCAACGCGGAGCAGAAGGAGCGCATGGCATCGGGGGCCTGAGGGGAGGCGGCGGAAGGGCAGGAACAGGGTATTTATGTACACATGCGACATGCAACACAGTTGCACAAGCAGGTGAGCCCTTGTCAGCCCTTTAATCCAAGCCTTGCCTGCGAGTAGAACAGCTCCAGCGAGCCGGCCACCGCCAGCAGCTCGCTGACGCCGATGCACACGTACTGTGCAGAGGGAGAGGTGATGGCAGGGGCAGAAGCAAGTGGCACACAGGTGGCGGTTGCACCTGAGCATCTGCAAAGTTAGTGTGGATTGCGGCCGATCCAGTGCACAGCTTGCGAGGGGATGCAGCGCCTAGGCAGCGCCGAGCCCCACCTGCTGATATGCCCACCTGGATGGCCTGCCACCACACTGACATGGGCACCTCCGGCGAGCCGTCCGCTGTGGGGTCGGTGCCCTGCTTGGAGGCAAATGCAGAACAGGGATGCATTGGGTGCTCGCGTTTGCAGTGCCCAGGGGCTTGAAGCCTGGCTGGACAACGGCATGAGTGTGAGCTGCAACCCCTATGGCAGCAACGCACAATGTCAGGAACAAAGTGCAAGTCCAACCCGCACCTGCAGGCCATGGCGCGCCACAACGTCCAGGCGCACGATTTCAACCACCGCCGCCGCCACCATGCCTAGCATGGCCGCAATGTAACCAGCACCTGGGGCAGATGGGCACGGGCAAGGGGGGCCAGAGTGAGACACCCACAAACCTCGAGATGCCTGTGGCGCCTTGGCCTGAGGCTCCCAATACCATGCTAGCAGGCGCACCAATGCGGCGCAGAGTCGTGATGGGCCGGCCGCGCTTGGCGCACCAGGGCACGATTTTCAGCTCATAGATTGCAACACCAATCACCACTGTGGGAGGGAGAATGTTGAGCAGGCAATCTGGTTGGTTTCTGAGCTTGAATGCCCTGCCTGTGCCAGGGACAGTCCAGCTGGCAGGCCCCAGCCATCCGTCCCGCCAGCTTTGCTTGCTGCCCTGCCCCGCCTGCCTGCCACGGGGTCGATGGCCCCCACAGTCGCGGGGGCCAGGTTGAGGGAGCCCAGGCTGGTGTCCATGCCCTGGCCCTGCACAGCGGGGCAGGGTGGGAGTAGGTGTGCGCCACGCCCTGCGTGCTGTGCTTTTGCTCATAGGAGAGGCACTCAAGCAGAACCGAATGCCCAACACCCAACAAATGTTTCTTCTTGCCTGCAGAATAAACATCGTTGTCGTCTGCCCGTAGATCGCATAGTACAGTATCAGAGTGAATGCGATGGGCAGGAGGCGCAGCACACACTTGACCTCTTCCACCTGCAGCGGCGAGGGCAGGCCAACACATTGTGCGGCTCCCTCGAGAGCAGCAGCAGATATCCCCAGTTGTTCTCACGCCAGCAGGCCAGCAGATGATGCAAATACAGCACTTGCAGCAGCCTGTGCTCACCTCAGTCAGCGTCACGAGCCGCTGCTTTGTCCCCGCCGGCTTGGTGCGCACGGCTGCCTTCTCCAGGAACTTGAAGCTTGCGGTCCTGGCCAGCGGGGTTTGAGCACAGGTGCAACGTGGGTATGGTACTACAGCGTAGGCAGCATTTATCAAAGGCCACACAGCTCCCCCAAAAGCTGGCAACACCATTTCTGCCGCCCACCGTTGCCCCCAAGCCTCGCTGCCCCACCTGGGCAGCTTGAGCTGGCCGGGCACCACGCTCATCGCCCCCTCCACCTCATGCAGCTCCCGCCCATCCGCCGGCACTTGCGCCTGCCGGGCAACAACAGCACGCAGGTGCATCAAAATGCATGGCACAGGGCTGGCGTGCAAGCACAGGGGGGCGACGCGGAGCTGGCGAAAGAAGCTCAAGTCTTGCTGCCCGCCACCCCCGCCGACTTGCCTTTCGGTGGGCCCAGGTGGCGGCTGCCACACGCCAGATGCGGGTGAGCGGGGAGCCGCCGGGGGGCCAGTACCTGAGGCAGAGCAGCAGGGCAGGGCTGAGAGGCTGACACCGCGGTACGGGCAAGCTATCACCGCGTACTGCTCTATGCATTGGGTCTGGCACAGCATGTGACGCAACCCCACCACACACCTGTAGCCAGCCACGATGGAGCCGGTGACAAACACGGTGGTGGCGATGACAAACGCGCCAAGGATCACCGCAAACCCGGCCGCCCAGCTGACGCCTGTGAGGAGCAGCAGAGCCGGATCAGCCGAGGGCGCGCATACATGCAAACCCGTGCGGATGTGCAGAAGCAGGACCGGCAGAAGAATTGGCAGCTCCGCTCCTCTCACTCGTCTGGATGTTCACCACGAAAAGCAACGTAATCAGTGTGCCTGTGTTACTGCAGCATAGGTAAGGGCCAAGCTGGGTTAGCAAACAACAGCGCCAGAGCAGTGTGGCAGGAGTCGCCAAGGAGACACCGGAGGGAAAGCCGCATGCGTGCCGCTCCATACACAGAATCGACATGCCGCAGAAGCCTCACATGGCTGCATAGCTGACGGAAAAGAACTGGGGCACGCGCTTGGCCTGGCGCGGGTCTGCAACAGCAGCGGCAGCAGCATGCTGTTGAGGCAGGCGCTGGTGTTGACTGTTGCTATGCTCCCTCCTGATGCGGCTTGTCTACCGTATGCAGAGCAGGCACGGAGCCCAGCCCACCTGTTTCGTCAAACTGGTCTGCGCCAAAGGGCATGACGCAGGGCTTGATGCCGCCCTCGCCCAGGGCCACCAGGTACATGCTGCAGGCCAGGGTGGCGGGCCAGGGACCAAAGATGGGCACGCAAGCAGTGGCTCGCCGAGGGGCCAGCGTGCTCTTCATGTGTCACCTCACCCCTGCTCCCTTGTGTCGACGTCCGAGAGTGACTCCCCCTCCCAGAACTGCCACTCACCCTGCCCAGAAGACGCCCTGGCTGGCCGAAGTCGCACCCTCTCCTTGCTGCGGCTTCAGACCGGGCAGCGCCGCCGACAGCAGCAGGCCGACCAGGCCCAGCATGTAGCTGCAGAGGTGGCGGTTGGTGGTCAGGCGCAGCGGTGTTGAGAAACGCGAGGCGGCACGGCATGGAATGTTGGGTGTTGGGTTGCAGCATAAGCCTGGGATGCCCACCAGCAGACAAACAGGCCCGATGCACCTATACCTAGCACCTACATGCATGAGAAGGAGAGGATGACGCGGAAGCGCCCCAACCACGTGTCTGCACAGGCATACGAAGGCAGCAGTGACGCGCAGCTAGCAAAATGGCGCTGATAGAAGGCTGCAGCCAAAGAATGCCTTTCAACTGCAGTTTTCTGTCCGCTTGAGCTGGGCGGGTGTGTGAAGCCCCACCTGCAATGAACGCGCCAAGTAGCGGCGTTAGGTAGCACGTGCCGGACCAGATCTGAGTCAGGGTGGCCGACTGGCTGCTGCTCATCTGCAGCTCGTCCTTCAGGTACGTCACTCTGCAGGCAGGAACGTGCATAGGAGGCAGAATTTACCGGTTCGCCGGTCAACCGACGAGAAGCGCAGGTGTGGTGTGATAAGAGTAGATGGCATGAAGAACATTGCCTCCCGACTGACATGTTGGTGGCGATGCCGTTGTAAGCCAGGCGCTCGCACAGCTCCTGGATCAGGATGAAGGGCCCCTGCACACACGGAAAAGGCGTTGCGACTACCATGCTTGTTTTGGGCAGGGATCGAAAACTGCAGCCGGCCAGTGAGGGCCCCATGTGCTCCCAAGGTGGCTGCCCCTGGCGTTCCTGGCGAGGAAGCGGTCACAGCCTTCATTTGAGACCCTGACGCAGCATTACAGCACCTTTGTTATCAGTGGGTTCTCGCGCCATGGCAGCTTGGGCAGCAGGCCGGGTGCGAGCTCCTCCTCTGATCCATCGGGGGGAGAGGCCGCCTTGCTGTCGGCCTGCTCAGCGCCTGCGGCATCCGGCTTGCTGGACGGCGCTGCGCAGCCGCCCAGGGGCTGGCTGGCTTGGCCTTTTACTGCCTGTGCCTGGCTGAAGGGGCTGCTGGCCGCCACATCCACGGCGGAAACGTGCATAGAGGTGCTGGCAGGCGGCGGACCGAGCGGCGCCGCCGACGGTACACCGGTGGGTGCGCCGTCCATGGTCCTGAAGGGCGTTGCAGCTTGGAGATACTCCGCTGGCCCGGATCAGGGATTGCAAGTGGTCAGAGTTTGGGTGCGGCCGCGAAACTCAGGTTTGGGCGACCTGCAAGGCCACGGCTGGGTTGCTGTTCGCTGGCAGTTGCTTGCAAAGAGACGGGAGCCTTATAATGGCAGGGTGAAAATTCCAATTGGCGCTCCGACACCGGGACGCCGAGTTTGGGCGGCCGCCGCCCCGCTGGCGCCGCGCTGCCGCCGCCGCCACCAAGGAGAAGCCATTGCACCATCTGGCTATCATGTAGATTTCTTTCGATTCTCTCATCATGCTCCAGCAGGGCCGCCGCTCCTTGCTCTCCACCTTGCTCGGTCGACGAGCGCTTTCCTGCGCCTGCGCTGCAGCCGACCCTGCCGTCTCCGCGCCTGAGCCCGGCACGGTGCAAGAATACCATCAGCACATCGCCATTCAGCTGCCCCGCCCGCCAGCGGGCGGCGGGCAGGCGGCGGCGGCGGCAGAGCAGCCGGGCGCTTGGTGGCCCGAGCTGGTCGAAAGGTGAGCAGGCTATCAAGCTTATCTGATGGCTGCATGATGTCTGATAACAGTGACTGCAAGCAACTGCAACAAAGCGCCCACCCTGGCATGCAGAGAACCTGCGGTGGTTGCCGCCTTTGCAGCGGTGGCCCGCCACCAGGGTGCCATCGGAGGCCGAGTGAAGATCACAGCTGTTGAGGAGCTTGCTGGCAGCGATGGGCGAGCTGTGGCAGGACCTGGGCCGCAGCCTGGCACCGTCAACCTGCTGGCCTTCCCTGCAGGTGGGTGCACCGCTGGCAGGACGTTGAATGCATCACATCCCGCTTCATTGGCCTACGCATGTTAAGCAGCGGCGCCTTGCTTGTGCGTCGTGTATCTGCCCAGTGGCTGCTTGCCCGTGTTGCAAGCACCAACCCCCTGTGTGCTGGCACCCTCCATGCACAGGCCTGCGGTTTGAGGGCGTGCCGCTGGAGCAAGTAGGAGTTGCTGTGGCGCTGGCGACAGCAGACAACCCCAGCTTGCTGCCGCTGCGAGCCACAGAGCGGAAAGCGGTTGAGGCGCGGCAGGTGGGCTGATGCAGGGTGGGCGTCCGCTGTCCAGCTGACGAGCTGTTGTCTGGATGCAAGCAGATGAGAGTTGCACTTTTAGGAAGGGCGGCAGACCCTGTCGCCGGTGTCAGTCTAGTTCGGATGCTGACTGAGCATGTGATGGTATGGCNTGGCACAATTGTTGCTGCACCCCAACCTGTTCCGCCCCGACCTTCTGCCACTCTGAGCAGGCACCCGCTGCAAACCTCACGCTGCTGGTGTGCTGCCACAGCGCACGAGATGCACGCTGTGGTCAGCTGGGGCCACCGCTGGCCGCTGCGCTGCGGCAGCTGGTCAGGCAGCGCGGCCTGCAGGACCAGGTGAGGGGTGAGCCTCGTTTAGTCAGCTGCCGTGGCAGCTTGGTGTGTGCCCAACCCTGGCTTTGCGTGCACTTGAAGCATGCTGCAAGGGTTGTGCGTGAGCTGGTCAGCTTGTGCAACTCCCAGACCCCTGCCCCCATCAACACACAGGTTTCTGTTCTGGCCACCTCGCACATCGGCGGCCACAAGTACGCCGGCAACGTCATTGCGTACAGCGCGATGCACCCCTGCGACGGCGACTGGTTTGGAGGCGTGAATGCCGGCAATGCGGCCGCATTTCTGGATGCGCTGCTGGATGTGGAGGTGAGTCGTCAGGTGAACTTGGGCAGATGTCTCATCAATGCGCATGCACATTTTTGTGAAGCAGGCACAAGTTGTGGATGTCCAGTACGCCTCGCTCTGCCGCACAACACACCTTTGCAACTGTCGAGTGTCCTGTCCACCCTCCTTGCCCCGTATGCAGCTGGGCGTGGACGGCGGTGCGGAGGACCCCGCGCTGCGGCCCTTTTGGCGGGGGCGCATGGGTCTGAGCAAGGAGGAGCAGCTGGACCTGTTTGAGCAGGTGGGGTGACGAGCAGGGTAGGGGTTGCGGTTGGGCAGCGTGCAGCCACAATCACCGGGCGCAGGAGCAAGTATGCTCCTCAACCACCTCGCCACTTGCGCATGTCGTCCTGCCCACAGGGCGGTGCGGTGGAGGACTTGGAAGAGGTGGGCAGCGAGGCAGAGGAGGAGGAGGAGGATGCCGAGGAGATGGAGAGACTGGCGGCGGCGCTGGAGCAGCGGCTACATGAGCGCGGCAGGAGCGGGCAGCGGCCGATCTAGCTTCCAGCGACTAGGGCAGTGGGCTGACTGACGCACCAGGGTTATTGAGGGGGGATCCTGTGTCCCAGCATTCTATTTGATTGATAGCATTCCTTGCTGCAATAGCAGGCAGTCGACGGTGAAGCAGCTGGGTAGAGGTTCGCCCCCGGGCAGGCGCTGGTCCCGCAGCCTTGCCTCTCCAACAGACCACCCCTTTCCTCTGATTGTCCGTTATTCTGTGCTTGTTGCAGCAGGTAGGGTGACAGGGTGTATGTGTAGGCCGCAGGGGGCGGCTGAGGGGGGAGGAAAACGCGGCCCGATTGATTTTGTAGCAGGTGATTGCAGAAGGAAAGAATGGAGCAGCAAGGGGGGCCGGCCCTCCGCTGTGGGAGCTGCCCAGGAGCGTCAATTCAAGAGAAGCGGGGGCAGCGGGAGCGGGGTGGGATGCAGGCGTCAGTCAGTGCTGGTCTCTCCTAGCGGGGCGGGGAGGGGAGCGGATCACCGGTGTCTGTCTGTCTCTGGGCAAAGAACCGAGCTGCCTAAGTGGTCGCCAGAAAGGCAAGATGCGGCTCGCGACCGGGAACTAGGGTGCAGGGAGTCAGCTGCCTCTGGCTGCAGGCCTCTGGCCCGCGCACTCTACTCAAAACTGTGGGTGCGGGCGGGGCGCTGCCGGGAGCACACGGCGCTGCGGGGCCCTGCCGGCGCCCCTGCAAGACAGGGGCTGCGGCGGCAGGGCACTCGAGGGCTGCAAGCACCATGGCTAACCTGACATGCTGCTGCTGCTGCTGTGCTAAGGCTGCTGTGCTATGGCGGCTGCACTAGGGCTGCTGCGCTAAGGCTGCTGCGCTGTGGCTGTTGCGCCAGCTGTCATGCCAGCAGCGCGTTTGCAAGCCGCAGCAGCTCCTCCTTGAACCGCTGCACATCTGCGCTCGACAGGGGGTCGCAGAGGGCAGGCGGCAAGAGGTGATGAAAGGCGGCTATCGTGATTGGTTTCCGCGGTCGCAGCAGCTGAGCGAGGGTGTACACAGATGGCTTGCGCCCCCAGCAGCACCGCCAACCCTGACCAGCACGCCACCACACCCTGCTGGGACGCTCACAAGTGCCTCCCTGCCTCACCCGCGTGCTTGATCTCGAAGATGGAGGTGTCAAACAGGTCGTGCCAGGCGGTGGCCCCCGTGCGCTCCGTGGCCTCGATGAACGCGGTGCCCAGCTTGTTGCCCTGGTGGGGAAATATGGGGCGGCCGTGTGTGAGCAAGCCACTTGGTGCACAGCAGGCCGAGCCCATAGCCAAAGCAAAGCGCTCCTTCCCGGCCGCTCCTGCATGCCTGTTGCACTCTATTCCACCCTTTTGCCCGCATCGTTCCCACATACCAACCCACTCAACCCCACCGCCCTCACCCGCATGCGCTGCGTGGCCTCGTAGCCGATGACCAGGCACTTGTCGTCCGCGGAGCGCGGCCCAATCATGATCACCGGCTTGCGCTGGCCCTTGGCCTGGCGGGAGCGGTGAAGCACGAGGGCAGTGGTAGGTGGGTGGGTTGCGCTGCAGCGGGCCTGCACCAATTCCCCACACCGTACTTCTGCATGCATGCGCGTTTGCAAACCACCAAGTACCTGGAAGTGCTGCTCCTGGAAGAAGCCTGCCAGGCGGTGCAGCGCCATGGGGTGGCCCTGCAAAACAGAGGTGGCAGGGCGAGTATACGTCAGATCACGCAAGTAGGAATTGCGCGGTGACAGTTGTATCCTTCAGCCGCCCTCGCCCCCACCCCGCTCCCTGCCCCGCCCAGCAGCCCCCAGCTCACGATCAGGTGCTGGCTGGTCATCTTGTGGTCGCTGAGGTCGAAGATGCGGAACTGCTTGAAGTTGTGGTAGTGCCGCTGCTGCAGCACCGCGCCGCCGTCTGCGAGGGTTTGGGGGTAGCCGGGCGGGTGTGTGAGGCTGGACCGCACTCCTAGAGGGCGACAGATGGCTGGTCTGGCTGCAACAGCCGGCAAGCCGTGTGTACAGCTTGCTGAGCTCAATGCTTAGCAGCCGCTGGGACACTATGTGGCCCCACAGCGTAGTCATCACACCGGCGCCACGTGTGCGCCCTGCCTTCCCACCCAGTGCTCACCGTTGATCAGCGCTTGCTGCACCTTCTTTGCCAGCTCCAGCCCCTGCCGCAGCTCGTCGTCATCACTACCCCAGCTCAGCGCGTGGTACGCGCGCCTGCGGGTAGGAAGGTTAGCAGGTTGGTGGGCGCGCCCGCACGCAGCCAGCCAGGTATGCAGCCCCGGCAAGAGGCCGGCCGAGCAACCCTGCAGGACAGCTGGCGGCCCTCGCACTGGCACCACCTCCCTTCATTACCCACCAGAACTTGTCCACGTGGTCGCCAAAGTTGGTGAGCGGGCCCTTGCGCGAGCCGCACTCCAGCAGCGCCGTCACCGCGTGCACCAGGTCCACCGCATTCACGCACCGCTTCAGGCCGTCCTGCAGGCGGCAGGGGCAATGATGCGAATGCACCGGTGAGGCAGAGGGGCAAAGCGCAATGGCAGTGCAGGCCTGCGGCGGGCATTCTAGCGCCGGGCATCCTAGCGCCCAGCTGCACCCACAACAGCTGGTGCAAATGTGCTGCGCGCTGGCCCGCAGGCGCAGCGNTCCCCCATGTAACAGCCAGCCAGGCAGGGCGCCTTGCCTGCAGCTGGAAGGACTTGAAGGTGACGTCGCTCATGCGGAAGGCGGGGGCGTGCAGCTCCAGCCGCTCCTGCAGGCTGTGCCGGTACCGCGGCGCCATGTCGTCTGCAGGCGGCCACGCGAGAGGGAGGGGGTCAGTGAGAGTGTGGGGTGGGCCAGCGCGGCAAGTGCTTAACCCTGGCCAGTGCTGAACAATGACCCTGGCACAACAGGACCATGCCCACAGCCGCCCCTGCACTCACATCCCTCCCCCGCGAAGCTGCGCTGCGCCTCCTCCAGCGGAATGCCCAGCTTGGCCAGCAGCAGCTCCAGCATGTTGCGCCCCTTCTCTGCAGCGGTAGGGACCGAGAGGCAGGGGCGGTGCGGCGGGGAGTCGGTCAGCTACCTGGCAATCCGGCCACATACCGCGCAGCACAGGCAGTGGACCTCTGGAAACCGCACGGCCACTGCTGTTCACTTCCCCCCTGCCCAGCGTACCTGTGTACGTCTGCAGCCGGCTGGCCACGTAGGGCGAGTACATCATGGCTTCATACAGGTTCCACACCCACAGCAGGCCAAAGCGGTAGTCGTCTTGCGGGCTGTGGGTGGGTGGGCAGGACACAGATGGCAGAGTGAAAGCGGAGCGCGGGCGTTGCGCATGGAACCACCACCACCACCACCACCAGCAGCATGCTTGGTCCAGTGAGCAGTGAACAGAGCAGTCTGCCGTCAGCCACCACCAAGCCAAGTGCTGCTCACAGGATGCGGCACGTGATCTGGTTGTTCAGCACCGTCACGCCCTCGCCGTCCGCCACCTCTCGCTCCACCTGCGCCAACAGAGTGGACAGGGCGCCAACTTGGGAAACAATTTTCAGAGCAGTGCACACCTGGCTGCATGTTGTAGGTGAGAGAGCGCATAGTGCTGAACCCTAGCCGGCACAGCTCCGCACAGCATTGCACGCGTCAGCTCGTCGAACGCTCTAAGCTGAGCACCCTAGCGCCCCTCGCACCTGGAAGTCGAGGTGGCCGCCGCTGCTAATGTAGGCCTCGTAGTGCAGGTAGTACTCCACYTACTTCTCGGCTGCATACAGTAAATCAGAGAGCAACATGTGGGACAGTGGGTGCGCGGCAGACTGCGGCTGGGTATGTCGGCAGCAGCCTGCTGGGATGCAGGGAGCAGGCAGCACGGCCAGGCATGCGATCGAAGAACTATTGTAGACCTGCCAGCTGGGAGACCTATCTGAGACCCACCCTTGATGCGGTTGTGCACCAGGTGGTCTGTGAGGCCCACCAGCGCCAGCCACAGCATGTTGGCCGTCTCCTGCGGCCATGGGCAGGACAGGAGAGGGAGGCGCGCTCTGTGCTCTGCCCACAATCCACAGCTTTAGAGCAGGATCAGCTGCAGCCAATTAAAGCAAGCATTTCATGAGCACAGCGGTACAAGCGGTCCAGCAGCCAGCGAGCAAGCAGGCAACCGAGCCGGCGCACCTGCGACAGGTGGTAGGCCAGGTCGTACATGATGCAGGCCGCCGGCTTGCCGTAGCTCACGCCCTGCGCACACAGAGACAGCCAAGGGAGTGGGCAGTGAGTTGGGGGTGCGTGCTGGGGTGCGTGCTGGCCAGCAGCATACGCAGATGGATCTACGCACCGCCAACTGCCCCAACTGCGCCACATGCAAGGCCAGCAGGCAGCATGCCAGGCGCACCTTTGAATAGTACTCCTCTCGCGCCAGCTCTCGCTCTTGCCGCTCTTTCCGCCGCTGCCGCCGCGCGCTGCCGCCGCCGCCACCCTCGTCGGGGCCGCCGCTGCTGCTTGGCGAGCTGAGTCGCCGCCTGCAGGGCGTGTGGGTTCAGCCGGCCAGGCATTCGCAACCGAAGTATACCTCCAGCAAGTGCAGCATGCCCTGATTGAGAGCAACAGGTCGTTGCAGAAGATGCGGCAAGCCCGCTCCCACAAGCTACTCACTGCTTGGCTGGCGGGTCGTTCTCGCCATCGCTATCCGACCCGCTGCCCTCCTCGTCCCCAAGGTACTTCGGAATGTCGTCCTTGAGGGTGTTCTGCAGCCGGGCACAGCCACAACAGGTTCATGTACGTGCATGAAATTGAGCCGCTGCACAGCTGGGCATGATCAAAACAGGCTGCGTGCTGACGGGGGCCGAGCGGGCGCTGCACGACATCTTCCTCCCCAGGTATTGGTACACGCAGGGCGGCAGCACAGCAGCCAGAATGAAACTGCGAGAGCCAGCCTGCAGACAAGCAGCAGCCGAGGAGCCAGCCTGCAGACATGCAGCAGCTGCGGGGCCAGAGCTGCGCACCTCTGCCTCGTCCAGGAACACAAACACGCTGTCCTCCTCGCTGTCCAGGTTGTTCAGGTGGCAGATGGGCCTGCGGCGGCGGGGCAGGCGTATGGTTGTGGAGTCAGCACACACCAGACGTCCAGCCACATGCGCTTGATGCGTCGCCCCTGAGACGCTGGATCCACTGCTGCAACAGCCCCAGGCAGCCACCCACCCACCAGCACAACAGCCCAAGCCCCACCCACCCCCTCCCCACCTGTGCGAGTCGATGATGATGATGCGCACGTTCATGCGCTCATCCAGGTTCAGCAGCGCACGCACATCCTCCGCGGCGCCGCAGTTGATGAGGATCGCCGTGCGCAGCGACTGCTCCCCCTCCTGGTACGTCGCCTTGAAGTCCTGTGCAGCGGCGGCGGCGGCGGCAAGAAGGCTAGCTCAAGCATTGTGTGTCGCAAATATTACCGCACGCAAGCGACACTGACAACAGCTGTGGCATCAGAAAGCATGAATGAGGTGTTGAACACAGCAGCAGCAGCAGCAGCAGCAGCAGCAGCGGCAGCAGCAGCTACCCAGCAGCGCAGCAATTGGAGCTGGTCAGGAGCAGCCGCAGCAGACGACAGCAGCACGCACCTTCTCTATCTCCTCATACCGGCTGACCGCCATCCATCCGTGCGGGATGCGGTCGTTCTTGAACAACCGCTGCGGCATCGAGCAGGCAGGGCAGCATTTGGGCAGGTGGGGTGCACGGCACAGCTGCGGCCAGCTGCAAGCAGCATACTCAAGCGGCAGATGGGACGACGAAAACAACCCAACAGCCGTTCTCAATTGACCCTCCCTTGCGTTCAATGCAGTGGCATGCATGTCACTGCACCATCACCAGACTGGGTAATGATTGCCAGCACCCAGCTGGGCCGCACCTCGAGGATTCGCAGCGCGCACACCGAGTCGCAGTCGGTGGAGCAGGCATAGATGAACACGTGCTTCTCATCGCTGCGGCTGCTCTCCTCCCGGATGGACCGGTATAGTTGGGTCCACTCCTCTGGTGTGGTGATGATCATGCTGCTGCTGCTGCTCGCACCCTGCCGCTGGTGGTGCTGCCGCCGCTGCCGCCGGCCGTGTGCCGCCGCTCGCTAGGGCTGCCACCGGCGCTGCGGGGCATCCACGGGCGCAGAGTGGGCCTGACAGGCGCCTCTGGACCCCAGAAGGGAGCCGCCAGCTGCTGGCAGGGGAGCCGGCTGCAGCTGTTGCCCCCTGGCGCCGCGCTCGCTGCCGCCAAGCCAGCAGCACTCAGAGGCTCGGGGCAGGCCCGCTGGAGCGCATGATGTCGCCGGAAGCCCCTGCTGACGCCCTTGCCGCTGCTCGCCCGTCGACCAAACTGTCCAGCCGCCACCGGGGTGCTCCTGGCCGGCTGCAGAGGTGGACGATCGGCTGCTGGAGCAGGGTAGGTGCTGCTAAGCCCGCCCGAGCCGCGCCAGCACGTGTGTTGCCGCCAGTTCAAAGCCCGTGCACAGCCGGTGACCGCTGGCGGCTAGAGTGGTCTGGAGTGAGCCCTGCGCCTCGCTGACAAGCGATCGGCGCGGCAGGAGGCTGAGCAGGCCCTCACCGCCGCGGCGAAATGCGCCGCGCAGCGCAGCGTGCCGCCGCCGCTGCCGCTGCCGTCGCACTGGAGAAGCGCTGCCTTGCAGGCGTGTCCCCAAGAGGCATGCGCCATTGTTGCAGCTCGCTGGCGCCACATATCGAGATGGTGTGCAACTGGGAGCTGCAATTCCCTGCCAGCCCCTGCCTGTCGCCCTGAAACCCTACCTGGCACCAGCTGGTGGTGAGCCGGGTGTGGAATGCTGATTGGGACACTTGCCCAAGCCTGTCAGAGCCCGGCATGTTGGCTGCTTCCTAGTGTCACGACCTCAACTGGAACTGAACTGCTGTGTGCATCCCGCTCTAAACAATGTCGCCATCGCCGCCACCCCCTGCCACACATGATGGGCTGGTTTCGGCAGATGGCAAGGTGGTGCTGGCGCTGCGCGGCGCTGCAAGCGCCAGTCAATGAGGCGGCGGCAGCGGCGTGCTGGTGCCGAGTGAGCGTGCCCTGATATACCATTTCATCCTGTAGTAAACTCTTTCTCAGGATCACAAGGGATGCAGGGTGGTTTGATGTTGAGTGTATAACCGGCGGCTGGGGAGGCAGTCGGAAAACTCTGATCAGGAAGGGGAGTGACGTGGGAGATTCAGCAGTTCCAGTTTCAAGATTTGAAACAATGGCATGCAGGTGCTACCAAAGTGTGCATTATTGTGGCAGTCAAAACTACTCACAAAAAACCAGAGCGTGGTATCAGGCACGGACCGCTTGTTAGCAAAGGGCCGGCCACTGCCGTTGCCACCGTGCATGCACTTTTACTTGTAGCCAGAGATCAGGCCCTCCCGTGCCTCAGCGCTCCAGCTGTCGTCCTTCATGTAGCAGCGGCCATTGGTGTACGTCCTGCAGCAGAGAACATCACAGGCCTGGTGAGCAGCACTTCCTAACTGACAGACAACACGATCTCTCGGCTGCGGAGGTGCCGCCCCTTCCGCGCCCACTCAAAGCCCTGCCACCCTGCGCCGCACCAGGCTCGGCAGTCGGACAGGCTGGCGCACAGGTTGCAGCACTCGTGCCAGTCGCTGATGGACACATCTCTGTAGTCGCCGCCATACAGGTCGGTTTCGTACATCACAGTTGCGCTGCACTGATCGACTTCGGGGGCGTCGGCACACTCGTCAGGGCAGTTTTTGGAGTAGGTGAGCTTGTCGATCCACTGGTACACGGACCCAGCCTCCATGACAGCGTTGGAGCAGCCGCGCTGAAAGAGCCCGCAGCCGCACCCCTCCGCCTCCTTGCCGGCTTCCCAGACCTGCGGTGCGTCATCTAGGGGCAGTTGTGCTTGGCACCCTGCACTGGGAACTGCACTTTCAGTCGTGCTAGTGCCGTATATGTGCATCTTCATGGGAAGCATGCACATGCAGAGCAAGCTGCCTCGCACCTGTCTGGCCACGTCGCCAAGCAGAGCATTGCAATAGCACTCCCGGCAGCTGTCATCACCGGTGTAGCATTTGTCGTGGAAGAAGCAGGCGCGATCAAGCGCGTCGATGGGGGAGGCCTTGGCAGGCTCACCGTCTACCTTCCCATCACAGCCGCCACAGTAGCGCCCGTACATGCATCTCCCTGTGCCCTGCGGCAGAGCAGCAGCAGCAACACATGCTTTTGCTAGAGGCGGCATGCTGCGCAGCGCTCTGGCGCGCCTGAAATGAAGGTGGCACAAGCAGTCCGGCCGGCAATGAACCACAGACCCGCTCACCGCAGTGACGCCGTTTTCAATATGCTCAAAAAGGCAGTCTGTAATGCCCCTGGTGGTCACGTTGCGGCTGGGCGCCTGGGACGTCTCGAGTGCCGACAGGCGGCGCCGCCTGCGGGCACACGGCAGATGGGCGGGCTGAAGCAGTGAGATGCCTCACGCACACGGACTTTTTGCCCTGCAATTTCATAGCTGTTTCTGCACAGCTGATGCTGCTGGGATTGCATGCATGCAATGCATATGCATGCATGCCGCCAGCCATTCGAGGACGGCTGGGCCAGCGCTCGCACTTGGCAGCCTCGCCAGACGGGCGGGCAGCTGCGACCTCCACCGCGGTGGCCGCGAGAACCTGAGGCGTGAGTTAAACGCACAGATGGTTATGCCGATGCAGGCATCGCGCGGACAAACGAGGCAGTGCAGGCAGGAACACACTCAGTGCCCGCCGACGCACAGTGCGCCCTGCGCATTTTGTCTGTCGTCACACCCACCAGAACGGCGAGTGTGATGCAGCAGATGGACGCGCGCATGGCGCCGGAGGGGCGGGACTTGCAAGGTCGGGACTTGGGTGGGGAGGCTGATGGCACCAGGGATGATGATATGGTGGTGAATGAGACCTGGTTATGGGCAGATTTAGAGGATTGCTGGCGGGACTTGCTTCTTCACAGCGGGACAGCATGCTGCGGCATGCGGCTCACGCTCTGGTGCACGCCGCCGCTGAATGTTTTCCTACCCCGTGCGCATGCGCATCGACAGGCACGGCTCGGCTGATGGCAATGCAGATTGCATAAATACAGGGCTGCAGTCATTTCTAGTGCAAAAGCAACATGCCGAGTTCCACGTGGGCAACTGACTCGGCCTGCGGCCTGTGCCGCCGCACGGCACGTGGCGTCGGTCGGGCCTGCTGGCCGTGCCTCCAGAGCTGGATGGCGCGTCACACGCCTTCTTGGCTGCTGCTCCTGTCTGTCCTGCTGCGGTTGAGCCGTCGGCTGAGGCTCGTCCAGACCCAGCCCTGGCCTGCCCCACCTGTCCTCGTCGCCCAGCAGGGCCGCCACCCGCTGCAGCAGGTCGTGGGGCAGCTGGCCGAACGGGGCAGAGCGGCTGGCAGGCATGGCTGCTGTGTGGATGGGCCCAATGACAGTGCTGGACGAGCAGCCACTGGCAGAGGGGTTCATTGGGGTCTCGGCAGTGGGAATCAGCAGCCGACATTGGCCCCGCCAATGCTGAGTGATGCTCCCAATGCACAATGCATCCGAGCGGATGTGCCCACAAGCAGTTCTGTCTGCTGGACAGCTGGCAACACTGCGCGCGGAACGAACACAACGGGATGCGCGGTAAGGCTGGCGAGCACTTCATGCTGCGCTGGGTGCCAAGTGGAGGCCAAGGCGGCGGCCACCCCCTGCTCAGCTGTGCAATCACTGCCACATCATTGGGGCGTCTCCTCTCACAACAAGAATCGGTGGCGCACAACCCGGCACCTTGCGGCCTTAGCATGCAGTGCCCCGCCACCCACTTTTGTAGCACTCACTGCTCAACATACATGGGGGACAGTGCTCGCTACAGCAGCAGCTACCAGCAAACAAAGCTGCAGGCAGGCAGAATTGCCATGTACAGAATGGCGGCAGGGAGCTTGTTAAGCACGAGGGCGTAACAAGCATGGGAGCGGCCGTAATCAGCAGCTTGCTTTGACTATGATGGTCATTNGGGTTTGCGTTGACCACCTGGCCTCAGCTTGCTGTCTCAGGGGTGATGCGCACGTCGGGGCGCAGGGCGGCCAGCTGAGATCGGAACTCAGCGGCCCGCTCCACAGACGGGGCGTCGGGGGCATGCACTTCAGAAAGGCGGGCCGCCGCGGCAACCTTGGTCGCATCTGTGGAATGGGTGGGGAATCTCAATCAGTAAATCAGCCAGGCATGCAAGGCGCTGCATAATGCGTGCGAGCTGCATGCATGCATCCCAGCAGCAAGGCTTGCTGCGTGGAGCAGCTGCAGCCCAAGCACCTGGCATGAGGGTTTCGATGATGCTCAGCTGCGAGAGCTGAGCCAGGGTGCTCCAAGGCTCGTCGCTCCAGCCAGTCAGCTCGAACAGGCAGTAGAGCTCGAGCGAGTGCAGGCGTTCCAGCTGGAGCAGGTCGGGGGGCAGCGACACATTGCCCAGCAGGCGCAGGGCAGTGAGGGGCAGGCCGGCCAGGGGCGGCAGGTCGGTCAACTCCCAGCCGTCGGTATCAAGGTAGCTTGGCGCAGCCTCCGTGCCCCAGTAGGACTGGATGCCCATTGAGACAGCAAGCTGGGGCAGCTGGCGCAGAGCGTCCACAGCCTGCTGTGCATGCTCTGTCTTGCACCAGTAGAGATCCAGCCTGCAGGGCAACGGGAAGTGGCATGATTTCTGTATAACTGCTCCCCCAGTAGTGCATGCTCGCCTCATGCATATGCTGCTGCAGCTCTGCTGCGCCACTTACTTGAGCTCGCGCAGTGCCGGCAGTGCGTTGCACACAGCCAGCAGGTGCTGGGCTCCTGTGATGCGCAGCTCCAAGCTGCTGAGGCGGGTGGCGGCGCTGAGGTCAGCCGCAAGGCTGCTCTCCAGGGAGCGCACCTCGGCATCCTCAAAGGAGTCGCCATTCCAAACAGGCGGCAGGCGGTAGTCCAAAGCCAGCCGCACCAGCCGGCGCTGCAGGAGGACCCCGCCACGCCCCTGCCAGGCCAGCCCGCCTGTACTTAGGCTGAGCTGCCGCAGCTGGCGGAAGCCAGTGAGGGCGGCCGGCAGTGGGCCGGTGCAGGGAATGTCCAGCTCCAAATCAACGATGCTTGCGGGCAGCACAGAAAGGACTCCAAGCACCACAGATGGCTGTGCATAGGAAGCAGGGCAACCCAGTTAGAGCAATGCTTTCAGTGAGCAGCCAAGGCCTGCAACCAAATCAGCAGTCCCCATCATACACATTGCTGCCAAATGAAGCCCATTCATATTGCTCACCTTCACTCGCTCGTCGCCCTGCACTCGCACGCGACGGCAGCGCGGACTGAGCGCCGCAGCCCGCTCAACCATGGAGGTTGCCGCATTGTGGTCTGAATCAATGGCATCAAACACCTTGTCGACTGCCGGGCAAATGGTCAAAGAACGGTCTCGTGTAGCATACTCGTCCTTCCTCAGCTCAAACTCGTTCAGCGCAGATGGCGCCAGCGCCAGCACGGCGGTGGGCCACAGCGCGGGCGCCGCCTCGATGGCAGCTGCCCAGCTGCCGCACACATCCAGCATGGCCGTCCTGCAGCATTGGTTGGGCATGCAGCGCTCTCAGCAAGCTACACTGCCCTCAAGTGCTCAGGCGGCATGAGCGGCGGCATGAGCGGCGGCGGCGGCGCCATTGCCGGCCGACCGGCACCACAGCTGGCTGCCTGCTGCCCGCCCTGGCCTGCCCCACCTGTCCTCATCGCCCAGCAGGGCCGCCACCCGCTGCAGCAGGTCGTGGGGCAGCTGGGCGAACGGGGAAGCGCGGCTGGTGGGCATGCTGCTGTGTTGACGCCTCAAGATAGTGCTGAACCAGCAGCCAGTGGCCGAGGGTGCTTTGGTGGCTGAGCAGCAGTGAGGAATCGTTTGCTGCAGGAAGCGGCCGCGGCATGGACGCCCCCTGCGTGGGTAAATGGCAGTGCTCATGGCTCAGGAGAGCTGATCGCAGCACTTGTTGTGGCATTGGATGAGGTGAGCAGCATGTAAGGCTGGTGGCAGGCAGAGTGCGGTAAGTTGGGCAGGCACCCTCGTGCCTTCATTGCTCAGCCGAGCGGTGGCGGACGCCATCTCGTGAGGCGGTGCGTGACAGCGAGGTGTTATGCATGGCAAGTCATGCAGCGCCATCACCCATCATGATCAAGCTAATGTTGCCAGACCAGCAGCCTGTCGGAGGCTGCTGCCACTGGCACCTGCAAGTTGCCTCCTCTGCGGCTGCCCGCCCCGCCGACCCCCGCCACGTGCTGCCCTGTGCAACCATGGGCAGGGCCCGACAGCAACAGTGCACAGTGCTTGCAAGTACAGGTGAAACAGAAGGGCGCAAGTGCAGATGCACAGTGTGATCGAAAAGACCCCGCTGCTGTGGCTGCAAGCGAACGACCGACTCACCGTCGGCGGCGCGGTGCTGAGGGCGATGACCGAGCCGCCATCCCAAGACGCTCCCAACAGCGTGCTGGCGTTCTGGTYGCTTCTGGTGCTCCTTGATTGGTCTGCTGCCGTTGAGCCGTCGACTATAGCTCCCCAAAGCGCACCTCCATCCAGCCCAGCCACCCAGAGCCACTCGCAGCCCTTTGAACCGCTCGCCATGGCCTCCAGGGGCGAGGTGCTGCCCGCAGAAGGCGGGTTCAAGGTGCGACGGCCGTGTTCGGGGCCGCCGCCGCTCGCCCCCCGCCACCGCTTCCCCGCCACTGCTTTCGCAACCGCACCGCCGCCATGCCAAGGCTTCATGGGCGCAGCCACACTCCCTGTACATCTTGTCACCCCACAGGCCGTGTTCCATGCCGGCGACCAGCAGCACACGGTGGCACCCCTGCCGTCTGCCGAGGCGGCGGCGCTGGTGCTGGACGCGCTGGAGGGTGAGGGGCGGGGGGCGGCCAGTGCATTGCAACTGTCTGCCTTCTCAGGGAAATGACATGTTCAGAGGCACATCCAGCTCTGCCTACCCTCCTCTAACCCTGCCGCAGTGCACCAGTGCATTGCCGCCGGCCTGCCCATGGACGCCGCCTGCTTGCGCAGCAATGGCCGCCTGCCGCAGCTGGCACGCATGGCTTGGTGAGCAGCGGTGTGTGTGACGATGAGGCGCTGCAATGGTTGTTTGCGCCAGGTGGGTATAACTTCTAGCATGCAGTTACGCCGGCTGATCAGCCTGCTCACCCGCTCCCTTGCTCTGCCTCTATCTGTGCAGGGCAGCGGGCCTGCAGATCAGCCTGGGCGCAGAGCTGGGCGGCATATGGCAAAGCGTTGCCCAACCCGAGCTGGTGCAGCAGCTGAACCGCTGCGCGGCTGCAGTGCCTGCTGGCAGGGGTGAGGGTCCAAGGGCGGTATGGCGCTGCATTGCTTCTGGTCCAGGCCTAGGTACTATGTCAGCTGCTCCCGTCATTGAGTGACGAACAACCTGCTTCTTGTACTTGACTGTAGTAGCTCTCTGCGCCTGCTCCCTTATCAAAGCAGGCCTAGACGACTCGCCTGGCCCAGCTCTGCTGCGTGCCGCTGCCGGCCTGGGCCTCCTGCCCCTGGTCCAGCTGTTGCTGACGCTGCTGGGCGACCCCGCTGCTGTGCTGCAGCGCGACAGCAATGGCTGGACGGCCCTGCATGCGGCTGCAGCTGCTGGGCACACGGCTGTTGTGCAGTGTTTGCTGGCGGCCGTTCCTGGCAGCACCTCACTTATGACCAGCCGGCACCACACCCCGCTGCATGCGGCTGCAGCAGGCGGGCATGCGGCCACTGTGAGCACTCTGCTAGCAGCAGTGCCTGGAAGCGCTGCCACACGTGATGAGGTGGGCAACTCTCCGTTGCTGCTGGCAGCAGCAGGGGGCCACACGTCAGCAATGGTCGTCCTGCTGGAGGCAGCGCCGCAGGCTGTTGGCACAGGTGCAGCCGACCGCAGCACGCCTCTGCTGGCGGCTGTGAAGGGCGGCCACCTGGAGGCAGCCCGCTTGCTGCTGGCGGCTGCGCCACAAACTGTGGTGGCTGTCGATCGTACAGGCAACACAGCGCTGCACCTGGGCCAGCAAGTCTGCTCCCCTGACCGAGCTGCTGCTGCAGCATGCTCCTCATGCGGGCACCACAGCAAACTCTTTGGACCAAACACCACTGGACCTGGCCGCAGCTGCCAACAACACAGCAGTAATGCGGCTGCTGCTGGCGGCCTTGCCCAACACCCTGCACGCCCGCGGGAAGGATGGCCACATTGTGGCACATGCTGCTGCAGAAGCAGGCAGCCTGGACGCACTGCAGTTGGTGCTGCAGCTGGCGCCCGAGCTGGCAGCAGCCACAGACTCAAATGGCAGTGGCCCTATTCACAACGCCAGCGGCAGCGGCCAGCTGGCAATCGTGCAGTACTTGCTGCAGCTGGCGCCCGAGCTGGCCGCAGCTGCGGATCGCTCAAGCCAGACGCCACTGCACTACGCCAGCCGCGGCGGGCACTTGGCAGTTGTGGATGCGCTGTTGGTGCACGCCCCTGACTCTGTCCATGCAATGGCGAGCAACGGCAGGCTGCCGCTCCACGAGGCCTGCGCTGGCGGCCATGCTCTTGTCGTGTCGCGTCTCTTGGAAGTGGCGCCGGCCACCATTGCGGCTGTGGATGTTAACGATTGGACTGCACTACATATAGCGGCTGCCCATGGCCATGCAGACCTGGTTGCGCAGTTACTGGCGCTGACGCCACCTGAGGCCGCTCAGGCAGTTGATAGCAATAACGCCACACCGTTGCTGTTGGCTGCACGAGCAAACTATAAGCGCACTACGGCAGACCAAGCAGGCCACACGGCAGCTGTGCAGCACCTGCTGGCTGCTGCCCCAGCCAGTTTGCGAGTGCCAGACAGCCGCGGCGACCTGCCCCTTCATTGGGCAGCCCTGGCTAATCATGCCGGCGCAGTGCGAGCGCTGCTGTCGGCTGCTCCGGACACAATGATGGTGCGCAATGCAGGCGGCTGCATCCCGCTCGAGCTGGCAGCAGCGGGGCCCTATGATACTCGAATTGAAGCAGCGAAGCTGTTGCTCGCTGCCTGCCCGGCTGCTGCCGGTCTGTCAGTCATGGCTGATCGGTCCCACCTGGCAGCTGCCTGCGCCGGGGCTTTTGTGGCCGCCCACCTGCCACTCGATGATGAGCAGTGGGAGCAGCTGCAGCATGCATACTTTGAGATGCCTGGGAGCTTGGCACAAGCGCTGCCTGCTGCCCTGGAGCACTCGGCTGCCCAGGCGCGCCAGCTGGTGTGCCTGCTGGCGTACTATGAGAAGGCCTGCCTGCACGCCTTTGGGCTGTGCCTAGCTCTGCTGCAGCGCCGCCTGCGCGTGCAATTGCCTGGCCCAGTGGTTGGCAAGCTGATGGCCTTGTTTAACGCTTGAACCCGCCTTGCTGGAATGTCCTCCTTCCCCTCCCGTTTTTACCCTGCTTGTTTCCAAGACCTCTCTGCTGCGTGCCTCGTCTTGCCTGCTCTGGCTTGCTCTGTTTTTCTTTGTCGTCAATGCACATCTTTCCTACTTGGCTGCCTAGTGTGTCCTGCAGCCAGCTGCGTTTGTGTACCATGTAAGCTTAGCGCCGCTCGCAGTCCAGCGTTCAATTGAGCTGCTGGTAGGCGCTGAGCAGGGACACAACATTGCGGCTGGCTTGCTTGAGCGAGGCAGCCCACATGCTAACAATGCTGATGCCGGCAGCAACGCTTGTCAGCAGGTGTCAGCTAGGCTCCCCCTCCNACTGCCTGCTGTCCTTGGACTCTTTCTCTGTTGCAAGGTGAGTGTTTGGCTCGGGGTGACGATGACGCGCACGACGAAGCGCAGCAACCAATAATGAGGACATACTCGGTGTAGCAGACAGCCTTGGAGCGCGCAGTTGGGAGCAGGATGAAAAGCGGCAAAGAAACCTGCCAAAGCCAACGGGCAGCAGACAGTGATGCCGAACAGCCCCTACATCTCCGCGCCAAAGCCGCCGCCGCCGCCGCCAAAGCGGTCCTGCTGCTTGCGCGTCTGCTCCTTGCTGTCTGCCCGCAGCTTGGGGCAGTCGGTGACGCGGTGGCCCAGGCCGCCGCAGTAGGCGCAGCCCTTGGTGCCGCTGATGGCCTCCATCTCCTGNCGGGGGGAGGNTGGGAGCAGTTGACATAGCACAGTTTTCAGGAGTTCGGCAGTGCATGGAGCGCAGATGGTGGAGCAGCGGCCTTAGTGCTAGCACACTCCTTCAGGCCAACGCATGCCTGCACAGCCACCAGCCGCAACACGGCCACAGACGGCTGGCAAAACAGGACACCACAGGGCAGCGCAACAGCAGCAGAGGCACGTACCGCCAGCTCCTCCATCGGGTCGTGCAGCGCCTGCAGCACCGGCGGCACCCGCTGCNTTTGCTTCCTGCGGGATGGAGAGAGGGGGAGGGGGGCAGACGGGGGATTGAGGTCAGCAATCCAGGCAGCCTGCACAACTGCAACGCAGACGGCTTGGGCAGCTGCCTCATGCAGCAGCATTCGATGCATCCTGCGGACCGGCCTTCCAGCCGGCGCACGGACAATCGCCCAGCCCGGCTGTTCCTCCCTTGCCTTGAGCAGGTGCTTCAGGTCCAGCAGGATCTGCTCGCTCTGGTTCTTGTTGATGAAGGTGGTGGCAATGCCCGTCTTGCCCTTACGGCCTGGCGGTGGGCAAGACGGCAGGTGCGGCGGGCACAGGTGAGCGGCAGCGGCAGCCAGCAGAACCTGCCGCAGTGTCTGGCTCGGCACGGCTGACGTCCATCCCATTTGGCCGCCCATGCAAACAGCAACGCGGC
>JADXDR010000156.1:99231-113795 GCA_025026875.1 Chlorella ohadii
GGAGGCCAAGCTGGTGTACCTGCTCGAGTGCCTGCAGAAGACGCCGCCGCCCGTCCTCATCTTCGCGGGTGGGTGCGGGGAGTGGGTGTGAGGGCGCACTGTCTAGAGGTTTCCCTGTGTGTGTGCCTGCGCGCCGCAGTCCAGCACACACGGATCGCTCCCTCAACTCGCCTGCACCAATCACACACACCTGTCTGCCCCTTCTCCCACTCCCTCCCTCCACCCACCCCAGAGAACAAGAAGGACGTGGACACCATCCACGAGTTCCTGCTGGTCAAGGGCGTGGAGGCGGTGGCGGTGCACGGCTCCAAGGACCAGGAGGAGCGAGAGTGGGCCATCCAGTCATTCAAGGCCGGTGAGTGGGCGGCGGCTGGGTGGTGGGTGTGGCAGGTGTTGTCGCGGGTGGTTCAGCTGCCGAAAGCCTGCCACGGTTGGGAGGCACCAGCAAGCAGAGCAGCTGGCAGACGCATGCGCCGCCCTTTCACATGCTCTCAAGCTGGACCTCATCCACCCCCCTGCCACGCCCGTCTGCGCGCAGGCCAGAAGGACGTGCTGATTGCCACAGACGTGGCCAGCAAGGGCCTGGACTTTGAGGGCATCCAGCACGTCATCAACTACGACATGCCCGAGGAGATTGAAAATTATGTGCATCGCATCGGCCGTACAGGTAAGCGGGGGTGGAAGCATGTAGACGGACTGAAACTTGGTCGAMRKGSTGGGTGGGTGGGTGGGTGGCACGGTGACGTTGGCAGTTTTGTGCAGCAACGGAGAGAATGAGAGCCGCACATACCCAGCAGGACCCCAGACAAGCGCAGCTGCACATCCCTGACAGGGCGCCCATACAAAAGCTGCTGCTGAGCCAGCCCCGCAGCTCACAGGTGGTTGAAGAGCACCGCCCCCGCCCCCAGCTCCCGCGCCAGGCGGCACAGCAGCGCGCGGCTGTCGGGGGCGCGGTACGACAGCAGGCGGGAGCCCAGCGCCTGCGGCAGCGGACAGCGTGGTCGTGAGACAAGTGCAATGCAACCGGTGCAGCGCTGCTGCCACATGTTGACCTTGGCAAATTGTGGCATAGCTGCAGGGCTCACGGCACTGCATTAACGGCAGCTCCACAGCTGGTTGCCCCTCTCCCGGCAGCCCAACCCCCTCTCATGGCCTCACCCGCAGGTCTGCATCCAGCGCCTGCAGGCTAGCGGCCAGCCACCAGCGCGAGCAGCGGCCCGGCTGGAACTGGCCCTCCTCCTCCGGCACCCAGATGTACACCGGCAGCTGCAGGGCGGGGAGAGCAGGGCAACTGCAGGTCGGCGCGCAGCCAGGCAGGGAGCGCCGGCGCCTCGGGCAGCTGAGGCGTGAGACACGTGTACTGCAGCAGTTGTCGCTCACGGTGCGTGGCTGCATCGTCGCAAAACGACTGCTGGAGCAGGCCTGCCATGATCGGAGGCAGCACATCAGCTGCCAGGGCCCGCTCACCACTTCCGGCGCCATGCGGAGCGCGGCGACGAGCGCAGGGTTGTCGGCCAGGCGCAGGTCGCGCCTGAACCACACTATGACGCGGCGGAGGCCGCCCTCGGGCATGGGGGCCTCCTGGAGGGGCGAGCCGGGCCGCTCCTGGCCGTCCACCACCATTGACGTGGGGCCCGGTGGGGCGGGCATGCTAGCTGGCGCGCCTCATCGACTGCTAGGGGAGGTGGGCCTCTAGCCCAGGCACGCGAGGGCCCTTCGGTAGCGGGGTTGCGCCTCTCGGGCGCGGTCGCGACGCTGTGTGTGTCTGCCAGGCTGTGCACTGTCTGTAAGCGTCGGTAAATAGGATGCCATGCAGCCTGGCGCGGCGAGAGGGGCAGCAAGTTGCGGCCACGAGACTGCATGGAGCTTCTTCCATGCAGCGCACTTGCCGGCGCTGAGAGCAGCTAGCGCGCTTTCTGACAACTGCCCTACACACTGCACATTGATCTGCTGTTGCCAGATCGCACAGCCCACGAGTGCAGTGGACCGCCAAGCAGTGGACCGCTTTGAGGCAGCCGGGCTGCGCAGCAGCATGGTGAGGGCAACTCTGGATCGGGCGCACTCCAATTGCAATGCAGCACGCGGCCCTGCGCCCACTGCGGCGCCGCCGCTCAGCTGCCGCCACTGTTCGTTTCAACGGCAGCGCCCGCCGTTGTTCACAGCTGTCGCTCACACTCCTGAATGCCTTGGCATGCCATTCGTGCTGCAGGCCGCCGCGGTGGACGTGAAGCTGGAGGACCAGCAGAAGATCAACCGGTTCAGCCGGCTCAACACGCGGCTGCACGAGCTGGAGGCGCAGCTGGCGGCCAAGCGGGTGCGGCGCCTCCCGCCGGACGCGCTGGCCACTGCTGCTGCATGTGCCGTGGCTGCTTTTCAATGTGGACACCTTGCACAGACAGCGAGTCCGCTTCTGCTCAACGTTTTCTGCCTGCTGCCGCTGCTGTGCAGTCGGATGCCGAGGACTTGGAGGAGGCGGGCAACGAGGTGCGCCTGCTGCTTCGCTTGCAAGCAGCAGCCATGCAGCAGCGTGTACTGATGCAGCAGTGCACACTGCCATGTGTCACATACCATGCACTGTTGCTGGAGCGTGCCTTCCTTGCATGGGCGGCATGGCTGCCTGCATCATGCAACATCCAAACTACACATGCCAGTGTGCGCCCTCCTCCCTGCTCCCCCAGGTGATGCTGCTGGACGACGAGACGGCGCCCTATGTGGTGGGCGAGTGCCTGGTGCACCTGCCACGGGAGCAGGTGGAGGAGCGGCTGCAGACGGGTGCGGGGGAGGCGTGGGGGCAGGCAGGGCGTGTGCTGAGCTGGTTCCGCCTGCTGACGCCTGTGGTTCGACCCGCCCTGTGGGTTGGGCGCATGTGGGATNGGGGGCAGGTGTTTGACCCAAATTTTGCGGGCGTGCTAACCCAAATTTTGCGGGCCGCTATGTACCCTACTGCCCCTGCACTGCCTNCCACCCCANCTCCCCCGCAGCGCTGGACGAGGCGCAGGAGGCAATCCAGAAGCTGGAGGGCGACATCCGGTCGATCAAGGGGCAGATGGCGGAGCTCAAGACGGTGCTGTACGCCAAGTTTGGCAACAGCGTGAGTGTGTTGTGCGGTTGTGCGCAGGTTTGCGTGAGGGGCTGGGCTGGATGGTTGCAAATGGATGACACGCCTCCTGCCATGCTGATGTTATTCCATTGTGCTTGACAACTTCCGCTTGCAGATCAACTTGGAAGAGTGATGTGCGCTGCTGTGGCCCGCCGCGAGCGGCTTGCGCAGCCATCAGTCTGCGCTTGACCGACCCTACCATGTACTGTTGTCGATTATCTCTTCTACTAGCCTTCGACTATCCACAACCATCCGTTCTTTACAAGGTTGGAATGTCTGTAATCGCACATGTATGCACAGGCTGTGCACAGCAGAGTGCTGGGGGCCAGGAGGGAAGTCGAAGGCCCAATAAGCCGCAACCACTGCTCTCCCTCTCAGCTGCAGCCGCTGCCTCCTCCGCGGCTGCCCCTCCAGCTCAGCTGCCTGCCGCGGCCGCCCGCTCAGCTGGGTATCGCTGTTCCAGCCACGCCTCCAGGTGTGCCAGCACCTCTGGCATGTTGGTGCGGCCAAATCCGAGCCTGAACCGCCCCTCTGCCGTGCACTCAGGCTGGCCATACACTGTGGAGGGCATGAGCAGCACCCCCGTTTCCTCCACAAGCTGTGCACACCAGGTCTCGATGGGTTCATCAGTGGTCAGCCGGGGGAAGGCCACGGTGCCGGCGGCGGGGCGCCGCCAGGCAAACACGTGGCGCCAGCGCTCGAAGAATGCATCGAGGGCATCTAAATTCGTGCGGATGATGGCCAGGCGCTGCTGTACCAGTGCATCCCAGCTGTGGATGGGGGGGTTGGAGGGGCGATGTCGTGAGAGAGCGACGTGGGCATGGGTTTGAAGGGTGCAAGGATGAGCGCTGGATGCCTGCGTGCAGTTGTGATGGCTGCGCTGGTGCATAGATCCAGCATGTGCCCTGCCTTGCCATGGTCCTTGCTGCTGCTCTGCTGTGCATGCGGCTGCACTGCTACTGTAATGGACCCGTCAACGCAACGATTCCCCAGCTCACTTGCGCAGCATGATGAGCGCCAGCACCTCGCTGGGCGCTGAGGAGCAGATGGTGGTGTAGTCCTTGAGCTCCAGGATGCGGCCAAGCACTGCAGCAGCAGCAGGGACAACATGTTCATTAGAGATGCAGACAGGGCAAGCAGGTGGTGTCGCCTTTGAGCTCCCGGGTGCGCCCAAGCACTGCGGTGTATTGCAGTCCAACAGCAGGTGTTCAACAGCAGTAGGGGTGAACATTAGCTCAGCTTCATTGCAGTACGAGAAATGCATGCGGTGCCACGCAGTGCACAGCAGCTGCAGCCTCACGTGCGGCGTCGCGCGTGGCCACCCATCCGATGCGCAGCCCCGGCCCGCCCGTGGCCTTGCTGCAGCCGGTGAGCGAGATGCCTTGCTCGTACGCGTCGGCTGCTGCCGGCAGGCGGGCTGCAGAGTCCAGCTCCAGCCAACGGTACATCTCGTCGCTGCAGGGATGGGCGGGTTTGGGCGGGTGATAAGTGGACCACCAGGCTGTTGCAAACATTGAACAGGCGATGCGATGCACGCTCGGCAGCTCGTGACATGCATATTTTCCAGCGTGGAAAGTGGAGCTCCGGGAGGGAAGCATGCCATGACAGCTGCCCAGATCAGCAATCAAGCTTTCACCTGAACAGGTAGGCGCCCGCGCTCCTGCACAGCTCCACCAGCCGCTGCCACTCGCCCTGGCTGAACTGGAAGCCCTGCGCATGGGACAGCAGGGAGGGCACAGGCGCCGGCAGGCCAGGTTGGCTGATGAGAAAGTGTTTGGCCCAAACAGCAGCAACACCGTGCTGGCTTGAGCGGCACAGCAGGCAGAGCAGGGCAGAGCAGGGCAATGCACCAGCGTGTGGGCAGCGCACCGAGGGGTTGTGCGGGGAGTTGACCACCACCAGCTTGGGCGGGTGGGCGCCCCCAATCAGGGCCTCTGCATCCTCCATGCGGAAGGCCAAAGAGCCGTCAGCGGCGCTGCAGGCAGGCAGGCAGCATGGGTGAATGGACCAAACTGCTGGTGCTGAAGGGGCAGCAGGCAGGAGGGTTGGATGGCGGCAGCAGACACGTGCTCCCCACACTCCTGGCACCCAGCATTGCCCCACACCCAGGCCCGCACCTGCGCAGCCGCCAGGGCACCACTTCGCAGCCCAGGCTGGCCGCCACCTCGTACAGCGACTGGTAGCCGGGCACGGTGCACACCACTCGGTCGCCGGGCGCCAGCAGGGCCTGCGCAGGAGAGAGGGAGAGAACAGGGGGTGCCAGTGTGGGCCAGGCAAGCCCAGCGTGCATGGAGTCGTCGACACGATCCGCTGCAAAGCATGCATGGACAGCCGCAATATCAAGTGAGCACGCAGTCGGCAGCTCATGCAAGGCAGTTGGAAAACAGGCAAGCAGCACAATTGCCACTGGCTTGCCTGCATGGTGAGCAGCACCAGCTCCTGCGGCGCCGCCACCACCAGCTGGTCGGCCCGAATGCTGCTGTAGTGCACCGCCGCCACTGCTTCCCGCAGCGCCGGCAGGCCCTGGGTCTCGGTGTAGGACAGGCGCAGCGCGTCCCAGCGCTGCTGCGCATCGCTGTCAGCCAGCGCCAGCAGCTCGGCCATGCTCAGGGGCTCACTGCGTGAAGGCAGGGGCAGGCAGGCAGGCAGGCGCGTCTTCAGGCCAGATGCCCCGCGCACTCCCTTCAGTTCAGAGCGGTTCGTCACAACATCTCACAGCCGTTGTTGCAACCGCACCTGTCCGAGTTGCAGAGCTGGTGCTGCGCCGTGAACTCGTACTTGGCAAAGAAGCGCTCCAGGGCAAAGGGTTGCAGGGGGCGCGGATGGGCGGCGGCAGCAGCGCCGCCGCCTGGGGCTGTGTCGGCTGTGTCGGCTGATTGCATGGTGGATCTGATGGGCATTTGATCAGTGACTGGTGGCAGGCTTGGAAGCGCTGGGCTCACAGAGGGCGACTTTGGAGGTGGCGCGGTCGTCAGGCGTGCTCCGAGGGACGGTTCTCGGGACCGACGTGCGATCAAGCTGATTCATAGGGCCTTGAATGGGGCGATGTGCTGCCATCGTGCTCTGCGGCGCCCATCATGGGGGCGCAGCCATTTCTTCACCCTCTGCCCTCCCCCGCGCAATCCACATATTCCATCGACCTCAGCAATGTTCCAATAATGTCGGGCGCCCTGTTTGCGCCCTTCAGGGCGCTCGGGCTGATTGCGGACGACGTGCCGCCGGCCGTGCAGCGGCGGGGCAATCAGACCTTCGTCACAGTCAGCNTGGGMAAGGCCTGGCAGGTCCGTGGCGCGGCGGGGCGGCCCGAGGSGGCGCCMTGCATACGCACTGCMTGCTCCTGCGCGACTCCTGCTCACCCCGCCCCTCCCGCCCCTCCCATGCGTGCAGATTTACAACTGCGACAAGTTGCGGCTACTGCTGGTCGGCCCGCAGGTCGGTGTTGCCTGCCGCCGGGCATCGCTGCTGCCGCCGCCTGGCTTTGTTCCCGACTTGCTTGGCCTCCATCCCTTTGTGCCCTGCCCCAACACGTTCGCGCCATTGCCCTCCCCTGCCGTGCGTAGCTGAAGCACAGCATCTGCGCGCTGGCATGCAAGGGCGACCTCACGTTTGCGGCGGTGCGCGGCACGATTGTGGAGTGCCGCCGCGTGCACCGCAGCGGCGAGTACCGCGGGCATGACGCCGACATCCTGCAGGTAAGATTGCAGCCTGTTCTGAGAGGGCTTGGAGTGCTGAGCGGCTCTGTGTGGCTGCAGGCTCTCGAGGCTATTCGCATGCAGAAGGGCTGCATGCAGGACGTTGCAGGCCCGCACCCCGCGCTACCTTCCCTTGTGGCTCCAACCCGAACCGCTCTGCCTCCCCATCCCTGCAGCTGCTGGTGCTGGGTGACCGCCTGCTGAGCCTGGGCCGTGACGGCCGCCTGCTGGTCTGGCGCATTGGCCAGTATGGCGCACCGGAGGTCGCCATCCAGTTGCCCAGGTGCGGCACGTGGCTCTGCTGCTGTTAGCACTGTGCCCAGGTGCATTGCATGCTTTCCGGCTTGCAAGCGCAGGCGCGTGTGAAAGCAGTACACCTTTGGGGTGGAGCTGGAATGGTCCTGCTGCCTTGCCGCACCTCCATGCATGCATGCCTCCGTTTGGCAGCTCCTGACCCCCTGTTACCCCGCCCGCCCCCTCCCCCGCAGCGGCTTCACCCCCACGTGCATGTCGCACCCCGACACCTACCTGAACAAGGTGGTGGTGGGCAGCGAGGAGGGGCGCCTTCAGGTGCGGAGCGGATGACGCACCCCTGCTGCTGAGCCAGGAAGGGCGAAGCCATGTATGCAGCAGCAGCAGCTGCTGCTGGCATGCTGCGTGCGTGCAGCTGCCGTCATCTCCTCTAAGTAGGACAGTGTTGTCGGTCCGCAACTGACCCTCCACCACCCGCCCTCCCCCGCCGCCTGCAGCTGTGGAACTTTGCCACCGCCACGCGGCTGTACGAGTTTGAGGGGTGGGGCTGCGCGGTGCGCTGCATCGCGCCCTCCCCCGCGCTCGACGTGGTGGGCGTGGGCCTGGAGGACGGGTGAGCAAATATAGAGTGCTGAACCCGCAGGGAGTGTGCATGCTTGCACCGAGGGCTTTCTGGCGAGGCTGTGGTGTTGGCAGTGGATGCAGCAAGCATGCAGTTAGGGAGTGCACCGTGCTGCTGCCTGCTGCTGCCTGCTAGTCTCACGGCATGCGCACCACCCTGCCAGCACATCGCATCTCTTGGCCAGCTCTGCACCTTGCATGCACGTGACCCATTCACACCACCGCGCATTCTCGTGCACCATACGCTCGAAAGCCCCTGTTAATCCCTCCGCCACCGACCTCACCACGGCTGGCAGAGTTTCAGATGGCGGCGAGAGCCACGGTTGGGAGTTTCGCTGACGGCATCCGGTTGCCCATCCGGTGTTATCTGATAGTAGCTCCTGCAAATCTCACACACTGCACCCACCCAAGCATCCTTGCTGCACATCCTTTCATACACTGGAACCGTCGCTTGGTCCACTAACTCGCTGCTCCTCGTCCTCTGCCACCCACCCACCCCTCCCCAGGCGCGCCGTGCTGCACAACCTGCGGTACGACGACACTGTCATGCAGCTGCACAACGCTTCGGGCGCAGGCACCAACGCATCGCTCTACCTCACAGGCAGCGACGCGCAGGCGGCTCGATTGGCTGCCGGCGGCGCGTGCACCACCATCTCGTTTCGGACAGGTGCGGCTCATGTGGTGTTGCATGTGTGTTCAAGACTGGGCTGGGTTCAGGGGTGGCTCGTGGACCACCCAGCTGTCCCCATGCACCCCTGCATCCGCTGTCTTTTGCTTGCACAGCCCGCTGCACACATCTTTACACCTATAACGTTGCAAGGGGCCCCTGCCTGTGAGGAAGCTTGCCACCTGGGCGCAGTGCCGCGGCGTGTCGCTGGGCGCCTGTTCACTCAGGCACGAACCTACCCGGCAGCGTCGCTGGCTCGGCCGCCCCCCCTGCGGCGGCACCATGCAAGCATGTGCACCCTTTCGGGGGCGCCTTCTGCATGGTCGAAATGCCGCCGATGCGCGGGGATGCCCACCTGCCTTTGTGCAGCGGGCGGGGCGGCCGCATGGGCCGGCAGTTGCGCACACGGCGCGGGGCAACCCGCAGTCTGNAGGCTTGCAGTTGTCCCCTTGCAACCCATCCAATCTCACAATGCATCGTAGCCATGCGTGGCACTGCGCTGTGCTGCCTGTCTGCTGTCGTGTGCTGCTGCCGTGAAGACACCAGCCCCTGCCAGGGTGCATTCCTGCCACCCGCTGTGCCGGCTCCATTGCTGGACACTGAAAGGGGCGTCGAGCAGTCTTGTGCTTGTTTCCCCTGCATCCTGCACTTTTTCACTGCCTTCGGTCGGCGGGCGCGAGGATCGAGATTTCCAAACAGGGCGTTTCTCAAACAACATTCGCAGTGCCCGCTCTAGAGCGTTCGCCTTTCGCCGGGCTTGAGCGCTGCTGCGGCTCACCTTCCTTGGATGTCTGAGCGCCCCGCCGACCGAAGCTTTGACCTATTTTCGCACACACACTTCATTGCACACACGGCATTGCACACCCTGTGATTGCGCTCTGCAACGCCCGCATTGCTTGGCTTTTGCTGCCATGAGTCCCGCCTCCACTCGGCCACCCGCCCAGCCGCCCTGCTTGCCCACACTCCCTGCCCTCCACCCTCCCTCACCCCCTCCCCTCCTGCAGGCGCGGGCATGCCGCTCATGGCAGCCGGCGGCGGCGCGGGCGTGGTGACGGTGTGGAACCTCGAGCAGCGGCGGCTGCACACGCTGATTCGCGATGCGCACGATGCGCCGCTCGTCTCCCTGCACTTCTTCACAGGTGGGTAGGAAAATTCCTACAGGCTTTGTGTGCTGCGGGAGGGAAGAAGAGAAGCTTCCCACAGTCTGTGGGTGCTGCGGTGCGGTTGCCTTTGGAAGGAAGCAGCCTGGCAGTGGCCTGCCCTTGCCCATTGCAGCACAGCCCCTCGCACCCGCAGCCTTCTCACCGCCTGCCCTCACCTGCTCACTCCCTCCACCTCTGCCACCACCACCGACCCGCAGGCGAGCCGCTGCTGATGAGCTGCGCGCGGGACAACAGCCTGAAGCAGTGGGTATTTGACGGAGTGGACGGCAGCGGCCGCCTGCTGCGCTTCCGGTCCGGCCACGCAGCGCCGCCCACGGTTGTGCGCCACTACGGCTCCGGCCGCCTGCTGCTGTCGGCAGGTGCGCTGCTGCTTGCTGAATGTGGTTGCTGGGCTGGGGGAGAGTGTGAGGTTCAGGCCTCGCGCTTCTGTGCTGCAAGAGGCAACAGGCAGGCCCGCGCTGCGTGCCTGCGATCTGCAACCTACTCCTGCCTGACATCCGCATGACCTCCCTCACCACCTGTGTCCTTCTCACTCCTTCTCAACCCCCCCTGCGCAGGCCAGGACCGCGCCTTCCGCGCCTTCTCCACCATCCAGGACGCGCAGTCGCGCGAGCTGAGCCAGCACCACACGGCGCGGCGCGCCAAGCGGCTCAAAATCGAGGAAAAGGAGCTCAAGCTGGCGCCGGTGCTGGCGCTGGACGCCTGCGACGTGAGCGCGGGGCGCTGCTGCTGCTGCTGCTGCTGCTGCTGCTGCTGGACCTGCCGAGCTTGCTATTGGTGGCGGTGCTGCTGTTGTGAAGCTGCTGTGGGCAGGTTGCCTGGCACCGCGCCACAGAACTTGCAACCAGGCACTGCGCCTCGCCTGCAACTTTTCTCGACTGCTTCCTGCCTGAACTCACCTATTTTCTACCCATATTTACCGGCCCGCCCGCAGGTGCGTGAGCGCGACTGGTCCAACGTGATCACCGCCCACGAGGACGACACGCGCGCCTACGTGTGGCGCCTCCAAAAGTACACCCTGGGAGAGTGGGTGAGTGGACACCTTTGCCCTGCGCTGCTCTGACTCACTGCGGCACTGAAGCTGTATGTTATTGTGGCGCTCAACCTCTGGCTACTGTTGCCTTGCAAGCCTGCATGGTTGTTGCCCGCACATTCATTGAGAGGCTCCCTGACCCCATTTGTTGTATGTCTCCTCCCCCTCAGGTGCTGTTCCCGCCCGGCCGGGAGCTGGCGGGGGCCAAGGAGAGCCAGGTCACCGCCGTGTGCCTGAGGTGCGCCGGGGTGGCTAGCAGCATGAGGGTTGCTGGGCACAGCACCAAACCGTTCTCTTTCCCGTAAAGCACAATCATTGGGCTGGGCTGTCAATCACTATCATGCCTGGCTATTGTCTGCAGTACCGGGGGCGCTTTCTTACCCGTGCCGCCACCCCCGTTTTCTCCCCTCGCAGCCGGTGCGGCAACTTTGGGTTTGTGGGCAGCGAGGCTGGTCGGGTCGACCGCTACAACATGCAGTCGGGCATGCACCGCGGCTCATACTGCCGAGACCCCAAGGTGGGCAGGCTGGAGGTTGTTAGGGGCCGGGTTGAGAGGCAGGGGTGCACTTGCGCGCATGTGTGCCTGCATGGCTGGGTGGGACATGCAGCACAGCAGCCATCGGCTAACGCAGGCAACCACCCGTGCCCTGACCGGCCGCACCCTATGGAACAACAGCCCTGCTCACCCCTGCCCCGCTTTTGTATGTTGCTGCTCTTGTGCAGGTTATGGCGGAGGCAACCAAGCGCAGCGCCCCCGGAGTGCCTGCTCCCAAAGAGCTGCTGGAGAGCCCCGGGGTGACGGCCCACGATGGCCCCGTGCGCGGCGTGTGCGCGGGTGAGCCCAGCCGGCAGCCTGGGTTGGTTGAGCAGTGCACATGGGAGGCACGCAGGGTTTGGCATAAAAGCTGTGTTTGGCGTGGTGCCATGGAGAAGAAGGTATCGTGACCGTTCCAGCTCGCCTCCGCCCCGCCCCACTGGCCCTTCCTGCAGACGGCGCCAACCGGCTGGTGGCCAGCGCAGGCGAGGACGGCTTTATCCGGGTGTGGGACTTCCGCAAGCGCGCGCTCAAGGCTGAGATCAAGGTGGGTGCTGGCCTGGGCAGCCGTGCTGTGCCTGGGCAGCCTCGCTGTGAGGTGGTGTGCAGGAAGGTTGGCAAGGATTGCTGTGCTCCAAAATGCTTCGCGCCGTTCCCTATATCCGCTTGTAACGCGACTCCCTTGGCCTGCCGCCAACGTCCCTCTTTGCCAGGTGGGCGCACCCGTGAAGCGGGTGTGCAACCACCCGGGGACGGGCCTGCTGGCGGCGGCCTGCGGCGACCACGTGGTTCGCATGTACGATGTCGAGGTGCGAATCATTGGTTTCTACACTGGTTGTGCTGAGTTGCCATTTCTGAGGCGTAGTACTGCTGTGCTGGATTGCATTGCTTAACAAGATTGGTTTATTGTGCATATGCGTGGCTGCCGCTGACGACAAAACTGGCACCAGTCCGAGCCGCCAACACTCATTCCTGGCTGGCATCTGANGGACTCGNATTGTTACNACNACCCTGAGGCAACCCGGSCCGCTNANTTGCANTGNTGCNATCTGCTTGCACGCAGCACACAACCTGCCCGCCTCTGTTTGGTGCATGCCGCCTTTGCCCGCCCTGCACATGTGCTGCCGCTGACGACAAAAACTGGCACCAGTCCGAGCCACCAAACACTCATTCCTGGCTGGCAACTGACGACCCGATTGTTACACACCCCGAGGCACACAGGCTGCATGGCAATGCCTGCTTCACTTTTGCTGCTCCTCACCTGCTATCCTTGCTGCATGTGCCGAACCCACTTTTGCTGCCCGGACCCCTGGAACCCACCACCACAACCATCCCACCCCCACCCCATTCCCCTCTGCAGGCGGCTCGGCTGGTGCGCCAGTTCCGCGGCCACANCGCCCCCATCTGCGACATGCAGATCAGCGCCGACTGCCGCTGGCTGCTCACCGCTTCGCTGGACGGCACCGTGCGCTGCTGGGACATCCCTGGTGAGCAATGCTGCGATGCACTTGTGGTGTGGGATGCGTTGGCTGAGGGTCTGCGCCTTGGTGGGGATGTGGCGCCAGCCACGGCCACCGCTCCTTGCCGCTGCCCTGCACACACGCCCACTGTCAAGTGCATCCTTGCTGCATGCCACCGCATGCCAGCACTGGCGCATGCTGTTAATCACCGGGCAAGGATGGTTGTCTCGTTCGTCTGAATGCGAACCCCACCAAGGTTCACAAAGCTTGACGACAAGCATTATATCACCACCCATAAACTGAGCCCCCAGCGCCCTGCCTTTCTGCATCACTGCTGCTGCACCGCCGCTTTGCCACCAGCTGCACTCTGCCCACACAAAACCACACCCTTGTGCGGATGATGTGACAAATACAAGCATATGGTTGATCGCCGGCCCTCCCTTCTCAGGGGGCCGAGCATGAAATCACCCTAGGACGGTATCTGTACGCACACACCTGCACCCCACTCTGCACCCCATCCTGCCGTTCACATGCTCACTACACTGCTGTGCCTGCTGGCATCCACCTGCACCCGTGCACCCGCCCAGTCTGCGATGATTATACCCGAGACTTAATGCATGTTAGACTACCGATTGCTGCCGACCGGCTGCATGAGTACACAAACTCTTGGCTGTGATTCTGAGCAGACACTGGCATGGCGCACTCTCGTTTGCATCCCATCTGCATCACATCCTTTTGCTTTGTCAACCGAGTTTGGCGTTTGCAGTGCGTTGGTCTGACGCTCATTCCCACCACACCCCTCCCCTCTTCCGCTACCTGCAGCGGCGCGCGTGCTGCAGGTGATGCGGCTGGGCGCCCCCGTCACCTCCCTCAGCCTGGGGCCCGGCCAGGACCTGCTTGCCACAGCACATGTGGGCAAGCGCGGCATCTACACCTGGAGCAACCAGGCAAGCGGGGTGGGGCAGGGCTGCAGCAGAGTTTCCGTGGAGTCAACCGTGAGGCGATGTGGCCATGGCCGACAGAATGCCACTGGAGAGAGAGGTTGTTCTGACACACCTTGTTTTGGCACACCTGCGCTGGCTAGAAGCATCGCCCCATCACAGTCCATGCCACGCGCCTGAGCAATGCCCGCTCTTACCCTTTCTCCTGCCACCCTTGCCCTTCCTGCCCACAGATGCTATTTGGCAGCGGCGCGGACATTGTGCCTTCGGAAGATCCGGTGCGAGTGCGCCTGCCTTCCATCACTGCAACAGCTGCTGGCGGCTCGGACACTGCCGCTCGGCAGGATGCAGCGGCGGCGGCAGACGAGCTCCGGGCCATGCTGCGCCAGACGGGTGGCATGGGCGGCGCGGGTGCTGCCACAGCTGGCGGCAGCGGCTCGGATTCTGAGGATGATGAGGAGGAGGAGGGGCAGCGGCCACAGGATGTGCAGCAACCTCCCGCTGAGCCAGAGTCGTCGGATGCCAGCTCAGACGAGGAGTTTGCGGCAGACGATGCGGCAGCAGCAGCGGCGCGGCGGCAGCGGCAGCGCCGCCAGGCGGCGGCTGCTCCTGAGCTGGACCCAGCGGTTGCGGCGGCGGCGGCGGCGTACGCTGCCCGGGATGCGGCGGGGGCGCCGCGGCCGTTGGAGCCGGAGCTGGTCACGCTGAGCATGCTGCCGCGCACGCAGTGGCAGAACCTGGTGCACCTCGACACAATCAAGGTGGGGCAGGAGGGTTGCACAGTCACAGGCGGGTGGATGGTCTGGCGGGTGCTGGGGTGCCTGATCAGTTGCCAACAGCTGCAAAACTGTGTGTGGGGCAGCGGCAGAAGCTGTGAGGCAGGCGCGCCTCCCTTGCTGCAAATCGCCACTCCCTGCCCTCTCCTCACTGCAGGCCCGCAACAAGCCGATTGAGCCTCCTAAGAAGCCGGCTGCCGCGCCCTTCTTCCTGCCCACACTGGCTGGCGTGGATGCCGGGCGCAACCCGGTGTTTGATTTCGGCGCAGCTGATGGCCAGCAGGGCGGCGAGGCCGGTGCAGCTGACCCCGCATCTGAGGCGGC
>JADXDR010000156.1:113802-124205 GCA_025026875.1 Chlorella ohadii
GCTCGTGCGGCGGCGGCCTGGGGCGATGGCGAGGACGAGGCAGAGGAGGGCGGCAGCGAGGGCGGCTCAGACGCAGAGGGAGAGGGAGAGGAGGGGCGGGCGCAGGACGGCGCCGCAGACGCAGCGGGCAGCGGCGCGCAGCGGCGGCGGCCGCCGGCGGGACGAGTGCTCAAGACGGGCGCAGCCGCGGAGCACAGCCAGCTGGTGCGGCTGCTGCACGCGTGTGGGCGAGCCGGCGACTGGGCCTCCCTGGTGGCGCACCTGCGGGCGCTGCCGCCGGTGCAGGTGGATGCCGAGATCCGAGCCATGCAGGTGTGCGTTGTGAGGAATGATGAAGGGCTTGCAGCTGTGTTTGGAGGGCAGCGGTTGGTGCAGGCGGGGATGGCGTGCTAGCTTGTGGTTGTGCGCATGCTGCCAGCCAAGCCACCGCAAGCCTCCCTTTGCACTGCGGCTCACTGTTCCCTCCCCACCCCGCTCTTGCTCTCATGCCTCTCAGGTGCTGGAGGGCGGCCCGGAGGAGGATCTGGAGCACCTGGCCCTGCTGCTGCAGTTCCTGGAGGACGAGACGGCCGCGCACCGCAACTTTGAGTTTGTGCAGGTGAGGGCAGCGATTGTGTTGGTGGCTTTGCCTGCGTGAAGTGGCCGTCGTGAAGGAAGCCGGCCCAGGTTGCGAGACAGCCGAGTCTCTGCTCCAGCGGCTGCCCTGGCCCTCAACTCTGCCACTCCCTGTCCCCGCCCACCCCCACAGGCGCTGCTGCGGGTGACGCTGCAGGTGCACGGCGAGACGATAGCGGAGCATGCTGAGCTGCGGGAACGGGCGCAGCGTGCACAGCAGCGGCTGTCTGCCACCTGGCGGCGCCTGGACGGCCTGCTGCAGAGCACACGCTGCATGGTTGGCTTCCTGGGCAACCTGCAGGCCTGAGCCGGCTGGGCCAGTCAGTTAAACTGCAGAGCTGGCTGTAGCCACAGACTCTGCTTCACTTGTACACTTCTGACCCTCTTGACTCATTTGATTATCTACACTTTGTTGTGACGCTTGACGTGAACCAGTGCAATGGCATGACAGGAAGGGATGTCAAGGAAGGGATACACAGGAGCATGAAATGCCATGTTTGATGGTGATACAGGGGCGCTGCCTGGGGCGGAATGGGATGCGGCAGCAGAAGGCAGGGTCAGGGGAGTGCATAGATCACATGTTGGCACAGGAAGGTCGCAGAGACGAGGTGAAGACACATTTGCTTCACGACGCGCTTCGGCTGCTGATCGAAACCGCAGTTCCCTCCGATTGCTGGTCCACCGCCGAGCTGCTGCCGCTGCTGCCGTTGCCGCTGCCGTCGTCCTGCCTCCGCCGCAGCTGCTGCCGGCGCCGCTGCTGCTCCAGGGCTGCTGCCAGGGCTGGGTCTAAGGGGCTGTTGCCGTGCAGCCGCTCCAGCCGCTCCCACACCTTGGCCTGTGCAGGGGACGAGCAGGGGGCACAGCCTGGACATTAGTGCCTGCGTATCACGTTTCAGTGTGGTGAATCAAAGGTGCAGGCCATGGCGCATTCAGCTGCGTAGCCAGCAGGACCAGTCCCCACACCAGCAGCTTTCAGAGTGCACAACACACAGACGGGCAGCAGCAAGCAGTCGTCTGCAGGCAGGCGTGGATGTGTGAACACAGGCCGCCTCGGGCCGCACCTCGAGCGCAAACAGCAAAACACCAAGGCGGTTACAAGCAGTCACTAGTGCAGCAGTCGTCGGCAGCTGTGAACACAGGCCCCCCCTGGCCAGGGCCGCACCTCGAGCGCAAACAGCTCCTCGTCCTGCACGCTGAACCGCCGCATCGCATCTGCCAGCCGGAATAGGTACCTGGCAGGGGGAGGGAGTGGCAGGAGAGTTGAGAGCCAGGTGGGGCGGGCAGATGGCCGGCCAAGCAGCGATAGCACACCGGGATGTGCCTGTGCCTGTGCCAGCACAGCAGGCAAGCCCACGTGGGGGAACCGCAGTCGCAGTGCGCCACCACCAATCTGCCTGGCACTCATCCCCGCCTAACTCACTCCCAGTTGGGCCCGCTGGGGCCGCGGGCGGTGGCGATTTGGTGGGCAATGTCCTCCAGCGGGGCAGGGCCCAGATAGTTTGGGTTCCGGCTGGTGTCGGCTGCAGGTGAGCAGGGGGAGGTCCAGCCAGCCAGAGGTGACTAGGTGGGCCGGCATCGCGGTCAGGTAGTCACCCAGGGGCAGGCCCAAGGGCACGCCTGCTGCACCCTGCCTCTGCGATTCACTCTCTGCAGACATGGCCGGCCCAGCACACGAAAAGCACAGGGTGGGCGCCAGCCCATGGCACCGCTCGCTGCTGATCGCTAGCTTGCTGAAGGCCCACAGCTCGCCCACCCGTGGCAATGAAGGTCAATGCCTGCAGCGCGACCGCCCCGTCAGCGGTGTGCACATCCACCAGCGCTCGGTGGTCGTACTGCTTCTCCTGCTTGGCAGCGGGGTGGGATGCGCAGGCAGGCAGGCAGAGCGGCAGGTGGGAATGCGGCTTGGGCATGCGGGCAGGCAGCGGGCAACCATGCAGCGAATGAGGTGGACCTGCCGCTGAGCCGAGAGCTGCCTTCGAAACCTGAAGCATTCCACCCAGCATGCTAACATGTCCAGCACTGCACCTGCCCAGCCTCACCCGCCACTCCAAGTACTCGAGTGTCGCCTGCCGCTGCTGCGCATCACCCGCCAGCTTGAAGGCGGCGCCCCACTGCGGGCAGAGCGCAGCACAGAAAGCTCGGAATGGTGAGGAGCGCAGCCTGCCCATGCAGCTTTGGTCCGCAGGGCATGCTCAGGCTGGGCTGAGGGAGCTGTCCCTGCTGGCCTGCTGCAGCACCCAGCACCCGCCCAACACACCAGCAAACACCGGTGCACAGTGATGCCTCAGCAGGCCAGCGCCCAGCACCCACCGTCACAGCGCCCTCAGCAGGCTCGAGGGTGACTGTCCGACCAGGCGCCTCTGGCATGCCGCGATGGTCTGTGCTGCCCTGGTGGAACACCCGCCTGCGGTTTAGGGGACCAGGGGGAGCAACAAGTCTGTAGGTGGGCTCCGCGTATTGCAGGCGGCCTGCTGAACCCATGCAAACTGCACCTCCCCCAGCAGCAGCTGAATTTGAACAGCGCCTCACCTGTAGCCGCGAATGTAGCATGGCTGCAGCGTCTCCGAGTACTCAAAGCCTGCACCATTTGCAGGTTCACAAACGGCAGTTGCATAACACAACAGCCATGATGCATGCAGCGCATTGACCAAACTGTGCAGCCTGACCAGGGGCTCCAGAGCCCACCTGGGTTGTGGATCAGCGAGCCAAAGCCGAAGATCCAGTCGCTGCTGGGTGCTGCCATTGCGCGAGCACGGTAGGCTGCGTGGCAGGGGACCAACGGAGGCGCGGTGGCTGAAGGTGGGAGGCGGCAGTCGGCGGCAGCGGCGGCGGGTGGCAGCCGTTCAAGAAAAAAACCGGCTGGACAGAACCATGCGCCTTTACGCGCTCAAGTCAACAGCTGCAGCAGCAGGCAGGCTGCGCACCTGCACAGCCCACAGTGCGAGCAGTCGGCGAGCTGCTGCTGGGCCGCCCGCCGGCCGCAGTGCATGTGCAGCGCATGCTGCTAAATACGAAGAACTATATCAGGCGCTCTGGGCCCTCTCCACTTTCCCCGCCGCCGCTGCCGCCGCCGCACAGCGCTGTCCATGCACCACACACATTTTCGAGGGATCCACGTGCTCACGGGGCTGTCTTGCGCCTTCGCGAGCCGATACAACCTTGATCCAGCAGTTTGCGGCACCCTCGCAAAGCACCGTCCACTTGCAGCCATGGTGCTGGAGCTTGTGGTGCGTTGGCGCGCTGTTCACTGCTCTGCCTGCGATCAGAAGCGCCCCAGCGCCCGGATGCAGCGGGCACAGGCCCGCAGAAGGCCGTTGGCGGCGCGGCGGAGGCGCCTTGCGGGCTCCGACAACCCTATAGCTCTGCTCCACACATTTTGGCTCGCTGGCATTCAACTTGGCCTTCCCACCCACATGCTGCAGCTGCTGGGCATCGCACTGCTTATACTCTATGGCTTCCACCCCATCACCCGGTGGCGGTTCAGGCACATTGCAGGTGAGGCCGCCGGCGGTGTCCGAAGGGCACTAGCGATGCTGCGGCCATTTCTCTGCACGCTTGATCTTGGAGGCAGTTTCCCGCTGAATGGGAGGGTGCCGTGCCTGCGTTGTCGCCACACTCCGTGCTGCGCTTGATATGGACCACTGCCTTGCCTGGCCCGGCCGCAGGGCCGCGCCCTGCTTGGCTGGTGGGCAACCTCGCGGAGATGCTGAGCAAGGGGCAGGTGGAGGCGGCCGCGCGCTGGGGCCAGCTGTACGGCCCCATCTGGTGCTTCTGGTCAGTTGCAGGCTTTAGAATTGCGTGCGCTGCATGGCTGCGAACTCGCGCTTATTCATGCTTAGCAAAAGCAACCATCGTTTGTCGCCCTGAATGGTCCGTCTGTTGTCACATGCTGCAGGCTGGGTGCAGTCCCCGTTGTGATGACGGACGACCCGCACATCGCCAGGTGAGACGCACCTGCTGCTGCCTTACAGTGCAACTTCCCTTGCACTGTAGCGGCCATTCGGTTGATGTGCAACACATCGTGTGACACATCGTGTGATGTGAACGCTGACCTCCAGCAATCCGCTTGCACTGTGGCATGCCCAGCGGCCCCTCAAGCAGTGCGCCCTGCCAGCCACCCGCCCCTTGCAGAAAGATCGTGGTGCGCCCCGTTCGGCACAAGATCTACTCGCTGCACGTGGGCGACGAGGAGCGCTTCGAGTCCAACAACATTGTGTTCATCAATCACGCCATGTGGAAGGAGACGCGCAACGCGTGGCAGCCCTTCTTCTCGCCAAGGCGAGCGATGGATGACCTGGTTCTGTTATTGCGCTGGTTGGCAGCTGTGCAAGGCTGGGAAGGCTTGCGTTCCTGAACATGGGCAACGAGTTCAAGGTGCCACCCGCTCACCCATCCTGCTGAATGAATTCGTGCATTCCGCCCTGCAGCGCGGTGCTCAAAAACGACGAGCTGATGGCCCGCTCGGCCGCCAAGCTGGTGCGGCACTTGGCGCCCGCGGCGCAGCAGGGGCAGCCCGTGGATGTGTGGCGGGAGCTGGGCCTCATGACGATGGATGTGGTGGGCACGGCCGCCTTTGGGTGAGGCCAGAGGGGCTGGCGGCGACTTGCTGGATCGTGATTGTGTCAGAAGGAGGGTCACCCTGGGCTGTGCGAGGTGGATGGTAGGGGACCCGCTGGGGTGAGCAGATGTGCGGGGGAAGAGGGTGGCCAGCAGGCGGATCTACCAAACCGAGCCCTAATGATCTGAGGCTGTGTGTCTGTCCTCCCTCCCGTTCCAGCGGCCAAAACGCATTGGTTTGAGTCTGTTTCTCTCGGCCATCCTCCCCACGCAGCGTGGACTTCAACACCCTAGAGAAGGGCAAGGCGGCGGGCGGCCAGCAGCAGCTGGGCAGCGTGCACACCCCCGCGGACCGATTGGTCGGCTGCGTGAACGACTTTTTTGAGCTCTTTGTAAGTTCATTCTGCTACCATGGGTTGAATCTGGGGACCTTGAAGGTGGACGGCTGCCCTGCCAAGTGCTGACTTAGGAGTACGAGCATCACTGCCACACTGTTTGCACTGGCCCCACCTTCAAGTCCTATCCCAAGGCGTGCGATACCAACCCCTCGTCACTTTTCATCACCATCCCCCTTCTGCCAGGGCCTGGGCAACCCGCTGTTTGCGCTCTTCTTCCTCTTTCCCGAGTGCGAGCGCTGGGTCAAGTGGCTGGCCAACGCCTGGCCCACGCCCAACTTCAAGCGGGTGCGGCGGCGGCCGGAAGGGAGGGGATTGAGGCAGCTGGGGCGCTGGGTTGGGCCGTAGTAGATGGCAGCAGAAGCTTGCATGTTCACTACCGTCCCCGCCCTCCTTCTGCAGGAGATTGCGGCACGCCGGCAGCTGCGCATCGTGGGCACAGAGCTGGTGCAGCAGGCGCATGCCGCCATGCCCGCCACTGGCGACCACAACGACGGCGGCAGCAAGGGCGGCAGCGGCGGCAGCAGCAGCGCAGCACACAACGGCACAGGGGCGGCGTCCAGGCAGCGAGGGGAGGCCCGGCCCGGCTCCTTCCTGTCCCTGGTGCTGCCCTTCATTGGGCGGCCGGTGGGCGACACGGGCACTCGGCTGGACGAGCTGTGGGCCGCCACACAGGCCTCTGGCTTCATCCTGGCAGGTGGCTGAAGGGATTGCTTGCCATTCGGTGTTCTCAGCACGTGGTTTGAAGCAGAAGGGCCTGGCTGCACCTGCCAGCGAAGCAGTTTGGTTTCGAGGCTGAACACACCAAGGGGGGTGGCCAGTGCTCATCCCTAGTAAGACCGCCTGCTCCACCCGGCTGTGCAGGCTACGAGACCACAGCCAATGCGTTAGCCTTCACTATGTATTGTCTTGCACTGAACCCGGGTGGGTGGCTGACTGGCCTGTGCAGTACTTGTTTGCCTGGCAGGTGTCCCCAGCTGCAGCCCTAGCACGTTCCCTGTGTGCCAGGACCAGCTCTCTGTCACCGCCTTAGCTGCCAGCGCCCAATTTTTTCACCACTCTCACTTCCTCCTCGCTCCACCTGCAGACAAGGAGGCCAAGCTGCTGGCAGAGCTGGACGCGTGGGGCCCGCCCAACCGCCTGCCAAGCGCAGCAGACATGGACAGCTTCCCCTACGCAACGGCCTGCTTCCAAGAGAGCCTGCGCCTGTACCCGCCCGCGGCGGCGGCAGTGCGAGAGTCGCCGGCCGGCGGCATGCAGCTGGGCGGGCTGAACGTGCCGGAAGGCACCGCGCTGCAGGTGGGAGGCCATAGGGGTGGGGGCCGGGAGGCAATGCTGCGGCAGCTGCGCTGCTGTGGTTCACGATGGCGGCGGTGAGGTGACAATGCACCCTACCGCTCACCTCACGCACAGCGCTCCTGCTCCTGCCCTGCTCTTCTGCGACGTGCAGGTCTCCATCTTTGCCATGCACCGCAACCCCAAGTACTGGTCCAACCCGGAGGCCTACATCCCAGAGCGATTTGTGGAGGGGAGCCCTGAGGCAGCTGAGGTGGGTGGATGCGGCTTCTGGGAGCAGGGGGCTGCCTGGCTTGACTGATGTTTATCAGGGTGCCCTGGCTAATGCCACACTGCCCAAGCGTTGAAGTTGCTGGATTGACCGGGCACGTGGTTGTGCTCTTTGCTGCCTCCCAGCGCCCCACGCAGCGTGCTCTAGCTACAACATATGCAACATTCACCCTCATGCCCGCTGCAGGTCACGCCAGGCGCCTTCATGCCCTTTGGTGACGGCGCGCGCAAGTGCATCGGCTACCGGTAAGGAGTAGCACTGCTCACACATGCACACGGTCGCTGGCACGCATGTGGTGCCGTTGCCTGCGTGGCTGCATCTGCCCTGCTGTGCATTCCCACCCTCTTCCTCCTCCCGCTGTTGGGCCCACCTGCGACCCACTGTTTCTTGCTCTGCTGCTCCTGGACTGCAGGTTTGCGACGCTGGAGGGCGTGCTGACCCTGGTGACGCTGTACCAGCAGGTGAGGCCTGCGGTAACTGCCCTGCGCAGCGGCTGCATCGCTGGAACGGCCTAGCATGGGGTCAGCTGAGCAGACCAAGCGACTGTCTAGCGTGCTGTCCCCCTTGCCGCTGCGCCCTGAGCACCTGCCATTGCACACTTGCTGCACTGCTGCACAGTGAGCCCACCCGACCTCTGCTGCCTGCCCCTGCCATCCCGCCCCTCTGCCCAGTACACCTTCAAGCTGCTGCCCGGCCAGCAGCCGCTCAAGCTGAAGACGTCGCTCACCACAGGCCCAGCGAATGGCATCAAGGTGACCGTGCACCCGCGCCGGCAGGGGTACAGCACTGCTGAGGTGGCGGAGGAGTGAGCAACCAAGCAGCATGCTGAGCGGCACCTGAAAAGGCGTGGCGTGAGGCGGTATGGCGCGTGCTGCCCTGCTTGCTGGTGTAGCTCGTTTTCTGTACTAGCGGCCTTCTACAGTCTGGCAATCGTACTGCGCTTTTGTACTGCACATGGGTGCCCTTCTCCTTTACAGCAAAGATGTACGTACGTGTGTACAGTTTGTCCAAAACAGGCACACTCAAAAGGTGGAAGTTCAATGCGCTCAGATGCAGCAACAAGGCAGGCGCGCAACACACAGATTCAGCATGCAGAACAACGTTAAGAGCAGGGTCGCAACAGGCAAGAGTGCCGCACCCTCCCGGCCTACGCGCGGTCGTGAGGGTGCAAAGCAATGCAGGCTCAGTGCCCAGCCGCAGGCAGTGTGTCAAAGGATTCGCTGGAAGGCAGCAGGGCGGGGCGGCGCTTGCGGCGCCAGCGCATGGCCACCAGCACAGCGGCAGCCAGGGCGGTGCTGCCCAGGATGGCCAGCCCAGAAGCCTGGAACAGGAGCACTGGCCCATGTGTGCCGTAGAGGACGCCACCTGCAGGGAGGGGCGGAGCATGGGATGAGGTGTGAAGGGTTGCTGGGCAGGGAGGAGCAAACAAAGGCAGAGCGTGGAACGCCACGCCTGCAGCTTGGATCCTGAACGTTCAATTCAACGCTGTGGCTTGGTGTTAACACCAAGCCACAGCCTCAGCCAGAGGCAGTCCAAATGCTCACCCAGCAGGCCCGCCACGCCGCAGCCCACCCCGGTCCACAGCCCTTGGAAAATGGCCTGCAGTAGGGAGGGGCCAGCTGTTATAGATGCAAGCATCTTTGAGGCAGCAGGGCATTGCACTCCACAAGATCAGGGCAAAGCACTGCCTGGCGGGCAGCATGTCACCTGTGTGGTGCTCTCCAGGCCCGGCGGGGCGATCTTGCTGCTGTTCACCGCCGAGGCTGGGAGGAGGGACGTTGAGGGGGAAGACAAGCGTGAGCAACAAGTCCCTGCAGTCAGCGCTCTCTATGAACGACACGACTGGCGATGATAGCAACCTCTGTCCAAACCCGTCCCGGTAATTCCCCTTTACCCACCTGACCAGCCGCAGGCGTAGGTGATGGCATGCAGGCCCTCGATCGCCACCACCCAGTGCAGGCCGATGCGTGGCAGCAGCTGTGAATGGTGCAGTGCGATGGGGATGAGGGCGCCTTGAGCTATCAGCGCCGACAAACCACAAAGCTAAACTACACAGGGAAGGGCCCGCGCGGTCCATGGCCATAACGCCGTTTGAGCCCCAGAACAGCCACAGCAAAGTGGCCTGCACCTTCTGCCTTACCGCATACGCCCAGATGCGGACACCCAGGGAGGCGGCGGCGGTGAGCAGCACTGTGTTCATGCCCAGGGTGGCCAGGATGCGGCCTGGGGAACAGAAGGGGGTGAACTTCAAAGGCGATGTCATGGTACATGCAGAGGGCATGGTGTGCCCAGCTGCTCGTGCTACAGTTGCAGTCCAAGCTGGGAGAAGGGAGTGATCAACACAGCAACCGCCCGCTCTTGTTCCGCACCAAAGTAGAAGAAGGCCGGCAGCTCGGGAAGTGCGTTGGCCTGCAGGAGAATGGGCGCAGCAGAGGTGAGTGAACAAGAGAGGCAACAGCAGCAGCCCAAGTGGGTCTGCTTTCATGGTGCGCAAGCAGCTGCTGTGGCACTGTCACAGTCGGCGCTTGCCGCTCACCATCAGCACGTAGCCCATCAGCAGCTCGGAGCCGCCTGCCAAGGCTGAGTGGATCAAGTGTCAGGCAAGACGCGGGCCAGGGCATAGCGGCAACACTGTTGCACAGCATGTCCAGCCAGCAAGTGGGCATGCAGCAGGCAAGATAACTGCGCCCAATGCCCACATCTTGCTGTGCAATGCAGAGAAGAAAAGGGCCCACCCTGCTCCGCCAGAAACATGAAGAGGAACGAGCCTGCATGGCGAGGGTACACAGACCAGTCATGTGTGTTCAGGCTGGCTCAGTTGGATTAAGGGCATGTAACAGCTCAGCTCACCGATGATGCCGTGGCCAAAGCCCAGGATGGCAGTCAATGCGAAGAAGGCGTCCACCTGCAGGGATGGAGGGAGCAAGTGAGAGGGATGGCTGCAAAATGGCACAAATGGACCAGCCACCATCGCAAGGTGGCAGGGGAAGAGCTCTTAAGCATGTCCTCGCAAGCATCAACCAGCTACGCAGCCCCCTGACTCTCCTCCTTTCCCAGCCTGCACAACCCCTCCGCACCTCAGGATTGGACAGCAGGCGCTTGAGCGCGGCACCAAAGCCCAGCGGCCGCTCCGCCCGCTCCCCGAGCTGCACCACCGAAGGCCCCTCCTTGCGCTCAGGACTGGGCCCCATCTGTGCCGCCACACCCGCCGCCGCTTCCGGCCCTGCCGGCGGCGGCGCCCCGACCCCTGCAGCTGCGGCCGCAGCGGC
>JADXDR010000156.1:124257-136029 GCA_025026875.1 Chlorella ohadii
GGCGGCCTTGCGCTCCGCGCGGCGGCGCAGGCGCTGCTGCCGCCGCTCCTCGGCTGCCATGCGCTCCAGCTTCTTGCTGAGCATTGAGATGATGAGCGTGCCGGTGGGGTCTGCAGGGTGGGAGGTGGGGTGAGGCATAAATGTGTTCCATGACAACTTGGCCAGCGTGGCTGGGTCATCGCCGGGGTTGGGTCAGCGTTTTCAATCGTCTCCTACTTCCGCTCGCTGTATGCCTGTCAACAGCAGTGCTAAAAAAGTTAGATTGTGCCTTGCACAAGCTCTACTGTAATCCACCCGCTCACCATGCTCCTGGGCAGCCTCCTGCAGCTCCTGGTCAACAGCCTCCCGCATCAGCTCTCGTGGCGTGGAGGCCGCCGCCTGCTGCGCCGCCTCCCACTGGGCACCAGCCAGCAGGCCGCGGGGGGTAATGGACCCCAGCAGACCGCCTGCAATGGAGCAAGGGTTGGCAGGCGTGTGCAGTGGGGCAGGGCTGGGCACGGCACAGGATGCAAACAGACACATGCAGGCAGGAGGCAGAGGCTGGTCGATGGTCCTCTGCGGCAACAAGAACAAACCAAGCCAGGCAACAGCAGCCCCTCTCACCAAAGCCGCTGACCGAAGAGGGCAGCGGGGTGGGTGGCGGAGGCTCGCGGCCCTCAGCGGTTGCTGCTGCCCTCTGGGCCTCCTTACGCGCCAGCCGCTTGCCCTGCCTGCAAGTGAGCAGGAGGGCGAGGCCCGCTCACTGGGCTGCTCAGCAAAGCATTGGGCTTGAAACGTGCTGCCCTGCACGCTTGCTCAGGAACGTCTCGTTTGACAACGCCCTGCATTTGTCCTGCAACGCCTCTGGACCATTTCAGTGCTCAACACGCATTCCCGACCCACCCGCCCACCGGTAGGAGATGTACTTCTGCACTGGGCTGAGCGGCAGGGCTGCCTCGGCTGGCAGCAAGCCCTCCTCCGCATCACGCTCTTCTGCTGGAGCCGCTCTGCCGCCCTCCGTGCCTCCTCCCCCAAACCCTCCAAAAATCTGCTGCAGGCGCTGCAGTGCGGCAGAGCGGAAGGCTGGAGTGGTGGCAGGCTCCTCTGTGACATACTCGCCCACGCCGGCTGGCGGGGCTGGCACCGCTGGTGCTGCCACAGCTATTGCCTCGGCGCCTGGTGGAGAGGTGGACACTGGAAGCTCCTCAGACACCTCCCTGCCAACGCCTGCTGCGGACGCCGCCGAGCCTTCTGTCCCCAGCTGCTGCGCCTGCTGCGCCTGCTGTGCCTGCTGCGCTGTGCGGATGCCGCGCACGTAGCGCAGCATGGTGGATGCAGTGCGAGCCGCGGGCAGGTCGTCAGCGGCAAACATGGCTCCAGCTGCGGCGTCCTCCCCGGCTGGTTGGTCAGCCGCGGAGCGGGAGCGTGGCAGCGCACGTGGCGCGAGGATGACGTCTGTAGGGTAGCAGGAGCACATTCGTCTTTCAGAACACGGAAATGCACTCGCAAAACTTGCAATGGGCTATTCAAGATGCGGCAGGAGATGTCCCTCAACCCAAGCGGCTCTCGCGGCCAAGCCCAGGCCCACCTGAGTCGGGGCTGAGCATCTCTTCTTCAGTCTCAGTGTCGGGCGTTGAAGCCGCCGCCGGCTCCGCCACCTGCAGGAGCAGGAGAGAAGGACACCTCAGGCCGTTTGCTGGGGTCAGGATCATATCAAAGTTGAGAGACGACTCTCCATTGCACCGCGATTCACACCCTTCTTCGCAGCCCCCAGGCTCACCTCAGGCTGCGCACGCGTGCGCACGCCTGGAATGCCATACGCCAGGCTGGCCACCCTCCCCAGGTTATCCGCAGAGATGGGGCGTGGCAGGGTGACAGGACGGGGCGGCTGCCGCGCCCGCTCCAGCGACCCAAGAGCCATGCTTGAGCCGTGCACCGTCCTCTCCTCCTCCTCTCCCTCTGCTGTCTCCCGCCTGCCACCGCCCGCAGCGAGCGCAGCGGCAGGAGTCGGGAGCAGCGGTCGGCTAGGCCCAGCCTGGCCTGTACCTTGCTGCACCGCCCGCTCCGCAGCCGCAGCGCCGTTGCTCAGCGGCGAGCCAAAGGGAGGGGACTCAGAGCCAGGCTCCTGAGTGCCAGCAAACGGCGAGTAGCCAAGCGAGGCAGGCAGCTCCTCGCCCTCCTCTGCAGGGCAGGTGGAATTGGTTGGCGCATGGTTGGGGGAATGCAGCCTGGCTGCTGCCACACCTGGCAGCCACTAGCGTTGCTGCGGGTGAAGCATCAGCCAAGCCACGACAGGCACGCACCTGCGGGCGGCGCCAGGTGGTGCGCTGCGTACTGCAGCGGCAGGGCAGCATAGCCGTACAGGCCCACGCCTGCAAGATTGCAGCGGGAGCAGCAAGGGGGCGTGGAGGCTGAAAAGCCCCATCATGGTATCGCCTGTGGCACATGCGTATCAGGCATCAGGCATGTCGTGTCCGCAACTGAACCTGAGTGGAGCTATTTGGCCTTGCCTGCAGGCGGCGCCACTCCCAGCTCAGTGATGGCTTCGATGAACCTGCGCCGCACATAAGCACATGGCAAGCCAGGGAACACGGCAGGCTGGGATGGTGAGGCATGTCACAAACATTGACATGCATGGCATGCATAGATAGACACCAAAATGGCACTTGATGTGTATCAACGTTTCCATTCTGCAAGCCGCGTGGCTTCAGCACGGTGCCACCCCCCACCCACCCATGCCCCTGCCCACGCCCACCTGATGATGGCCAGCGCCTTGCTGAGCCCTGCGCGTTCGCCAGCCGGGCTTGGTGGTGGCGCCTCCTCAGCCAGCAGCGGCTGCTGCAGCTCCGGCAGAGCGGCGGCAGGGCTGGGCGCCTGCTCAGGCACTTCCTTGGACAGCCCTCTCTCAATGATGGGTGCCACCTGCGTGGGGCGATGCGTGAGGAGAAGGCCAAGTGACAATGCAACCGCTGCTTCCCACAGCAACTCCCACCGCTACACCGGGGCAGTCGCCGTGCAGATGCCACATGATGCAACCAATTCAGCCAGCAGCCACCCGCACCTTGCGCCTCAGTGCCTCCACCGGCAGCATCCAGGCAGCGGGCAGCGCCACCAGGGATCCGACCACGTAGCACACGATGCCAATGCTGTACGGGCAGTTGAGAAGAATAAGGACCACGTGGGGACAGTTCAACCGCAGACGAGACGGTGCAGTTTCATGTGCACCTGCCATGTGCAGGAATGTGTGCCGCAGGCGCACATGCAACACGGCCGCAGGGCGCACACCGGGCAGCTGCGCTCACCGAATGCCAAATCGTGAGTTGACCCAGCCCGCGAGGGGCGCAAACTGCATGGGGAGAGAGGGCTGGGCAAGCCGGATTATGCCAGCTGTAGGCGCGTGCGCCCTGTACCACTGCGCCGCACGCATGCACGCCCCCAGCAAACCAAGCCTCCAACCAATGCGGCAAACACCACTGCAGTCACAAGCCGCCTTTGCAAGTAGCCCGCCCCTCACCGCCGTCCAACTAACGCTCGCCCACGTGCGCAGCCGCCCATAGTCACCGGGCTGCAGGCAGGGCAATGGGTAGTGCGCACTGAACACCCTCCTGTAGCGCCCCCGCCGAGGGGCCATGCGCAGCTACACTGGCACAGCAACAGAAGCAGCGCGCAACCGCTCGCAGCAACCATGCCAGGCCACTCTTCCAGGCCAGCGCCCCTCACGTGCGTGCTGGCTGCCATGACGGCGGCATCAGCAATGATTTGCGAGGGTGCGTACACAGTGGAGGCCAGGATTGTGAGGCCCAGCATCGGCGCAAAACTGGACAGCGGCGGCAGTGCCATCAGGCCCTGCGGGGTCAGGGGGGAGGAGCCAGGTTCTTGGCATGCCAATAAAGCAGGCGGCGGGGATCAACAAGGCTGGGTTTGGCACCATCCAGGCACGAGGCCCAGCCTGAGACTGCACAAGGAGAAGCTGTATGCAGCAGGCCAGCGCCACATAGCAGATTAGGTTCAAACCACCTCTCCTGCACCCAGCAAGCAGCCTCGCCTGCAGGAACGTCACGGCTAGGTATGTGAAGAGCAGCAGGAAGCGGTGGGCGCCCCAGCGGTCGGCCAGTGCCGCCACAATAGAGCCGCAAGGAGCTGAGATCCATGGGCGAAGCGCAGACAGCAGGCCAATCTGGCTGGGTCGCAGCCCTGCAGCGTGGGCAGGTAGGGGCAGGTACGCATGCAGCAAGGTGTGGCGAGTTGCAGATACAGCTGGCATGGCGAGCTGCAGGGCATGCCCATGACAGCCTCAAATGCCGCTTACGAGCTCCAACTGGTGCACACGCTGCACAGCTGCCCAGTGAGACGGGGTGCTCACCGACATTGCGCGCAAAGAACAGGTTGAGGTAAGGGTTCAAGAACGCGGGGGCACCCTGTGCCAAGAGCAGATGCATGCACAATGGGCGTGGCTCAGCTCGGCGAGCGGTGGGCTGATACAGGCTGGTTTGCGGACATGGGGCGCTGCGAGGCACACGTGGTAGCCTTGCTGCCACTGCTCACTGTGCACCCTTCATGCACCTTTTGCACAGCCTACCTGACTGATGGCGTACCACGCCTGCGACGCAGCAAAGCAAGGCAAGGGAGTTTCAGCTGTGAGCAGCGCTAGCTTGGAAGCAGGGCGGCTGCGGCGGGCGAGAGCACCTGTGCGACTAGCAGCCGCGGCGGCGGCGGCGGCCGCGGCCAACTGCACCCTGGCTACTGTGGCCCTCTCCATGCTTGGCTGACTCAGAGGCCTGTCCTTCAGTCCAAAGCCCTGCAGGCCCTCTTGGCACTGTCGGTCAGCGCACCTGCGCGGCCAGGAAGTGTCGCCGCCTCATCAGCCTTCAGCAATCGGCTCAGCCAGACGCTGATGGATTAACAAGACAGGGCAACTCCTGTTTGGCACAGCCGCCGCTGTCCTCATCATCGCCCCCGCAGCCGCACGAGGCCGGCACGGCGCTCGAGCCTATATGGCTTTTGCTGCAACCACTTGAGCCTTCATCATGACGTCCAGGCAGCAGTAACAGCTGTGCTGTTCACCCTGTGGCGTGCTTGCACCGGTGGCGTGGCATCCAGCGCGCCATGCTCTGCCGCCCGCCGCCCATGCGGCCGGCTCCCCTCGCTGGTCGCCCAAGCCGGCAGCCGTGCCGTACTCTGCAGTTCCTCCCAAGCATTGTTCGGCTTCCGCGTGCGCTCAGGCCTCCCAGGCTCAGTGCCGCGCGGCTCGCGACGGTGCGCCCCTTGCAAGCCGGCGCCCAAGCCGCGCAGTGAGTCCGCCCATCCTCCTACAACCAACTGCGGCGCGCCGTAGCGCCGTCGGCACCGCCCAGCCTGGGCCGCCGCACCCCCGCCACCCCCTCTCCCGCCGCTAATATCCCACCGGCCCTTTGCCCAACTGCAGGGAGCCGCCGCACCAAAGCTAGCGGCTAATGGAACTGTTCAACGCACCGGCCAACGACCCCCTGTTCGACAGCGTGCAGCGGCTCCGTCCAGCCATCCAGGCAGACGATGTGCCGCTGTGCCGCCAGCTGGCCGAGCAGGAGGCGCCCCTCTGGGTTGGCTCGAGTCCCATCACTTCGCTGGACGAGATGGTTGCAAGCCTGGCGATAGATGCAAACAGCCTGCGCCTGCTGCAGCACCAGCTGCAGCTGCCAGAGGGGGCAGCAGAGGCAGCTGCGGCATACCACCTGCCGTGCAGCGGCCAGGAGCCGCCGGCGGCGAGCGCGGCTGCCGACCCGCTGCTGCTTCAGCGGCGGGACCCTGCGGAACTTGGCAGGCTGCTGGCGCTCCACGCTCGCTCGCCTTCCCAGGAGCCAGCGGCGCTGATGCTCGTGGCGGCGGGCGCGGAGCCGTCTTGGAGCTTGGTCTTTCGTGCAGGTGAACCTTTCAGCGGGCAGTTTGTTGCTCATTCGGCAGTCTGAGAGCGATGAGCGTCGGTTCATTCACCCCCCCTGGCCCTGCAAACACGTTCTTTCCCTCCGGCCGTGCAGTTGAGAAGCGGATGCCACGGCTGCTGGAGGTGGTGCTGCCCATGATGCCTCCCTGGGAGGAGCCGCCGATGCCGCCCAACCAGGTGCTGCGCGTGCCCTGCGGCGGCTTCCGCCGCTGGCCCTACAACGAGTCGGCGCCCCTGCTGCTGCTGGGCGCGCACCAGGAGCAGGTGAGGGCAGACAGAGGGCGGAGTAGCTAACAGGGTAGGGTTGTCGGTGCTGGTGGCATGATTTCCCTCACCGTCTGAGCAGCGCAAGGGCAACTTGCCGAACCAGCTGCCACATCCGCCCTGCCCTGCGTATTCTGCGCCAGGCGCTGCTCCAAAAGATCAGCACCCCCACAGCTTGCGCAACATCCTATCGTCCCTGCCCAACCCACGTACCCTCACAGGGCCGGCACCCGCTGGACCTCACCAGCCTGCGCCTGGCAGAGGCGCTGGGTGCTGCAGGCATGCAGCCGCCGGTGTACAACGACGTGCGCGTGGCGCGGGAGGTGCGCCTGCCGCGCCTGGTGCCGCGCAAGACGCGCATGAACCTGCGGCTGGACCACGAGCAGCAGGCGGAGATGGTGGCTGAGTTCAACCCCGGCTTGGAGGACCCGTACTTTGGTGCACGCGACCGCTGCAGGTGCGCTGGGTGGGTGCAGAACCTATTGGTGGCTGGTTCGGGCCTGGCTGGCCCGCATGCAAACATGGCTCGGCCCAGCACGCTGCCTTTCCTTCGCTTTCCCCTCCACATAGGTACCTTTGGCTGGCCATGCATCAGCAGCCGTGGTGGTCGCCTGATACCCACTTCGCCTGGCCAGCCGCATTCCGTGAGGCCGCCCGCGCGCTGCTGCTGTCTTCCCAGCGGCTAGCAGCGCCAGGGGCGGCGGCAGGGGTGGCCAGCACCAGCCAAGGCAGCCAGCACCAGCAGGGCCCCAGTGGGCCTGCGGCAGCCAATGCTGCAACGCTGGGCAGCCTGCCCACCGGCGTGCTTCTGCACATCCTTGGCATGGCGGCACACCCCCTGTCGGCCTGGACTGTCGGCAGGGCATGACCTTTTTGATTTGATGACTGACTTTACTTTACCATTGTGGCGTTATCGCGGGCTTGCTTGAGCAGCTGGACAGCAACCCGGCAGTCCAAGCATGGGTCGCTGGACTGGGGGCATGTTGCACATATGTAAGCACCAACAATTCACTTAAGCGGGCAGAGCGGACGTGTATAATCACGATGGCTCATTCCAGTCTAGTGCCAATGCCCATTGAGCTGGCCGGCTGGCTGCCGGGCTCCACCAGCAGTGGGGCGGCAGCTGTCGGCCGCGCTGGGTGCTTTGCGGCGGGCTCCTGGTGCATGCGGCCCCCCGGTGCCTTCTGATCACTTTCTGGCGCACTGCTACTGTTGCTGAGGGCACAGGGAGGCGGACAGAGGCGCGAACGAATGAGCGGCTGGTTTGGCAGGCGGGCCGCGCCGCCCGCGGCCTCCCCAGCGGCAGCGGCACAGCCCGCCAGTGGCCAGGGCGTGCCGCTGGAGCTGATCCGGTATGACCAGGCCACCGGCAAGTTCGAGCTGGGCCAGGAGGCGCTGGCGGTGCTCAAGAGGACGCGCGGACCGGTCGGGGTGGTCGCCGTGTGCGGCAGGGCGCGCCAGGTGAGGCGCAGGCGGCTGCCCGGCTCGGCGGCGGCGGCGCGGGGAACGCAACGGCCGCACACCGTGTGCGCAGCCACGCTTCCGGCGGTTTCACGCCTCTATGCACTGTTCCTGTGCTGCCTGTGCTGCAGGGCAAGTCCTTCATCCTGAACCAGCTGCTGGGCCGCAGCGGCGGCTTCCTGGTGGCGCCCACGCACCGCCCCTGCACCAAGGGTGCGTCCACTGTTGGCGTTGCGATGCCTGGGTGCCTTGGCTGCCTTGGAGCATGCCCGAAGATCCGGCCCTCGTCACTGCAGCAGCACATGGTGCATTTTCTGCTGGCAAGGCTGCTGAATGGCGCAGCGCATGCGTGCACCCACAACCTCACCTTGCCTCCTGCGCAGGCCTGTGGATGTGGTCCTCCCCCGTGGAGCGCCGCGGCGCTGACGGCTCCAAGTACTCGCTGGTGCTGCTGGACACAGAGGGCATCGATGCTTACGACCAGGTGGGTGGCGGGTGCTGCCGCTGCTCGTGGTCCCGCTCCTGTGTGACTCTGGAACGGCGGACGCTGGTGGTGCTGCGGCTGGCTCCTTGTTTCCCGGCTCCTGCTGCTGCTGGAAGCATGGAGCCACCCATAGAGCACATTTACGGGTTGCTGGGGTTTGCCTCGTGCCTGCGTGTCTGTCAGCTGCCATGCACGGGCTGTGCTCCATGTTTCCATCGCCCAGCTGGCGCCCTTGTGAACTTGCATGCTCCTTACCAACTCCTCCGCCCTGCAGACGGGCCAGTACAGCACCCAGATCTTCTCGCTGGCCGTGCTGCTGTCCTCGCTGTTTGTGTTCAACCAGATGGGCGGCATCGATGAGGCCGCGCTGGACAGGTGCGGCGGCGCAGCTTTGGCACTGGGGCAGGAAGCGGCAGCCGGCTGGCCGGCAGCCAGGGTGCTGTTGCATCGCTTGCCCTGGGTGGCGTGGGTGCGCTGCCAAGCGTCGTGTGGCGCTCTTGCGGCGCGCTGCCAAGCCATGCCGCTACCCCTACTGCTCACCAGGCTGTCGCTGGTGACTGAGATGACCAAGCACATTCGCGTGCGCGCCTCTGGCGGCTCTGACGTGAGCATTGGGTGTGGGGGTGGGGTGCGACCTGCAGTCACGTTTCTAGCATGTACATGCTGCTGGTCACATGGTTGGCTGGGCGCCAGGCCCCATGTGCCTGACCTGTCATGTTTACAATCGTCCTGCGTTCCTTCCGCTCTTTGCCCCCCCAGGACGAGACGGAGCTGGCCGCCTTCACGCCCGCCTTCCTCTGGCTGCTGCGCGACTTCTACCTGCGACTGGAGGAGGATGGGCGCCAGGTGAATGGGGCGGCTGAAATACCACTGAGCAGAAAGGGCGGGCGGGTGCCACTGAGCATGCAACAGAAGTGCGGCGTGCATCATGTGTGCCGCCACAAGCCAGCGACCCGAAGTCACGCAGCTCTTGCGTGCCATGGGTGTGCCCAGGCATCTTGCCATCACTTCAGCTGCTCCCAGCCCCATGCCGCTCTCCTCCTCCCTCTCCTGCAATCCCCCCAGGTCACCCCGCGCGACTACCTGGAGACGGCGCTGCAGCCGCTGCAGGGCACGGGGCGCGCGGTGGAGGCCAAGAACCAGGTGCGGCTTGTGGGCGATCCATGCTTTGGTGTGCCTCCCGTCGTCAACCATCCGGGCAAGCTCGATTTTACATAATTGTCTGGCCACCCCTCACGCCTGCTCTGCCGCCCCACAGATCCGCGAGTCCATCAAGTCTCTGTTTCCCGACCGCGACTGCTTCACGCTGGTGCGCTGGCTCAAGGGGCCTGGACAGTACAGCAGCAGCAATGTCACTGGTGGCAGATCATCCAGATGCTTTTGCCGCCTAGCAGGTGGTGGGCACCCATGATTGCATCTTCACACTGGCTGAGCTGCTGCTAGCCCTGTTTTACTGTCCACCCTCCGCCCCGCAGGTGCGCCCCGTGAACGACGAGGAGCAGCTGGCACGCCTGGACACGCTGCCCACGGCGCAGATGCGCCCCGAGTTCAAGTGAGCGGCACGTTGCCTGCGTGGCGGCCGCCGCTGTGTATTGCAGAAAGCAAGGCTGCAGGCAGCAGCTGCCCCTTGGCAAACAAGCATCTCAAGCGCCCGCCCACCCACTGCTGCTTGTCGCCGCTTCCCTCCCCGCAGGGACGGCCTGCACCGCCTCACGCAGATCATCTTCTCCAAGGCACAGCCCAAGCGGCTGGGCTCCCAGATCCTGAGCGGCCCCATGCTGGCGGGCCTGACCGAGGCGTACGTCAACGCCATCAACAACGGGTGCGGGCCTGGGGGCGGGTTGGGGTTGGAAGGATAGGTGCGCATGGTGAGAGGGGGGTTGTAAGAGCAAATTTGCAACAAAAATGTCGACAGGTGCACAACCCTGCACCTCCTGCTGCTGCTGCTGCAAGCTTGCTTGTCAGCATCCCATGCTGCTTCCACCTGCAGGGCGGTGCCGACCATCGCCACCGCGTGGCAGGGCGTGGCGGAGGCGGAGAGCCGGCGGGCGGGTGATGCGGCGCTGGCCGCCTACACCGAGACCTTCAAGGAGGATGTGAGCTGGGAGTAGTGCCCATTGCTGCCACTGAGGGTGGCCTGCTGGAGGCTATGTCATTTAAGCTAACTGGTTGCAAATGCTGGACAACAGTGCCTGCCCACCTGCTTCCTGCCTTGGCGCTCACTACCCTGCCCTATCTGTCTGTTCACACAACCCCATCCCAGGTGCCCGCCGAGGAGTCGGCGCTGGAGGCGGAGCACCAGCACGCCCTGCTGGCGGCACAGCGCGCATTTGATGACATCGCCATTGTGAGCTCAGCGGTGCTACTTTGAGGCGTTGCTTGCGCGCCAACCTGCGTGAATGGCCCTGTCAAGTGCTGCTCTGGCCCCTGCTTGGTTCCTGCTGCTGCTGATGACGTGCAAACGCACATGCTGCGTCAATTTGCGAGCAGGGAGATGAAAGCGTGCGTAAGGCCAATGAGCAGCGCTGGCGCGAGGCCTGCGAAGCCAGGTGCGGCGGGCAGGCAGGCATGCCCAGCTATTGTGCTGCATGGCACTGTCTCCATGGCAGGGTTTGCTGCTACCGCTGTACACTCCTCCCATTGCACCAATCCTTCCCATTTTTGCCGTCCGCTGCCGCGCCCGCAGGTTCCACCAGCTGCGCGACCGCAAGCTGGCGCAGGCGGCCGCCGCCTGCGAGAAGCTGATCAACGACGCCACGGTGCGGCTGGCGTCGCTGGCGCGGCAGGAGGGCACCACTGTGGAGCGCATGCAGGCAAGCAGGATGGAGGGTGTGGGTGTTGGCGGAAGACAGTGGTCAGGGCCGTGCTTGCAGCCTGTGCTGCCGTGACCGCCTTGCAACTGCTTCATGCGCTCCATGTTGGGCTTGTGTTGATCGAGGTGTTTTCACTAGGMTTCTTTGCACGCTGTCCTGCCCGCAGAAGGAGTTGGCCGATTTTAAGCAGCAGTACAGCGCCGCCCCCGCCGCCTCCGGCCCCACCAAGTGGCCACGCTTTGCAGGTGACCGCACTGTACGCTGGTCGGGTTGGAGGGTGACAGTCCGGCCCAGCGAGCTGCCACGGTCACCCCATGCGGTGCATGCCTCTCCCTCCAGATCCCTGCTCCCTGCCTCTCCTGGTCACGCTCTCTCCAGGCCTTGTTTCCACATCCCTGCCTCACTCCGTCCCTGCCCTGCCATCCTGCCTTTCCACAACTTGCAGAGTTCCTGCAGGACGCATATGGCGGCGCTGTGCGCGACCTCAGCGCTCGCCTGGAGGAGCGGCGCAAGGCGGAGGCTGCCGCCGCCGCTCAGGCCGCTGAGGTGGCGCGCCTGCAGGCGCAGGCCGCTGAGCAGCGCCTGGCCAGCGCTGAGTCGGAGGGCAACCAGCTGCGGGCTCGATTGGTTGAGGCGGAGCGGCGGCTTGGGGAGGCGCAGGCTGAGCTGGCGAGGGAGCGGGAGCGCGGCACGGCGGCCGCCGCCCAGCTGGCCCGCCTGGAGCAGCAGGTGGCTCACCTGGAGCAGAGCAAGGCTGCCGAGAACCGCAGCCTGAGCCAGCAGGCGGAGGCGCAGCTGCGTGCAGCACAGGCGGCGCACCAAGCAGACGTGGCGCAGCTGAGCGCTGCCTC
>JADXDR010000156.1:136098-175429 GCA_025026875.1 Chlorella ohadii
TGCGGCAGCAGGCTGCGGCCAGCGGCGCCGCGGCGCAGGACGTGCAGGGCCGGCTGGCGGCGCTGGCTGCGGAGCGTGATACGCTGAGCGACAGCCTGCAGGTGGGGTCCGTATGTGGCAGTCGCAGAGGTACTTGGTGGCCGGCCTGAGTTGGCCATCTGCTGAGAAGTAGGCAGAGCAGTGAGCTTCTACAAACCCCATTAGCAACTGACTGCAATAAACCACCCTCCCACCCTCCCAAACAGGTGCTGTCCACGGAGAAGGCGGAGCTGCAGCAGGGCAAGCAGGAGGTGGAGCGCCAGCTGGCGGCGCTGCAGCAGCGCATGCAGGTGGGCTGGGCCAGGCTCGGGGCTATGGCTTTGGCGTGGCGTTTCGCAGCTGGTGTGGCCTGCATGCTGCTGGGGCGCCTGGGAGGCTTGCTACTGTTGCACATGCTGAGATTACACACAGCACAACAAACCTCCACCCTTGCAGGTGCGGGAGACCGAGGTGGCAGCACAGCTGGCGGCCAAGGAGGAGGAGGCGCGCCGGGCAGCACAGCAGGCAGCTGCTGCGGCTGCTGCTGCCGCCGCCGCGCCGACGGCGCGTGCCCCTCTGGCGCCCGCTGCTGCACCGGTGCACCAAGATGCCGACATGGGAGTGCCAGATGGTGACGAATTTGAGGATGCCGAGAACCTGCCCAACATCAACAAGATGACCATTGCCCAGGTGCGGCATCTGCAGCGCAATGTAGTGCTTGCGCATGAGAGCTGGCACGCATTCGCAGGGCTGCTGGCGTGTGCTGCTAGCAGCACTCAGCAGCACTCCGCTGACCCACTTGCCGCTCCTGAAACCCCGGCAGATGAAGGACTGGCTGATGGAGCACGGCCACGAGGCCGACGTCTGGGCACTGGTGCAGGTGTGTGGTGCAAAGGGCTGGGCTGCTCTGCTGCGGCCGGCTGGATGGATGCATGTTTTCTGGGTCGCAGCAGGATGATGACAGCACAACTGTACAAGCACAATGGTCCAGCCCAAGGCATTGCCGGCCTTATCACCCAAGCAATCCCCCCACGCTGTCCTTGTTCCGCAGAAGAAGGGCAAGAAGAGCGACTTTGAGCAGCTGATGCGCCGCGTCACGGGCCAGTGAGCGGGACCTCAGCATCTACCCAGGGCAGCCTGGTGGCCAGGCCAGCCCTGCTGGGGAAGGAGCTGCATGAGCACCTTGCCAGCCACCGCCACCTTTTGCACTGCTGTTGTTGCCGCCTGCTCAGCCAATAGTTCGCATTCTGCCTCTGTCTAATTGTCAAGGGGCCACCTGTAAAGAGCCTGGCAGAGCTGAATGATCGATTGCAGGTTACACACCGCACAGTGCAACAGTCGGTGAAAAATGCAGCAGGGATAAGAATGGCAGGTGAGCAGGTCGCGGGGCTGGCTACAATGCAGCCGCGCGCTGCATCACAGAGTCAAGCACAGCTCACGGCATTCACGGCATTGAGTTTGTGTGGGCTCCCTCACAGCAGCAGGGGTGCAGCCAGGCCCGCCAGCGCGGCGGCGGCCACGGCGGCCAGCCCCGCGGCCCACGAGGTGCGGCCGGCGGCGCCTGCGCCGGGCGTCGTGCCCTTGGGCGCCGTCTCCAGCACGCACTGGTTGGCGCCCACCTCGTTGGCGTACGCCGAGTTGCCGATGATGGCCAGCATGTGCTGCGGGTAGCCGCGCTTGGCGAGCACGTCGGGGTGCGCCAGCACCACCTCAAAGGTGGCGCCGCCCTCGCCGTCGGCAGCGCCAATGGGGGTGTCCTCGGGGTCCATGCCCGCGTCGCGCACCGGCGCCCCCTCAAACGTCTTGGCGCTCTCAATGGCCACCTGGGCGGGCAGGGCAGGGGGAAGGGAGGGAGGCGGCGGCGTCAGCGCCTGAGGATGAGAGTTACCGAGCGCTGCCTGCTGCTCTGGGTACCACAAGGAGCACACAACGACCAACGGCTGGGTCGTATGCAGGTTGCTGAAACCAGATCAGCAGCGCACCTGCATGGTGACCACGTTGTCGTTGGCCAGCCAGCACCAGTCCATGGAGTTGACCACGTCGTTCACCTGTTGGTAGGGGGCGCACAGTAAGGGAGGTGAGGTTGGGCTGGCTGGGTCCCACCTGCCTCAGCAGCGACACGGTGCGCCTGACTGATCAGTGCGGCACTTCCCTCACTCCTGCACCCCTGTCACTCACCGCATCCGACACCTTGGCAACAGTTGCGTCGCTGGAGCCGCCAATGGCGCAGTCCTCGTATGCCTGCAAGGGAGAGGGTGGAATAAACAGGCAGCAATGCTTGGGCTGATTGTTTGGGGAGCGCAGGGTAGCAGCCAGACGTGACACAGCAGCTGCTCGTGCATGTGCCAAGCCCACAACCCATTTCCTCACTGCCTTGGCGGGCATATGCCGCATGGCCAGCTGGCCCAACAGGGCCCCACTCACGCATGCAAACACGGTGAGCGCCTCGGTGTCCCACAGCGAGTTGGTCAGGCGCGGGTTGCCGTCCTCAGAGGTGATGTTCATGATGGTGATCGTCACCGCCTGCGGGCGGGCAGGTGCAGCAGCCACAGAGTGTTGCAAACGGGTGCAAGGGTGCGGCCCGCCACCTGCATTCCCTGCCGACTTGAGCTACATCTAGGCATACCACGACTGTGATCTGATGGCAACATCCCACACGCCGCCCAAAAGCAATTGCAGCCACCATCCCATGCAAGCTGGGCGCACCTTGTTGTGCACGGCGTCCATAATCTGCTGGTCGGTGGGGCAGCCGCCGTCCCGGATGGACGGCATGATGCCGTTCAGGTCGGCGGTGTTGCAAAACTTCTTCTGGCCAATGCTCACGCCGCTGCACGACAGGCAAGTGGGGACCACAACATTCGGCATGGCAGACGACAACATGACAAGAGGCAGCTGGGTTGGAGCGCGGCAGCCCCCAGTGGGGTCAGCCTGCGCTGCCTGGCCCTCTTCATACCATGAGGGTACCCGCTTCGCTCACCCAATGCGCCAGGACGGCTTGGCTGTCTGGTTGGCCACATCCACATTGCCGGTGGGCCAGCAGCGGTCGGTGCAGGGGGCGGGCAGCGCTGCCGCCAGCGCCAGGCAGCAGGCGGCAGCCGCCACGGCCTGCACAAGACGGTGTTGGGATCCAGAAAGCGCCCTGTTGCAGCACTGACAAAATGTGGCTCACCCCTCCAAAAGATCTAGGGGTTTGTCACCCCTGGCAAAGGCTCCTGGCGGCCCGGCAGCAGCACCAGCGGCGGCGGCAGTTGGGGGTGGGGCCGCGCCGCACCCCGAGCGCCCAGTGCAGCGCACCAGGAGGCTCCGAACGCCCGCCATGGCGCAAATCTATGTGCGGGAGCCGCGCGAGCGCCGGGCAGCGGGTGGTGCGGCGGGCGGGGGCGAGCGGCAGCCCAGGCTAATGCTCGCGCGCGCTGTAGGACGGGCAAAGTGGACTGCGCAGTATCCAGCGTGAATGCGAGGGCCCGGGCAACGCGGTCTGCATGCATGCTGCGCGCTGAGCCGCCGCCCAACAACAGGCTCGCCGCTGCGGCGCACCCTGCTGCAGCCGGCTGTGCGCCGCCTTGAGATCCCTGCAGCCCCGTGCCTCACCCTCGTTGATTGCAGCGGATTCCATGCAACACATCGGTGTGCGGACTTTCAACAAGCTCACGGGCCAAAGGAAATGGATGAGCGGCGGGAGTAGGCGTCGCCGGTTCGCGGCGCAGGCTGGCTCTGTCTGTGCACTCCTGACCTCAAACCAAGATGAATTTGTGCAAGCTGGTGGATTCAGGGAGACCTCATCATGCACTCAATTAACTGGACCTCTCGACAAGTGACGCCGGCGCAGCACGAAAGGCTCGCCATGTGAGCAGTCAATCTGCACGGCACCCCGCCTCTCGGAGCTGCTAGCGATCACCTGGCGTCTTGCAATTGCGATGGTGCGACCCTGCCTGGCTCCTCAGCTCGCAAACCGCGCGCCGGCACTGCCTGCGGCACGACCACGACTCAGGAGGCAACGGCTGACCACGGCTGCAGCCGCATCGTCGCGATCGCAACAACTAGAGGCGGGCGGTGCGATCATACAGCTAGGGCTCTTGCGGCCGCTCGCCGCCTGCCGCCGCTTCCGCCGCTGCCTTTGCACTTATGCTCTCCTTCCTCCCCGCTCAGTGCCTGCCAGCCGGTCGCGGCCCACAAGTGCTGCTGTACAAATCACACACCTCGTCCACGTCAGGCTGATGCAGGGTACACCAACCCGGTTGGCGTCCATGCACTGGTGTTTGCGGGGGACTGGAGCGAGGCCTCAGCGGCGGCGGCAGTTGCAGGCGCCAAGGCGGCGGGCTTTGACATGGTGAGACGGGCAGGTGGTGTGAGGATGGCAGCGGGCTGTGCGTCAAAGTGCGGTATGTGCAAAGCACGAGTCCAGGCTGGTGCCTGGGTGCATGTATCACGAGCAGCATGTCTGCAAGTCTGCCGTCACTGCCAGCCAACCTCCGAGTTTGGCCTCCCAAAACACCCCGCTGCTCTCCCCAGCTGGAGCTGGCTGCCTTCAATTCCGGCAAGCTGGATGTGGGCATGACTCGGCGGCTGTTTGCCGAGGCCGGCCTGCAGCCGGCCTGCAGCCTGGGCCTATCATTAGACGCCGACATCAGCAGCGCCGATGCGGCGGTGGTGGCACGGGGTGCCGCCGAGTTGGACAAGGCCCTCACCTTTGCAGCCGGCATCGGCTCCCGCCACCTCTGCGGCATTCTGTACTCGGCTCTGGCCAAGTATCCAGGGCCTCCGACAGCAGAGGGGCGCGCCAACGCAGCCGCTGAGCTGCGTAAGCTGGCGGACAAGGCTGCAGACCTGGGCGTGCGGCTGTGCCTGGAGGTGGTCAACAGGTGAGGGCCCCAGGGGCAGCAGGCCTGAAAATGCTGCTGTTGGGTACTGCTGGACCAGGAAGCCGCTGCCACAGCTGAAGTGCAGTCCAGCCTGGCACCTGTCAGCAGCCAGCTGTCCTTACTAGGTGCACAGCCCAGCTTGGTGGCCCCAGCATGCATCCCTCCCCACCCCTTTGCCCATCCGGCCTGCCTTGCAGGTATGAAACCAACCTGCTCAACACGGCGGCGCAGGCGCTGGACTTTTTGGAGGTTGCAGGTCACCATCCCAACATCTATGTTCATCTGGACACCTACCACATGAATGTGAGTGGGCAGGGCCTGTCTGCTGGCGGTGCTAGCAGAAAGGCGCTTTTGGGCTGTGGATTTGGGGGTCTCACTTGAATCCCCCCCCCTTCTTATGTTGGCTTGCAAAACTCTCCCTCTCTGCTCATATGATGTGCCCTCAGCCATCATGCATGCCCGCTCGGCGCCTGACACAGCACCAACCTTATGCCTAGCGCAGATTGAGGAGCCGAGCATGGAGCAGGCGGTGCGGCTGTGTGGCGACCGCTTGGGCTACGTCCACATTGGCGAGAGCCACAGGTGCGTGCAGGGCGCTCGGCAGGAGCAGGAGATGACCGGCTAGAGCCCTTCAAATATGGCAGGCATGGGCCTGCAGTGCAGGCGGCCAACTGTCGATGATGCAGTGCGCCTGTCGTCTGCAGACCCACTCTGCTCGTGATGTGCAATGCCACCTGTCACTGCAGGGGCTACCTTGGCAGCGGGTCAGTGGACTTTGGGGGCCTTTTCCGTGGGCTGGCAGAGATTGACTACCAGGGGCCCATCACCTTTGAATCCTTCTCATCAGCTGTCGTCAGCCCAGGTGGGCAGCAAGGGGCACAGCGAGGACTTGTCGGGGGGCTAGCGGGCTGCCGGATTGTGCTATGTGCCTACCAAGGCTTGCTGTGCCCCTGCCTGCTTCCTTGCTGATCCTCTGCCCCCTTCATCTTTCAACTTGCACTGCGCCGCAGACTTGTCAAACAATCTGTGCGTGTGGCGCAACCTGTGGAGCGACTCCGCTGACCTGGCGGCCCATGCACGCGGCTACATCGATCACCAGTGGCGAGCGGCGCGTATTGCGGCGGCACAGGGCGCGGGCCGGTAGCCCGACTGGGCCCGGCATGACCCCCCATGCATGTGCGCTGGCCCTTGCCAGGCCCGGCTTTTGACCCGACTGTATCCTTTGACCGTGCCTGACTGCTTTCCATCAGCTTCGCATTTCCGCCGATTGATTGCTAGCCCGAGAGCTTTGAGACCGTTACAACCTGTCAGATGCTGTCCTGCATTCTATCGTTTTCAGGCATCTCAGGGGCAAATGAAGGCCGGGGCGCTGCTTCTCGACGTGCGAGGGCGCTGCTATCCCGGCCGTGCCGCCGCATCCTAAGCACATCTGCTGCTCTCTTGCGTCGCGCAAAGCGACTCCTCCTGTAGGCGGCTATGTTGCCCAGCTGGCGCCCAACAATCAACAATCAACGCCGCAAATGCGGTCGTGCAATCCATGCCAGCCCGCTGGGCCGCGCGCTTCACTTGGTTCTGCTGCTGCTGCTGCTCTGCTGCTGCTGGGTGTGCCGCGCTGCTGCCGCCCTCTATCACTTGATGTCCAGGGAGCAGCGGATGTTCATGGCCGCCAGCTCGGAGACAAGGTACTTGAAGACGTACGGCAGCGCCACACGCTCCACATACTTGCCTGCGGGAGGGCGATGGGCAAGCAGGAGAGCAGAGTGGGGCAAGGTGGCAGCCGAAAGATGGGGTGTAAAGCAGCTGGGGCACGGAGATCAAATTGCACGCAATTGGACGCCGAGGTGCGGCTGCACCACGCAACCACAACATGAGTCAATTCTGCAGGCCTGTCCTGCTCCTGGGCAGGCTGCCTACTGCGCACCTGAGTCGCATAATCGGCAGACCACAGTGCCGCGGCCGCCTGACTCGCCGCTCGTGGCTCGCACGCCCGTCACATCTGAAAACGGGTTGAAGGAGGAGGGAGCATTCCATGAGCAAACGATAGGGCGCAGCGCACGCACAGTGCATCCGCGGCAGTGCTGCGCACTGGCCGTGTCAAAACAGCCCTGTAGACCTGAAAGGCAGGGAGATTCTGCAGCATGCTGCACTGCCCCAGCCGGCCCCAGGGGCCTTTGCGCGTACCTGCTGCTGCCTGGGGCACGTTGACGGTGGAGATGAGGAGGCCGCAGTTGGCGCACACATCCATGACGTGGTAGTCGGAGCAGGAGTGCAGCCTGGGGATAGGCAGGGAGAGCAGCGGTTGGGCTTGGGGGAGGCGCCATGTTGGGAGGTTACCCAAGTGCAGTGCTTAATCTCAAATGCACCGACCTGGCACCGGTGCGTCACGCCACCCTCCCGCTTACAGCTGTTAGTCCCCACCCTCACCGGTCGTGCAGCAGGTAGGCTGCTCCGTGGGCCAGCAGCGAGTCGCGCTCCATCTCTCCAAAGCGGATGCCGCCGCCAAACTTGCGGCCCTTGATGGGCTGGCGCGTCAGCGGGTTGATGGGGCCCGTGGACCGCACCTGGAGAGGGGGGCAGGTGGGTGGGGTGGCAGGGAATGAAGGGGATAAGTTTGAGAGGCAGCTAGGTGCCAAGCGTAACGGGCCAGACGTGCCCAGGCGCCTCCCAACAGCCCACGTTCCCGCTCCACCCACCCTACAGTCCCCTGAACTCCCCTTGATGCCTCCAGCCAGCCTGCTCGATCCAGCCAGCCAGCCACCCCTCCCCAGCACCCACCTGGAACTTGTCCGACACCATGTGCCTGAGCCGCTGGTAGTACACCACCCCAATGTAGATGTCCACAGGGAAGGGCTCCCCCGTGACTCCACTGATCATGACCTCCCCTCCGTTGCGTGTAAAGCCCGCCTCCTCCAGCAGCCGCCCAAACTGGGTGTGGTCCACGGGCTCGCCGCGGTCGCTGGACTGGAAGGGCGAGGCATCCACAAACTGGCCGCTGCGGTGAAGGGCGGGTGGGGGAGGGGGGAGGGGGAGGGGGGAAGGGAAGGAGAGGGTTGGCTGGTGATGGGCATGGGTTGGGTGGTTGGGCGAGAGGGTCTGGGGGTGAGGCGGGCAAGTGCGGGCAGCACGCGCAGCATAGCGCAGTTGTGGCTTGGCCAGCCATCATCTGCAAGTGGTCCGTTGCTGCCAGCAAGGGCACAGGCGGCGGCAGGCCCCATGCCAGCCAGCCAAGGTGCCCAACAAGGCCAATGCAGGCAAAGGCCCCCGCCGCCGCTCGCTCACGTGAGCGCGCCCGCCTTGCCCGTCATGCTCTCGATGAGCATTCCGATGGTCATGCGGGAGGGGAAGGCGTGCGGGTTGATCAACAGGTCGGGCCTGCGGTGTTGGGGGGGGGGCAGGGGGTGGGAGCATGGGTGGCAGTAGTGGTCAGGATGCAAGGTGGGAGGGCGGGCCGGATGCCGTTGGGGTGGGGGGAGGCACACGTGCACACGCCAGGCAGGTGAGGGGTGCAGTGGAGCTGATGCCTTGCGGCGCCGCCCTGCCACCAAGAACACACCAAATCACGGCCGACCCTCACCGGATGCCTGTGCTCTCGCAGAAGGGCATGTCCACGTCCTCAAACAGGCGGGACAGCACGCCCTTCTGGCCGTGCCGCGACGCAAACTTGTCGCCTGGGGCAGGGGGAGGGGAGGGTTTTCGGGTGGTTCGGTGGGTCAGGAATGGGTTCGCCTGGGTGTCGTCAATGCTTCCACGTGATTTTGCAAGTATGGCGTGCAAGTTGCAGGGCCCGCGCGCTCGCAGGCTGAATTGCGCTACCCTGCCCACACAAGGGCATGACTGGTGCAGGCACTCCAGAAGATCCACCCATTCCAAGCCGCACCTATGACGGGGTTGCGGTTGAAGCGCAGCTTGATGTTGGCCTGGCGGAAGCCCTTGTCCTTGCCAGACCCAACCACAGCCACCTGGTCCACCACGGCAGTCTCCTCGCCCTTCAGCTTGCCGCCCTTGCCGGAGCCTGCGGGTTGGGCCAGGGGGCGGGGCAGGGTTGAGAATGAGGGCTCAAGTACAGGCTGCTGGTAGTCTGCTAGGGGACCGAAGGACATGCAGGTATGTGCAGCCCTGAATGCCCAAGCCAGCAACCGCTCCCTCCCCCGTGCTGAACAGCAGCAGTACATAGCAGGCCAAACCAAGGAGCACCCCCATTTTGCCCACCCTTGAGCTGGTCCACAGCAGAGTAGTACTGCTGGCCCGGCCAGATGGCTGCCCCCACGTGCGGCAGGCCATCGGCGTCAAGCAGGTCGGCCGCCTTGTGGGGCCCCTCGGGCTGGACGCTGCAGAGCAGAGGAGGGCGGGGAGTAGGGAAGTGGTTGCAAAATGAGCAGCAGGTCGGAGTTCGTTGCAAAAAATTGAGCAGCAGGTTGCAGGGAGCGGGGCGCTGTGGGGACGGGCGGAAAGCCGGCCCGCCGCCTTGCAGGCCGTCTGGCCTTTGCAGCAGCGGCGGCACGTGCACGCAGCCCGTGCCAGCCACCCCTAACACGCATGCACATACAGCACCCTGCCCAAGCACAACCAACTCCCCGCTCACCCCTTGGCCGCCACTGCTTGCGAGTCGGGCGCCGAGGGTACGACCTGGGGGTACAGGTCTCCAAAGGCTCCCCGCGGCTTCTCACGCTCCGCGTACGGCCGTGTGCGCCCCCGGGATGTCTCTGGCTGGAACTGCATGTCCCTGCGGTGGTAAGACGGGCAGCAGAGGTGGGGTTGAGGATCCAGAGCAGGTGAATTGGTGGCCAATCAAATTGCCTCCGGCTGGAACTGCCTGTCCCTGCGGTGGCAAGACGCGGCAGACGATTGCAGGTGGTGGTTAAAACAGGGATGCAGGGGGGGNCATGAGTGGCTGGAACGTAATGTCCATTCAAGTGTGCGATTTGAGTGCAGGATTGGTGTGCAGGAGCCAGCATATGTGCAGCACGCATTGCAGCCCTCAGTCCTATCGATCGGCCTCCACGGTTTTGAGGTCAGCGGTTTAGAAAAGCATGATTGTGTTTTCGTCACCGGGCGTGCAGGATGCAGGCGGGCGCAGGTGCATGCGGTGCAGGCTTGACAGGCAGGAGGATGCATACAGGCGGCGGCGGCATGCACCACCCTTGTTTTGGTGCATCAGCATCGTTCATGCATTGCACGTGTCACGCAGGCCCACCCGCCTGCCTCCAAATCACAGACATCAGCACCTTCTCTCGCAAAAGGTTGCAGAGGGCAGCCTGGCGTTCACTCACTTGCCGCGGTCCTCCCTCAGGTCCACCTGCTCCGTCTTGTACAGGTAGGCGTGGGCAAAGCCGCGCTCCACCGACGACTTGTTCAGGATCATGGCGTCCTCCATGTCGTAGCCTGGGGCGGGGGCGGGGAGGAGAGGAGGAAGTTAGGACGGGAGGAAACAAGACAAAGCACACAAGCCAGGCAACGCACCAGCTTCAACCCCTCGTGGGTGGTCCAGAAACTTGTTGATTCGTGGCGGCCACACCTCCACAAGGCCACAGCAAGTGCACAGCGTTTGGTGCCAAGCTGGCATGTCGGCGCCGCAGCAGCCACATCACCACCGCACCCAGCCAAGCCACGGGCCCTGGGCGCACCCGTGTAGGCCAGCACCGCCACGATGGCATTGGTGCCGTTGGGGAACTCGTCCATGCAGAAGTGTTCGTAGCTGCGGCATCGAGGGCAAGGAAACGGCAGCCAATGAGAAGGTGATCGAGGCCGGAGGGTGTGCATGCAGGCCTGTATGCTGCCTGCTGGCAAGCATGCGTGGCAGCTGCGCTGCACAGCGACCAACTGCCTGCACAAGCATCCCGCTGTTACGATGCCAACGCACCGCTGCGTGCGCGCGATGGGCGTCTGCGGCGTCTGGATGCGGTACATCTTGTTGTCGGTGCGGTGCGTCAGCGCCTGGGGAGGCGGGGGAGAGGGGTGGAACAGCAGGCAGCTCGTTTGGCAATAGTGTGGGCAGCAGTTCAAGGCAGCTAGCAGGGGGAGCAGAGCACGCCGGGCAGTGGCCCAGCTGGCATCCCGTCTCCAGCTTCCCCGCCAGGTTCCCCCGCCCTCAAGCCCTGCCTCGCCCCCAGCTCCCCTGCACCACCTGCACCCCACCTGCGCGGGCGTGCCCATGGTCTGCTTGGCCATCTGGCACTGGTACATGTTGCGGGGGCTCTGGTTGAAGTCGGAGTAGGGGGTGAGGGAGGCCACCACCGACAGCATCGAGTTGGTGGCAAATTCTGCGGTGGGCAGGAGGGGTGGGAGGGTGGCAGGAAGTGCAGGTGAGGAGACAGGCAGGCAACGGGTTGTGGTTCGCCAGCAGGCAATTGTGGCCTGGTTGCTTCTATTGGCCAATCCCACCCACCAGGCAACCAACCACCTGCGCCATCATTATTGAGGAAACACACCATCCCACCGTCCCCCCACTGCCCACTCACCTGCGTGCGTGAACTTCATGCCGCGGCTGCCGCCCTCGCCGCCGTCGGGCACGCGGATGGCCATGTTGTTCTGCTCCAGTGTGCCCAGCATCTCTGCTGCGCCGCTGGCAATCTGGCGCACCGGCCGGATCATGCGCGCCGCCTGGGACAGGGTGGGGCGGGGMGGGGYGGGAGGGGTCCGGGYGMGAGGMGTTGTGGGGCGGMGGTGCGTGCGTAGMGGGGATGGGAGAGCACAGCAGGGTGCAGCCAGCCCTGTCAAGGCACAGGCCAGCCCAGCCCAGCCAAGCCCACCCAGCCTCAGCCCCGCACCTCTGTGAAGATGAAGATGCCTGGGTAGGGCGCGCCGCGCTCCCAGGGGATGTGCACCACCTCGGTGTGGCTGGGCAGCGCATACTCCTCGTCATGCAGCGCCACCAGCTTGGCGCCTGCGGGAGGAAAGGGGTGGGCAGGTCAGGGCTGGTTGACTGAATGAGAAGTGGGAGCAGGTGGTGGGGAGATAGGCAGGCGTGCCTACCGCAAAGAGGTGCAGGTGAAAGGGGGTTGGAGCCGCTGTGTGCGAATGCATGCAAAACTGGCTGAGCAGAACCCCATAATCCAGCGAGCCGCCTGTCCTAGCCCCAGGTGCAGCTTTATTCCCTTCCAGCACCCACCCGGCGTCAGCTGCTCCTCCGCCGCCAGGTTGGCCGCCTTGATGGCGCGCAGGTGCGCCACCATGGCACCCGCCAGGCTGGCACGCACGTGGCCCACCACCCGGCCGTCCAGCTGCGGAGGAGGAGAATGCGACAGGGGATGGGCAAGTAAAAAACGGCGTCGACCGTGATGCTTTAGAAATATCAAGGTGCAGACCAGGGCGAGGGGCCATGGGCAGGACGGGGGGCGATCCTCAAGCCATGCAAAAACCCCTTGCTTGCCTGCACGCAGAGGTGGCCCGGCGGCGGCGGCGCGGGCAGCACGGGCGCAGTGGGCACCATGCCAAGAGCACCTAGGATGCGGCACACTGCTGCCCGCATGCTCTCCGGGTCCTCGTGCTCGTGAGTGACCACCCTGGGGGTGGTGGGTGGGTTGGAAGGAGGGTGTTGGTTAGAAAGGAGGGAGCACAGGTAGGGTGAGGCTGGCACGAGTGATTAACAGGGTTGCAACGACGGCCTGGCCAGCTGGACACGCCCACCGCACATCACACACCACCCTTGCGCCGCCCGACTGGCGCATTTCAGCACTGCCCTACCCGTTGCCCACTACACCGCACTGGCGCACCTGCACGTGGCGGTCAGGTGGTTGAGCAGGCCGCAGGGCGAGCCGTCGGGCGTGTGCACAGGGCACAAGAAGCCCCAGGACTCGGGCAGCAGCTTCCGCACCTGCGGGGTGGGCAGGGGCAGGCAGGAAGGAGCTAAGAAGGGAAGCTCTGTGAGAGGCAGGTGGCATTGCAACAGCAACAAAGGTGCTGGGCACTGCCCAGGGGTGAAGCGGCAGCCCTGATGCTCCAGCACACAGTGCGCTGCTTTTCTACTGCAGGGCCCAAACTCACGGTCGTGGTGCGCAGCTCGGCAAAGTAGGCGCCACGGTGGATGGAGCGGAAGTGGGAGATGTAGCTGCAGAGGGTGAGGGTAGATCGAAGTCAGGGCGGTGTTGAGTTTGACTTGCGCCGCACCAGCAGGTGCATTGTGAGGGCTGGCATCAGGAGACAGCAGTGACAGCAGCGGTGCAAATAGGGTGCATGGAGATGCGGCATGCTCGCGGGGCTCAGTAGGATCAATTGGATAAGTGAGTGCCCGCAGCGCGGCGCCAGGCCGCTTAGGGACCCAGGGGAAGCGCCGCCCAGGGGCAGCGCTCATCACAGCCCTCAAAATTCAGCAGATGGAAGCAAGCGTGCACGTGCAGACATGGCAATGCAGGGTGCCTTGGCAAGGCGCAAATGGTGTGCCTCAGAAGTGCAGATGCATGCTGGCGCTAGTGTGCGCGGCTCGGTAGGATCAATTGGATTGGGTGTTTGCCCTCAGCGCGGCCACAGGCCGGCTCGGAACACTACGGAAAGGCTCCTCACAGCCGCGCACCCAGCCTAGCATTGTGCAGGCGCGTGAGCAGCATTGGACAAAACGGTGCTTCACAGTCGCATAATCTCAAAGCCCTGGCGTGCCCTGATGTTGATGACCTCCCCTGCCACAGCATGCGCGCAACCTGGCCGCAAACAGATGGCATGAAGCCCAAAGATGCAGGTGCAAAGCTGCCCCTCACCGGTGGTAGTTGAGCTTCTCGGCCACCACGGTGAAGCCGGTGGACTGGGACAGGTCCAGCCCGCTGCGGCTCACCAGGTTGCCCGTGTTGAGCAGGTACTCAAACTTCTGGCCCTGTGCACAAACAGAGGAGTTGCAAAATGAGGCACACATTCAGAGGGCACCAAGATGATTTCTGGGCAGGCCCTAAAAGGTCAATCACAATCCGCTACAAGTGAGCCACGACAGGTGGCGTTGCACGGAGGCACAATTTGAGTAGAGGCAAGCAAAGCTTCCAGCCAGCAACCAGTTAGCCAGGCAGCGCACCACGTCCTGCATGCGGTCCGCCGTCTTGCGGATGTACTGCTCGTCCTGCAGGTTGACCGCCTCGGGCCGCGTCTCCAGGTCCCGCCGCACCTGCGGGCAGGGTGGATGAAGCCAGCTGGCTAGCTCATACTTTGCAACTTGCACGAGGGGGAGGCAGCCAACAGCAACGGAGTGCACGCACACGACAGGGCAACTTTGTGTACACAGCACAAAAACAGCCCTCACGTCACAACACAGGTGCCCCAGCTTGCCTGCTGCTTGAACGCGTCCAGCGCCGTCTCCAGCTGCTCGCGCAGGAACTTGAGCAGCAGGTGGCCGGGCAGCAGCACCTCGTGGTGGGTCGGCGCATCGGGGTTGTCCTCCGCGCACTGCCGGTCCGCCTGCAAGCAGAGGGGCAACAAGGTGGGATGAGGTAGGTTGGGCTGCGAGGCGTTTGAGAGCAGTGCTTGGGCGAGCAGGCATCAGCACCCGCCCTGCGGAGCAATGCCAATGCAGACTTGACCCTGCTCCCACTTACATACAGCTTGAGCAGGAAGCCCTGCAACCCAAGCAGGCGCAAGCAAGAGGGAGCGCGAGAACACAAAAGCAAACATGCAAATATTTCCGCGCTCACCAGCGCGTACAGCTTGAGCAGCATCTGCACCGTCAGCTGCAGCTTGTCCGCCGGCTCGTCCAGGTGGATGAACAGCAGGTCGCGCAGCAGCTGCTCGCCAACCTGAACAGACGGGAAGCGGTTGAAGGGCCAAGATGAGAGCCTAGAATTAAGCAGCACTTAGACAACACCCGAACTCTTGAGCGGACCTGCCGGGTACACAGTGCGACCCCGCCAGCAGCCGCACTGCAACACAAGGGGATGCTTCGGCTGGCTCCAACGTGCGCTCACTCGTACCACCTGCCACCTGCCACCAGCCACCCAACCAGACCACCGCCCAGCCGCCCAGCCGCCCAGCCAACCGCCCAGCCCACCTGGTAGTCGGTTTTGCGGGCGGGCGCGTCCAGCGTGGCGCGGAACAGGTTTCCCAGGTACTCCACGCATGCGGCCCGCGTGTGCAGGCCGTAGCGCGCCGCCTGGCGCAGCAGCAGCTCGGCGCGCTCAGCCACAAAGGAGCAGTGGCCGGGGTCCTGCGGCGGGGTTGGGCATGGGGTGGAGGCGGGGGGCGGTGTTGAGCNAGGCGAGGAACAGGCATGGTGGGCCGGTGGCAGGGTGGACTGGAGCAGGAGAGGGAGGCAGGTTGCGCAGCTACTGCGAGCAGGCCGGCGCAGGCGACCGGTGCTCCAGCCTCGCACCAGGGAAAACCATCCACCAGCCCAAACACCTCCCGCTCAGTCACAAAATTCCACTCGATCGCACAGCTTCATGTCACCAAGTCCCACCTCACCACCCCACACCGGCTCACCGAGGCCACGCTCTGCACCAGCTTGTCGTACAGCTCGCGGTCCGACACCTCCAGGAAGCACTTGAGCAGGATGCCGGCGGGGATGAAGTACTCTATGAGGGAGGCAGGAAGGGGAAGGTTGTGGAGCAGTCAGTTGCACTGGAGCACAAACAGCATGGATGTCAACATCAAGTCGCAACAAGACCGATAGGTCTGAGAAGGAGACCGTTTTTCACCGCTGCCTACGCTCTGTGCTGCACGCCGGTCATGCCCCTTTTGGTACGCACCCGCTCTCCGGATGGTGAGCGCAAACACGCAGGAGCCGTCGGCCAGGTAGTGGCAGCGGTTGGTCAGGCTGCTCTCATCTGGCCGCACACACCTGCACATGAGAAGGTTTGCAATGGCAAGTTGATGTTCATGTCCCAGTCACAAGCAGGTTGAGTGGAGTGCTGGTTGGCAGGTGGGACTGATGCGCCAATTCAGCCATCCCGCCGCTGTGGGCATGCTGGGTCCCAGGCGGGCGGCCGACCAGGCATCCTTCCTGCACAAGACAGCACACCGTCGCGCTCCCAAGCTCCACACCCCGCCCACCCACCCACCGGATCAGTGTAGCCATCTATGTGCACCATCCCCGCCTCAGCACTACACCCACCCCCTTCCGCCCCCACCCACCGGATCAGGGTGGCCATGTCTGTGAAGGCGGGGCCGCGCTTGTGGTACGCGCCTCGCCGCAGCGCCATGATGTAGTGCCGCCGGTTCTGCGGGCAAGAAGAGGGCGTTTGTTGGGTGCTTGGTGGCAGCGCCAGGCGATGGATGACAGGGAAGCATCATCAGCTGCCCTGCCGGTGCGCCTGCTTGGCGGAGCAAGCAAGCCGGCAGACAGCCATGCAGCATGCGGCCCAGGCAGGCTGGCCGCCCGGCAGCCCACCTGCACCAGCATGCGGATGATGCGCTCGATGCCGTTGCAGATGAAGGTGCCGCCAAACTCGTTGCTCTCCTCCTGCACGGCAGGGGCGGCGGCAGCAGTGGGGAGGAGGTGAGGCGGCCAGAACATGAGTACCTTTGACTGCAAGTGCGGCAGCTTTGGCAGCCGGGACACGTGGTGCGGCACCTCGCTGCTTGCACCGAAAAGCACAGCCTGCCTGCATCGGGCAAGCGATCCCCACGCCCCGCACATCCCTGCCGCCCTTCTGATTTCTATAGCCTGTGGCTTGCCCCGCCCACCTTGCGGTGCACAAGGTCCCCCCGGCTCATGTTGCGCAGGTAGCAGGCCTTGGACTTGAGCATGATGGGCAGCGCGCCCAGCCGCTTCTGCACCCGCTGCTCAGGCATGCCCTCCGTCTGGTACACCAGGTCGCAGGAGAAGGCGGCCTTGTAGGTGGTGCCCTGCAGGGTGAGGGCGGGAGTGGGAGTGGGAGTGAGAGGCAGAGGTAAAGACGGGTAAAGACGGGTGGAGTGGGTGCGATGGGCGGCAGCGAGGCAGGCCCGCCCCCCCCCGGGTNGGAANGAAGGGAACAGGCAGCATGCAATGCCAGCTTCTATCCATGCAAAAGCAGCAGCAGAATGAGGAGTGCAGGCGGCCGGCCGGCGTGTGCTCAGATTAGCGACGTTCAGCGTTGGTTGCGTTCAGCGGGGGCGGGCYCCCTCGCACAAGAGGTGTCAGAATGTGTTCAGCTGAGTTCTTCACGGCACAAGAGTGGTGGCGCCGGCCGGGCATGCAGGAATCAGCAGCAAGTGCACACAGCGGCAGCCAGCAGACACCCCAGCCTCACAGCATGCAGCCAAAGTCGCACAAGATCGCGCTGCATGCACCTGCAGCGACACATTCTTATAGCGCAGCGCCTCACCGCTTCTCGGCACTCGCGGGGGAAGAGCCGGTTGTCCACCGCGCCCTGGTCCTCCTTGGTGGGCCGCCCCACCACCGGGTTCTCAAACCACAGCCGGTGCCGCGTGCCGCTGCGGCAGGCAAGAGGGCGGGATGCAGCTGTAAAGTTGAGCCATCACTCATGCACTGCGGTGCGGTCAGCCGCCATGCACATCTGGCCAGCAGCAGTGGCACCAGAGCAAGCGCTAAGCTGGCACCCAGTGCCCCTCGTGTTGGCAAGCGCCTCGCTCCGTCCCACCCCGCGCACGTCAGCGTGTTCTCGACCTCGATGCCGTCCATGTTCTCTATCACGTGGTGCATGCCCTCCCCCAGGAAGTAGTCGAAGGAGTCCACATGGGGCTGCAAGAGCACAGGCACCGCAGCATAAGTGAACAAAGAGTAGGCAGCACAGGGAAGGGCGGGCACCACAGCAGGCAGGATGGGTGCCACAGCCGACAGGGCAAAGCAAGCGGGCACAGCCAGACCGAGCGCCCAGCCAATGCAACTGATGCCACGAGGCTGGCTCGTCTTGCAACGGCGGCAGCAGGCGGCAGGCAGCGGCGGCGGCGGCGGCGCGCACCTGGGCCAGGGCCTCTAGCTGCGGGGGGACGCGGTCCCCCTGCACCTGGGCCCGCATGTGCACCATGCCGGCCCGCCGCTTGCTCGCTGCTCGCTAGCCGCCCTACAGGCTGGGCATGGCCCGGCTCGCAGCGCCCCACGCCCTGAAGGTGAGCTATACAACTGCCGTAATCTCCTGAGCAGCGATGGGAAGCGCCAAGCTGCAGAAGCCGCCGCCCGGAAGAAGTGGTGTTGCCTGCTGACGCTCCTGTACGCCGGACCGGGCTGAAACTTTATGTACAGGTTGTAGGGTGCTTATAATATATTGCAGCGGCGTGCATGCACTGCCCCCAGGACATGAGCGCCAGGGCGGCAGCGGCGGCCGTTTTTTTCCGCTTGTCCACGCCAAGCCCGCACCAATGCACCACCATGTAGGTGCTTGCTGGGCTTGAACTAGTGACCAGTGCATCCTACCCGCCTAAAAGCTCTGCAAGAATTTACAAATTGCGATTGTCACAGCTTTGCGCAGCTGTCTTTCAGCCGGCGGTGTTAATACGAGGCAAATAGATGGCAAGTTTGGCAGACAATGCAGGTTGGGGCGTGCGTCGCAAGGCAGGAGAACGATCAGTTAAGCGAGGTGTGCATGCATGCACAGCCATCCTGCGCCTGCATGAGATGATGCTTTCCAATGTTCACTCAGTCACGTTGGGGGCTGCGCTTTCCGGGCAGCACGAGCTTTTTGTTATCAGCACTCCAGGATCAGTCTGCGGAGGCCTTGATAACCGCCAGTGCCGCAGAGCCGCTCAGGTTGGCTTGGCAGTAGGCCTCCCACCGGGTCGGCTGCCGCGCAGGCTCCTCGCCATCGGCAGCAGGCGGCGGCGCCGGCGGCTCAAACGCCAGCTGCGCCTCCACGCCCGGGTCAGCAAACGCGGCGCGCAGGCAGCCAATCACCCGCTTGGCGCTGTCGCGGGCATCCGGCGTGTTGTCTGCAGGGTGGAAACAAGAGGGAGGCAGCCGCAGTTTCAGAACGTGGGCACATAACAGCATGCGAGGGGTCAGCCAAAACGGCCAGCAAGCCGCAAAGCCTGCACAGGCACTTGGCTGCCCTACTCCACAACCAGCAACAGCAGGCACCGGCACGCGCCTGTGACCAGCTTGCCAGCGGCCTGCAGCAGGCGGGGCAGGCCATATGCCGCCACCGCCGCCGGCTCCATCCGCGCTACTGCCGCCGCTGCCGCGCCGCCTGCCTTGCCGCGCACTTTGGGGTTCTTGTGCTGCTCCGCGTAGGGCAGCAGCAGGGCCAGGCTCTCCGCGGGGTTCAGGCTGTCGATTATCACCTGCGCAGGGGGGAAAGATGGTGGAAAAAAGATTGATGAGCAGGATAGCTTAGGATCAGCAGGCAGGCTGGGACAGAGCAACAGCACAGAGCTGGCAAAGGATGGGAGCTGACGAAGCACGGCAAGCGACTGAGCGTGCGCACCTGCAGGGCGCGCTGCGCCTCCTCAATCACAAACTTCTTGTCGTTGCTGCTGCACTTGAGCAGGATCTGGGAGCCATGTGCAAGGCGGGGCGGATGCAGCGTTGTGAGGAAGAGGCAACAGCAAACACAAGCAGTCGACACCACAGGTGCCTGCGAGCGACATGCCAACTAGTCAATGCACGCAGCACCCCCATTTGTGCTGCTGCCCCCGCCTGCTCCAGCTCTCCGCCCGCACCCCACCTGCGCAAGCAGACTGGTCAGCGGCTTGGCCTGGCCGCCCACATCGGTGTGGGGCAGCAGCGCGTCGCCGTAGCTCTGGTACAGGTCGGCCACCGCCATGATGGCCGTCTGCAGTTTGAAACAGCAGAGGAATGCAGATGGCAAAATGAGTCGACGGAAAAGCTGGCATGTGCAGAGATGAGCAATAAAAATGCAGCGGCAGCTACAGCTGGCCAGGCAAGGCCCCCAGGCAGCAAGGCCAGCTGTATGAAGGCTGTACATGGCCGGCAGGGCAATTCCGCCAGAGCAGCAAGGCAGCCGCACCTTGCACAGCGAGCTGCGCAGGCTGCGCACAGACTTGAGCACCAGCGGCACCAGCTTGTCCCTGCAGACAGGCAGGAAGGTGCTGGGCAGACGGCGTGAATAAACCGACAAGACGCACAGGCTGGGGCCCAATGGTAACAAATCAACTCGAAGAAGACAGAGCAAGTTGGCCACTTATTCCCACATCCAGCCGGCCACTCACAGCTGGGCAGAGCATGCGTCTGGGTGGTGCACCACCAGCTGGCGCAGCAGGTTGAGCGCCTTCACGGCCTCCAGCCAATCAGAGGCCTCCAGGCCCGGCAGGGCCGCTGCTAGCGTGGCTGCCACATCGTCCACAGGCTGCAGGGCAGGCAGTTCGGTTCAAGCAGGTCATCAGAGCGTCTGGCTTGGCAGTGCATGCTGAGCAACCAGCAGCCAAAGGCATCAGTTGCCAGCAGCACGCCGTGCCACAGCCACGTTGCGCCCTGCGCACCTGCAGGTCCTGGCTTGCCACGTACTCCACCTCAACTGCCACCGGCTCCGGCCCATCAGGCAGCTTGTCGCACACCACCGGCTTGTCCGGCAGCGGCTTCAGCAATTTCTCTGGCCGCTGCGAGGCGAAAGATGGAGGGCGATGGGCAGCAGGTGTGGGCGATGGGTAGCAAGTGTGGATGCAGGGAGACAGCATGTGCAGGGCGGTTGGCCAGGGCATCCTGATGCAAGCCTGCGCCATGGAGCAGCAACCCCGCTCACCGGCAGCGGGGCAGGTGGCTGCGCCTCCTGCTGCTGCTCTATCTGCTGCGCCACTGGTTGCTGCTGCTGCTGCTGCACTGCCGCCGCCGGCCGCGGCTCAACCGACTCCGCCGGCTTGGCGGCGGCGGCGCCCTGCTGCTGCTCAGCTTGCTGCTCGGCCTGCACTGCTGGCGAGGCCGCCTTCTCCACTGCCGCCTGCAGGGTTGGCATTGGGAACGGCGGCTGCGCCACCTGCTGCGCCTGCACTGCCGGGATGGTGAATTCGGGCGCGGGGCTGCCAGCGGGGTGGGGCGCGGGCGATGTGGGCAGCGAGGACAGGGGGTGCGACCCCAGCCCCTTCTTGTGCGTCGACGGCTTCTGCCCCATGGCCTCGGCCGCCGCGTTCAGCAGCTTGTCGGCCAGCGGCTGCGGCTGGCTGCCACTGGCGGCCGCGGCGCCGCCGCCCGCCTGCTCCTGGCCGTCCGGCAGCGTGACCGACACGCTGCGCTGCTTGCGCGGCTGCTTGGTGATCTTGGCGGCAACGGGCTCTGGGGACTGTGTGGCTTTACTCTTGGCGGCTTGAGCGCGCGTCTGGACCATCGTGCCTGGGGACAGTGGAGTGCGTGTGGGGGTTGCGTGAGTTGGTTGTCAGGGACGAGCGGGGAGCGGGTGGCGGCGGCGCTGCCCTGGAGCTCGCGACAGGAGCGGATCGCACATGGAACCGCGGGTAGGGTGTGAGCTGAGGGAGGCTTGCAGCTGCGCGGCCCGAGGAGCGAGGACAGCCCGCACTCAAGTTTTTTGGTAGGCGGGGAAGGTCCCCAGGAGCAGGGGCGGGCACTTCCAGCAGCCTCAACCTGCCCAGCACCGCACCTGGGCGCTCACAGAGCCATCCGCAGCTGTGGCTGGCGCGGCCGCGACGTGTTGGGCTGTGAGGTGGCTTTGGCGCCTGGAGCCCCTGTCTGGAAGGCTGGAGGACTTGGCCTGTATGCGATGTGCCCGCCCAGCGGCCCTTCTGTGCTGCCCTGCACCGCTGCATTGGAGCTGAGCTGTCCCACCCTCTTCTGCACCGCCATCGGCGCTTCCCAGCTGTTCCTGTGATCACAAAAGTCCGCCTCTCAGCATCGCCATGGCCACCAAGCAGGTCTGGAGCTTTGGGGCGAGTGGCGCGTCCGTGTCGGTGCCGGAGGAGGCCTGGGGCCACTATGAATCAGGTAGAGGCCGATGGCGGTACCGGGGCGCGGGTTGAAGGCCCCAAGGCGCACCAACCACCTGCTCCGCGTTTGGGGCCCTCGCCAGGCGCTCGTGGGTGGCCCAGCGTCCCGCAGATCGCGAGATCTGCGAGTAGCAGTGCCTGCAAGCGCGCTGGGCTTGCCACCCACAGCCGGCCGGNCCGCCGCCGCCACCCGACCCGCGCTCAACACACTCTGCTCTCATCCCCCTCCTCTCTTCCAAGCAGACCAGGCGTACGTGGTGCTGGCCCCTGGGGAGGGCGAGAGCACGCAGCAGCGCCTGTACCTGTGGGCCGGCGATGACGCGCACAAGGTGCGCCATGCCGCAACCGCCGGGGCCACGCCGGCGATACCTGCAAGCCGCCAGCCGCACTCTTCAACTCCTCCAGCATTATCACCAAGGTATCATCAACCCATCTGCACTTGCACGCCCCCACCATGGCCTACCTGAGCGTAGGAGCTGAAGAGCACCGCTGCGCGGCACGCCGCCGAGCTGGTCAAGACGCTGGATGCCTCGTATCTGCGCCAGACGCAGGGCGGCGAGGCGCCCGAGTTCAAGCAGGTGGGTGGGTGCTGCCCCTGCACCCTAAAGCCCAAACCTGGGGCATGAACCTTGAGCTGCCTCAGCTGGTTTTGGCGCGTGGATTACTGGCATGCGTTGGGTGCTGCTAGCGCCCGGGGTCGATGCTCAGTGCAACTCTGTTGTGCAGTGCCAACCACCCGACCCTGCCCTATTGCCATCCACCTCCGTTGCAGCTCTTCTCCAGCTTTGAGGTGGTGGTGAAGACGCCCCCCCNCAGCAGATGGCGCAGCAGCGGCAGCAGAGGAGGAGGGCGAGGAGGAGGGGGAGCACGAGGAGGGCGAGGACGAGGGGGAGGCGGCGGGTGGCGAGGGCGGCGCGGCCGCTGCAGGCGCAGGCGGCAAGAAGAAGCGCAAGAACAAGAAGAAGAAGAACAAGGGGCACAGCCAGCAGGCAGAGGCGGGTGCCGCSGCTGCGGTGCCGACCAGCCCCACCGCCAAGCAGCCGCTGAGCCCGCCCCGCAGCCCCANCCCCCTCAGCCCGGAGCAGTCCAGCCTGCACTTTGATGCCAAGCCCTTCTGCCCCACCAGCCCCAAGCAGCCCAGCCCCGCGCCTGCCGCCAGCCCCAAGCAGCCCAGCCCGGCCCCTGCCGCCAGCCCGGCTGCCAAGCCGCAGCCGCAGAGCCCGCAGGCGCCCAAGGCCAGCCCGCCTGCCGCTGCACCTGCTGCGGCCAGCCCCGCGGCGGCCAAGGCGGCCAGCCCCGCAGCGGCCAAGCAGAGCCCAGAGCCTGCCAAGCCCTCACCGCCGGCCAAGCAGAGCCCCGNCCCAGCCAGCGCAGCCAAGCAGACGCCAGCACCCGCAAGCCCGGCCAAGGAGACTCCGGCTCCTGCCAGTGCAGCCAAGGAGGCCCCTGCCAGTGCTGCAAAGGAGACCCCCACCAGCGCAGCCAAGCAGAGCCCGGCTCCTGCCAGTGCAGCCAAGGAGGTGTCTGCTCCTGCCAGCGCCGCCAATGCCTCGCCAGCGCCGGCAGCAGCAGCGCCTGCTGCCGCCAGCCCAGCAGCAGCAGCCAAGCAGTCGCCGGCCCCCGCACAGGATGCGTCGCCCAAGGTGGGAGGGAGGGTAGTGCTGCAAGCGCAGGTATATGTGGGTGTTGCAAGGCGAGGAGGAAGGCTCACATGATGCAGCCATTCATTTGCAAGGCGTTCATCCTACTGAGTCTGTTGTCCACGCATCTGAGCGCTGCTGTACATGCTGGCTTCCCCTGCTGCGCAGGGCGCTGTGGAGGACAGCAGCAGCCCCGGGGTGGCCAAGGCCAAGGAGGAGCTGCTGCGCCGCCTCAGGTGCGAGGCCAGCTGGACTGCTTTTGGCACGCCTGCCTCGCATGGTGGCAGGCTGCAGTGCAGCCACGCTTGCTGTACAGAGTGCAGGGCCTGTGCTGTGTGTAGTGTGCAGTTTGAGACGGGCTCTGCGACAGTGTTCAGCGGTTGCTCGCTGCCAATGCTGGCCAACACCAATCACGCATACTCTCCCTTGCTCCCTGCAGCGGCTCGCTGACCGACCCGCTGGCGGCCAAGCAGCAGGCGRAGCAGGGCGGCAGCAAGTCCTCGGCCACCTACCTGGCTGACTCGGGTGGGTGGGCGGGCTTTGAATGGGTTGAGTGGGCTGCTGTGCTTGCCTCGCCCCACTGCTGGCGGCTGCTGACTCGGTGCCGGTGCATCCTGCGGCGCACATGAATCTTGCCACCCCACCGTGTTGCTGGCTGAAAGCTTCTCATTTCTCTTTCTACGCCTGCAGCCAAGGCGTGGGGCGGCGTAAGCGGCGCTGCGCCTGTCGCTGCGCCTGCGCCCGCTGAGGTCAAGATCAAGCCGGGGGAGCAGACGTTCGACTATGACGCGCTCAAGGGTGAGGGGAATGAATGGACAGGGTGCCATTTGCACCGGACAGGATGTTGCTTTGTGGAGAAGGCCTTGAGTCTCGTATCACTGTGTGTGCAAGTTGCACTGGCTACGTGGCCGTGCAGCACACTCAGCAGGCTGCGGATCAACACATGTGCTTCCCTCGGCTTGCCTGACCCTGCCCTTCCCTCCTGGACGCCTGCGCTTCATTGTCCCGCCCAGGCATGCGCGGCGACAGCGGCATCGACATGACGAAGAAGGAAGATTACCTCAGCGACGCCGACTTTGAGAAGGTGGGTTTGATGGGTTAGTTTGATGGGGAACAGGACGCTCGTGGTCGTTGCGACAGCCAAGGAAGGGTGCATTGCGAGCGCACTGAGCCGTCCAGGCAGTGGCTTCATTGCGCAAGAAGTGTTGCTCCAAGCACATGCATGCACAGCTTTCAAACATGCGCCGCCGCTGCCCGGCCTGCAGGTGTTTGGCAAGCCGCGCGCGGAGTGGAAGGCGCAGCCCGCCTGGCGGCAGCAGATGGCGAAGAAGCAGTGTGGCCTGTGGTAGGCTGCTGCCAACACGAGCCACGTGCGCGGCGCCACTCGCCTCTAGAGCAGCTGTGCAGGCTGCACTGTGGCAATGCTGCGCCCCCTCCCATCCCCCTGTATTGTGATTTAGAGCTTAGCTGTGCACTGATCCGCGCTCTCATTTAGGCTTCCGCTCTGTTCTTATCGCCAAACAATGGATCCTGCAAGAACTGTGATTGTGTCAGGCCTGAAAAGCTGCCAAAAGCACGTGTTGCACCATGACGCTGCACAGCTGCGCCCGCGGTGTGCGAGACGATGGGTGGGGAGAAGCGGACAGGCCTGCTGCTGCATTGTGCTCGGAATATCGCAATGCCACCTCGGCACAGCACACTGCTCAGTCCCACCGGTGCTGAGGAGGGTTGCAAACTTTCACTCCGGAGGGGCGGCAGACAGCCAGCCACCCTGGCGCGCCGCCGGTGCAATTGCGCATCACAGTCCTGCAAACCTTCTCCGATCCATTGCCGTCTTTGCAACATGCCATCTAGTCGCCTTCTCATCGTGCTGGTCGCGGCTCTGGCAGCCTGCAGCAGCCCCAGCACTTGCACTGCCGCTGCTGCTGCTCCTGCAGCCACAGATGGCTGCTCGGCGACCTGCATGGACTTGCAGGCGCAGCCCCTAAGGCAGTGGTCGGCCGAGCGCTCGGAAGCAACAGTCTACACGCTGCCTTGGGATGCTAGCTATGCGTTCCAACCCTTGGACTATGTGGCACTCGCAAAGGAGGTCTGCGCTTGCCTGGGGCCACCCGACCAAGGCGAGTGACGCACCGAGAAGCTGGGTGGGCACCCGCGTGGCGGTGCCGGCAGTCGGTGGCCGCTCTCCCCTTCTGCCGCAGCTGGTGATGCCTCCATGCTCCCCTCCACCATCGCAGCGCCCGCAATCGATGACAGTGCCAGCCAAGCCAGCGGCTTTGCGATACGTAATGGCACGCGGTTTGAGCTCGGCGGCGAGCCCTTTAGATTCATGGGTGGGCCTTGCTGCCGAGCCACTCCATATGTTCTGTGGTCGGTGTTCCCTGTCTCTGTCTCTTGCATGCTGGCGGGCCGTAACACAGCAAGCCTATCCTCTCCATAGCAAGCCTGCCCGTGTCCCCACCCTTGCGGCCGCAGGCTTCAACCACCCGCAGCTGGTGCGGTACGCGGCATCGCCCGACCCCGCCCGCCAGCGCTACCTCACAGATCTGCTGGACCGGGCGGAGGANGCTAGGGCNTGCGTGTGCTGCGCACCTGGGCNGCACTTTGAGGGTAGGNTATGGATGGCAGGGATGGAAAGCAGCTGCAGGGCCNAATGAGGTCAAGCTGCGTCCCCANTTCCTTCCCGGTCGGCATGCCCGGGGCNTGGCGTGGGATGCTTGCTCTGCTGCTGCACCAGGCTGTCATGTCCANTGCCTGCCTGCTGGCCTGACGCCCTGCTGCTCCTACTCGCCTGCTGCCAGGCTACGACGTGCGACAGCCGGGTGGCGGCGGGGAGTTTGGCTGGCTCAGCCTGCAGGAGGAGCCTGGAGCTTACAACGAGACAACGTTTCAGGTGAACCTGAACCGTCTGTGCTACATGATGGTCAATGAATGAACGCAGCCGACCTCAACATAAGCGGTCAACAAGGGCAGTGTCAGCAAGCCAGACAACTGCTTTTCTGCCCTCCCCTGCAGGCGCTCGATCGTGTGCTGTACGAGGCGGGGCGGCGGGGCCAGCGAGCCATCCTGTCGCTGAGCGACTACTGGGGCGCGTTTGGAGCAGGGCAGGCCGGCTTCGAGCCATATCTGCAGGTGCCTGCCGTTGCGACTGCCTGCTGCTGCGGCTGCGCGGTGTGTGTGTGCGCTGGGCAGCGCCGCAGCGGTGCAACGTGCCGGCCTCCTTGGCAAAACTCCTACCAGACCGCTGCAGCAGTCGGGCGTGTAGGGCAGTTCAGGGCTTGGAGTGGCAGGACAGAGCTTCTATGCAGACAGCCCCTCACCCATGTCCTGCATGCTTTCCTCCATTGCCAAACTTGTGCAGTGGGTCAAGGGCTCCCTGAACATCAGCGACATGAGCGTGCTGGACTTTTACCGCGACACCCGCGCCCGCCTGCTGTTCAAGACCAACGCCTGCCGCATGGTCAGCAGGTGGGTGCTTGAGAGGCGCAGTTTGGACTGAGGGCGACGGCGGCACAGCAGAGCTGTTGTTACGGGTCGCATGGGGGTGGCAGGCATGTGGTGTGCCGCAGCAGGGATGNTAGGGCCTTGGCTGCCACGTTGCACAGAGCGTATTGCCTCTGCTGGTTATGCGCGCATTGCCCTGCTGCTGCCCGGCACAGGGTGAATGTGTTCACAGGTGTCAAGTACAGAGACGACCCGACTATCATGGCTTGGGAGCTGATGAACGAACCAAAGCAAGTCCTGCTTGGCCCCAGGGCATGCAGCAGCCAGGCAGGCAGAAGTGCAGGCAGCAGCAACACAGGCGGCGGCCCGAATGCCATTGAGCGGCTCATCGTATGCGCCCCATGCCATGCTCAACCGTATGTAGGTGCCCTGGCTGCTACAACAACAGTGACCAGGACGCGCTGCTGGAGTGGGCGGCAGAGATGAGCGCCTTCCTCAAGTGCATCGATCCCAACCACCTGGTGTCGGGTGAGGAATTGGAGGGCATGGGCTGGTTGGTGGCTTGAGCAGGGCAAAAAGGACACAGGTGCCCTGGCCCCACATGAGTGCAAGTGCGCTGCCTGATGCCCCTGCCGGGACACCTCATGCAATCATGCAGCATGTGCCATGCTTGAGGGATGGAGGCCAGCTTTCACTTCCCGCTTGCAGTGGGCACCGAAGGCAATTATGGTCCATCCTCTCCATGGCGATTTGCCGACATGCCGGGCGCCTGGGCACTTTGCTTGGTGTGTGAGGCAGCGTTGCAGCCCAAGACACTTGGGCTTCGTTTGGTGTTCTATTGCACAGTGCATCAACTACGCAGCAGACTGGGCAGCACACCGCCCTTCTTCCTGCTCCACACTCCACACAGGGCCAGGATTATGATCGCACCATCTCGCTGCCATCCATCGATTATGTCACTGCACACGTGTACGAAGGGCAGCGGGGCAACTGGTAAGACTCTCGAGGCTCCCCTTCCAGGGCTCAGGTCTGTGGGCCGCTGCCCGCACCTCTTTGTGTGTGCTTGCAGGTCGCAAGTGAAGCGGGCTGCACTTGCAGGGGCCTCGCAAGCGTGATGGAGCGAGGAATTAGAACCCAAAGGTGACCTATGTCTGCGTTTCTTTGTCCCTTGCAGGGATGAGTTCAATCGGGAGTACTGCGGCTGGGAGGAGTGCACCCTGCCTTGGCTGGAGGCCTGGTGAGAATGGGTGGCAGGCCGGTTGTTCAGTCTAGTGGAGATGAGGTGCCACATTGCGGTGAGGTTGGCAGGTTGATGAGAAGGCCGCATCCATGTGTAAACGCTGCCATTGGCGCCACGCCTGCAGGATCACAGGGCACCTCAATGAGAGCCGCGCCCTGGGCAAGCCGTTCATTCTCGAGGAGTTCAACGTTGCCTACAATGGTGCGCATACTTTGTTTCCTCCTTGTTTGTTTTGTTGTGTTGTGGGGCAATGGAGCCTGCTCCTCGACCTATGCACACCTGTCTGCCTGCAAATAGCATGCCAGCCCCCTGGCACAGTACTAACCGATCGCTGCCCTGGATCTGATGCCCGCCCTGCAGAGGAGCACCGCAATCAGATGTTTGAGCTGGTGCAGCGCCTGTTCCAGGCCGACATTGCTGAGCACCCTGAAGACAGTGCGGCGGCAGGTGTGTCGTTGTTGCAACTTTCTGTTTGGGAGCTGCAACGAGCATTGCTGCTGGCTTGTCTAGCCCAGCAGTTGCACATAGCCCCAGCCGCCTCGTGCCTTGTCTTGCAGGAGCCATGTTTTGGCAAGCCGCGCTGCAGGGGGCTGTCAACACCGACGGCCTCAACATTTACCTTGACGGCGCTATTGCCGTCCCACCCCCAGAAGGTGGGGAAGCGGAGAAATAGATAGGGCAGTCAATGCATACTGTTGCCCGCTCAGTTTCCACCAATCTGCGAACTCCACTTGACTCTCGTGCCTGCTGCTGTGCCTGCAGGCATTTACGGGGAGAAGCAGAGCGACCCCACCACCCTGTTCCTAGATGAGGTACAGTGCTGGAAACGTTTATTGCCGCCGGCATGGTGCCAAGGTGGTGCTGAGCTGTAATCTTTGGGTGCCGAAGTCACGCAGCGAGGCAGTGCCTTTGCTGCCCGCAGGTCAGGCGCATGCAAAATGAGCTGCGGCGGCAGCATGAGAGTGACACCTGTATGGAGCAGATCAAGATTGCACTCACCCCAATCTATGAGCAGCCTGGGCTGAAGGTGCGCTGGCTGGGGCATGTGACATGCAATGCACAGAGCCTGCAAAAGTGCGTTCCTGTGCCTTGTGCACGCACGACACTGCCTCAACTACGCTCCCAGCCTTTCCGCTGTGCAGAACTATTCCAGCAACAGCACTGTGGACCTGCTGGCTGATATGGCAGCAGAGGCAGCGGCTTTCTCGCAAGAGGTGGCAGCAGAGGGCGCACCCCCGCCACCCGCGGCCGAGCCTCTGGTTGCGGCATCGGCGGCAGGGTCGGCATGTGGCGCCCAAGCTGGTCCCCTGTCCAGCTGCGAAGCTCTAGATCGCCTGCCATTTGGGGAGTGGGAGGAGCAGCAGGCGGAGGGCAGCTCTGCCAACAGCAGCTGGGCTTGGGCAGAGCAGCCGGCAGCACTGCCGCCTGTCGACTGGCCGGCTGTGGCAGAGGCGGTGTGCGAGTGCCTGACGCGGGCCCAGGAGCAGGGCACAGGTAATGCCTGCAGGCCGGACGGGAGCTGCGCGCATGGTGGCTTTGGGAGTGCAGACGCCTGGGTCAGTTCCACTGCAGCTGTAGCAAGCCTTCCGGCGGCTGCCAACCCCCCTACTTCTTGTGTGCTGCAGGCCTCCCTAACGCCTCCTTTGCTCAGCGGCAGGGCAACAAGTTTGTGGTCAACGGGCAGCCATTCTATCTAGCGGGCTTCAACGCGCCCCGCCTGCCCCAGTGGGCATTTCGCTCCTGGCCAGGGGACCGGGCCGCAGTTGACGGGCTGATACAGGAGGCTGCCAGGTGCGAGCGAGCTGGCCACGAGGCGGTGCTACGTGCCTCAATCGCTCACTGCAGGGGCCATGCCTGGCGTGGCATTCGCAGCGTGCTTCCAAGCGGTTGCTGCGACCTTATGGCCACTCCTCAGCTTGCCTCCTCTTCTTCCCCTGCCGCACGCAGGCTGGGCTTTTCAGTTGGGCGAGTGCCAGTGCCTGGAGAGGGGCCTGACCTGAGGGTGCCCTCAGAACGGGCCCTGTTTGAGCCATATGGCGATGTGTGGCTGTCGCTGCAGCCTGCTGCAGCCGAATTTGATGAGGCAGCTTTTGAGGTGGGCTGCTGCTGCTGCTGCTGAAGCCATTGACACCGTTGCTGCGTTCACTTTCTTCTGCTTTCTACCGTCTCCAACAGCCTTTTCACGTTGTTCCTCCCCGTGCCCTCCCTGCACCCCAGGCGCTGGATTACGTGCTGCACTCTGCGGCGCAGCAGGGCGTGAGGCTGATCTTAGTTGTGGGCAGCACCGACAGCGCGATTGGGCAGGGCGGGGCGGGCACGCCAGCAACCTACATGCAGTGGGTGTCTGGCTCTCTCAACCTCACAGGTCAGGCCACAGGCCTCACAGGTTGTGATCTGTTAAGGTGGGCCTGCATCGTTGGGGCAGTCGGTCCATGCAAACGGCCTTGCGCTGCGTCCCTCTGCCCAAACCTGGAACATGCAACGACTACGCCTCTGGCCGGGCGGCCCTGCCGTGCAGGCACCACTATCATGGATTTCTATACCGACCCGCGCGCCTGCCTGCTCTTCAAGAATTTCCTCTGCGCCATCGTGCATCGGTGCGTCGCATGGGGTTGCAGAGACGACTACAGGTTGCAAAGTTTCTGCAGGTGCAATGAAATGCTGTCACAGTGCCTCAATTGCTTTCGTTTTCGCTGCGCTGGTCCTTCTCCGGTTGGTCTGCACATATATGGCTGCATATTTCCGCGCACACCGGCGCAGAGTCAACTCCCGAAGCGGCGTTGCCTACCGTGACGACCCCACGATCTTTGCATGGGAGCTGCTTGACAGCCCTCGGTGGGTGGACTGCTGGGTGGACTGAGATAAATGCCAGCTCAGCCTTCTGCAGCTGTAACGTGCATGCTACTGCTTAGGATTGCATGCTGCTACAGAGTGCATACTGCCGCTTGCATCTGCAGCCTCAAGTGAGCAAAGTCAAGGTGTGGTGCCCTGCTGTCCCCTTCTGCAGCTGCCCGGGCTGCCCTGGAGCCTCCAAGGGCACAGTGGTTACCGCATGGGCAGACAAAATGACTGCCTTTCTGAAATGCATCGACCCCAACCACATGGTGTCGGTTGCACAGCTGGGATGGTGCGCAGTTCAGGAGTGCCTGCGGCCACCTTTTTGCCTGTGCTGCCTGGCCATCCCAGCAATCCATACATTGTGCACATTCCAGGCAGCCCCTGCCTGGTATGACGTGCCCCTTCACACATCGCCTGCAGCTGCGCCAACGATGCCGCAGGTTTGGTGATTCCAGCCCCGAGGAGCGGGCTGCGGACAACCCCGCCTTGGACACCGAGTGCGAAGGAGCGGACTTCATTCAGGTGCGGGGCAGTCATGGCATATGTTTTGTGCATGGGTGCACTGCATGAGGTTGGAGCGCTGCAGCTGCCCTGATCCAGAGTCTCAGTGCCTGCAAGCGCTCCCAGCTTGAAAGCGACAAGCCTAGCGGCCAACAGCAATTGCCCAGCTGCTACGAGCGCTGATGTTGGCCTGCCGCTTCCCACCTGCTGACCTCTCTGCCTCCACCACTCACACTGCCGACAGCTGTCATCCCTGCCGGCTGTGGATTATGCTGCGTATCAGATGTCGGACGCGTTCTCAGGCTATGCGAGCGTTCTTGGATAGGATGGGGGTGGCTGGCTTGGTGCGTCGCATGTAGGCAGCCGCATGCTGCAGCCGTTGGGCAGGTAGGCAGCTGCAGGCATGCGGGTGGCTCACTGCCGCTGACACCTCCTGCCGACTTGCATTGGCGTGCAGGACCAGGCCATCCAGCAGAACTGCGGCTGGGACTGCCACCTTCCTTGGTTCGGACGCTGGATGGCCGTACACCTCAACGACACACAGGTGTGCGTTATCGCTGTCTTACGGATCATTTGCAACACCAGCTACCATAGCGCCGGTGCCTCGGTGTCTCACTTGGGCTGCCGTGTGCACGACTCTTTCGGCATGTTCCCTCCCTGCCTTCCGTGTCTCCACTCCCCAGCTTCACATTCCCCCCTCCTGATCTGCAGACACTTTTGGACAAGCCGTTGCTGCTGACAGCTGTGGGCAAGACGTACCATGAAGCAAAGCGCAATCAGCTGTTCAGTCTGGTGGCCTCAGCGCTGGATGAGGACCGCCAGTCCGCAGGGCCGGACAGCGTGGCAGCCGGAATGCTGTTTTCGGCAGCGAGTGTGTGGAACCAAACTGACTGGGGCGGAGGTTCTGTGTACCTGGATGGCTCAATGCCAGCGCCTGCGCCCGACAGGTGGGCTGCCTGTTGGGTGGGCCGCCTGTTGGTGTGCCCCTGCTGGCGCTGCCTTGTTGACCTTCCATTGGGCGCAGCTGCAGCAGACAGCTGCAGGGTGGCCGAGGCGGCAGCTGCAAGTGAGCGCGCGCTGCCTTCCCGTTCCATATCCTGGGTGCAGGACGCAGCCCTACCCGCCGGACGAGCGCCAATTCCTGGACGCAGTGCAAGTCATGATGGTGAGCCGAGTTATGTGTGAGCTGAGTCGCGCAGAGTGCCCCATCCTGGGAGCCCACGGTTGGATGTCACGAGCGTCAGCTGCTCCGCGTGCAATCCCACTACCACCCAGCAACCCCACAATGTTCCCATGCCACAGGAGGGGTTCGAGCGCAAGGACGTGGGCGACGACTGCCGCGCCCGTGCCACCGCGCTGCACATGCACCTCTACAACACAACCACGCTCAAGGCGCGCCGCTGCTCCAGTGCCGCTTGATGCAGCCATTGAAGCCGGCAACACAGCTGGCTTGCTCGTTTGCCATGGCAGCTGCTGGCCCACCTGTGCTCTGCAGTGCCAGGTCGGCAGCAGGCAGGAGCTGGCATGACAACACCCAACTGCCGCAACTACTGCACACCCCGTTTTCTTTCCTGCCGCAACCCTGCAGATCTATTCCTCCAACTCCACCGTGGACCTGATAGCGGAAATGGCGGCAGGGGCAGCAGAGGGAGCCTTCTAATGCTCGTCAAGGAAGGCAGTGATTGATTGGGAGAAGCGGACAGGCCGGCCGCCGTGCTGTGGCTAGGGTGCTGCGCTTGCCGCCTCAGCGTAGCAGGCTGCTGCCCCAGAGGTGCCGTAGCTTGCTTTTACATGTTGTTGAGTTGATTACATGTTACCGTCGGGGGTCAAGTCAGTGATGCAGTCAGGGTCAATCGCTGGTGTATCACAGGAGGACGGGGCCGCACTGACCAAGCCAGCTGCAGCAGCATTGGTGTCTGCACACCTGCAGCAGCGTGGGGCAGGGCGGCGCCGGCCCGCCAATCACACCAGCTCCACCGCGCCTTCTGCCAGCAGCTGCTGCACCGCTCGGTAGCGGATCACAAACAGGTCTCCGCGGTTGAACTCGGCCACGTTGCTGCGGGGTGGCAATGGTGGGTGGGCAGGATAGGTAACGGGTGGGAGGCAAGCGCAGGCGAGATGCTGAGCAACTTGCAGCTGTAGCAGGCTAGCTGTCCAGCACTGCTGCCCTTCCAAATCCCATGCACTAAAATAATGCTGCTCACCCCTCCTCATCCACGGTCACGTTGCCGCGGTCCTCCAGCACCCGGCAGAACACATGGCGGTCCTGCAAGGCGGGCACAGTTGGATCAAGGACGTTGGTCCCTGAGCCAGCTGCACTGCGGACGTGGTTCCCTGACCCAGCTGCACTGCGGGTGGCGGCGTCACACAGCACAGCACAAGTGCAGACTCCTTGCAGCACCAGCACACCATGCCTTTGTTGCACCAAAGCACGCGCATTCAGTCCGTCTGCCGCAGCAGCAAGGCGCCCACCCACCAGGTCTGGTGCAGGCACCATGTCTTTCTGAGGGTGCGCCGCTGCCTGCCGCACCAGCGAGCTGAACGCCTCTGCGGGCCAGGAGGCAGTTTGAGGGGCAGAATGCGAGGTGGACTTTCTGTTCTGAGCCCGACAGCAGCTTTGAGCTGGCAGCACGCGCAAGGGCAGCATGTGCATTGCGCACGGCTGCTGTGCTCCCCCATCCTCCTGCCCTCAGTCGTGCTGTGGCATCGCGCAAGATGGTCCACTGCCCGCACCTGGCAGGTGGTTGGCTGCCGCCGCCTTCATGTGGCTGCCAAACAGCACAAAGTAGTCGCGCGCAAACTGCGACTCCTTGTCCGACAGCCGCGCCGCCATGTCTGCGGGCGCAGGCGCGTATGCGGGGATGTGGGGGCATGGGAAGGGTGGGAGCATTCATGCATGGCAACGCTGCAGCAGAAGCGGCGCATGGCATGCAAGCTGTAGGGTAGGGCCTGTCATGCACTTACGCAGTGCAGAGTCTATCCGAGCAACTGCATAACTCTCTGAACAGAGGGGCCCACCTGCATTGTCCAGCACGTGCATCACATGCCGCTCAATCTTCTGCAGGCGCGTGCGCAGGTAGGCGCGTAGCAAGTAGCGCACGCGTGCCAGCTCGCTCATGTATATCTCCACCAGCAGCTTGCTGTCGTCGCTCTCCTTGAGCAGGTCTATTTGCTCCTCCTGCACGGGAGGCGGCGGCATGCAGCGAGGTTGCGGGCGGGGCGCTGCCGGCGGCGGCGGCGGCTGTCGACGGCTGCCGGGCATCGTCACCGCGGCCCCTGCTCCGCCTCCCAGGCGCACCTGGTAGTCTATGTTCTGCTCTATGCGCGAGATCAGGTCCGTTTCGAACTGCAGCACCTCGGGCGCCACCCGCTCGTTCATTAGCGCGCCTTTGAGCAGCTCCGCGTCGCTGCGGCCGCTGGTCGAGGTGGGCCCGCTGGCCAGAAAGTCAAACTCCTCCTGCGTGCCGCTGGCCTCCATTGCCGCGGGAGCTGTGCAAGCAAGGGAGCTGTCGCGAGAGCGGGGGCCTCGGGCGGTGCAGGTGCGCGATCAAGGAAGGCTGCAGCGACGATGGCGCGATCAGCTGGCCGGCAAGGCCCTCTGCAGATCAAATGCGCCGCTGAGGTGGCGGGCGGCAGGCGGCGAATGTTGCTTTGTGTGGTGTGTTGCAGGGATTCAAGCCTCCATGCTTGCTTCATGTCATGGAAGGATGGGGAGAAACAGGGCGTTGCAATGCCTGCACAATACGCAGCGGTGGCGGGCGGTGGACTGCGGCAGGCGGCGGCAGGCGGSGCAAGCGCCGCSGCCGKGGCCTGCCCATTTCTCTGCCTGCCGGCTGCCAGCTTGCCTGCCTGGCTTGAGGATCCACTTTTGGCAGGCCTGGATTGKTTCGCAATGTTGATGATGCTACAAAKTAGCATCATTCGGCATGCTGGCGSCCTACAAGTTGCACCGCGAGCAGCGCTGCTTCCTCTGTGCCATTCTTCCCTGCCTTCAGCCACTCCTGGTCAGCCTGCCTAGTACAGCACATCCAGTCAGCCTCCCCCATGACCCGCAGCTCCCCTGGTGCGGCCACTGGCCTGCTGCTGCCGCTGCTCACGCTCCTCCTGCTGGCGTCCAGCGTCTCCAGCAGGCCAGCCCCACCCGCTGCAGCATCCCAACAGCCCAGCAGCACCACCGACAGCAGCAGCACCGGCGCCGGCCGCCGCCCGCTGCAGCCGCCAGTGCTGGCCCCGTATCCCCCTCAGCCGCTTGCCGCTCCCGAGCCAGAAGCGCCCGTCCGCCAGCTGCAGCAGTCTGAAGAGGCGGTGAACCGCTGCCGCGACGGGCCAGAGCCAGAGGCGGAGCAGGAGCAGTGCGTTGAGTGCGACCGCCTGCAGCGCAGCAAAACCGCCGCCTGCCGGGTGGGTGTGCTTTGCTAATGAGACTTTGACTGCTGCAATAACTAAATTGTGTTGGTAGCTGCTCGCCTGCTGCGGGGTGCCGCAGTTTATGCTAGCCCGCCTGCCCTCCCGCCCCGCCAGTTGCGGTGGTGTTGCTCACAAACCCGTTTCCTCTTGATGTGACCCATTGAACCGCGCTTGCAGGTCTGGATCGATCGCGTCGCGCTGCACTTCCCGCGGGGCTCCACGGAGCTGCCCACGCCGCAGCAGCAGGGCGAGGCAGTGGCGGCGCTGCGGGGCAGCAGCTGTCCATCCACGGGGTGAGGGCCGCTGACAATACAGGGTGTTTGGTTCTTCTAATGCCTTCCTTGGGGGCTGTGTGTGGGCTAGCAATCTGTGGCATTGGCGTGTTCATGCTAAGGCTGTCTTGCAAGCTGTGTGTAAGGTGCCAAGAGCCAACCCACCAGCCGCTGTGCCGCGCCTGCCGCCTTGCAGCTGCTGCAAGGCGATGGGCGCCGCGCTGGAGGGCCGCTGCGGCTGCAATCGGTGAGTGAAGGGCAAGCTATCATGGACCCAGAGGCAGCTGGGTGCCTGTTTCACTCGATTGCCAGCTTGTCTTGGTTGGTCGTGCCTCCCTGCCTCCCTACTCCACCTGACGCCCGACCCTAATGCCATTATGCAACCCCCAGCCCAACTGGGCCCTGAAGCATCGTTCCCCGCATTTCCCTCTTTTCCTTCGCAGCCTGTTCCAGCATGTCCGCAACGAGACAGCCATCGATGAGCCAATACTGTCGGTGGAGTACCTGAAGGGCTCCAACTGCATTCTGGCCCTGGCCTGCGGCTTCACCGACACCGAGCAGCTGGCCTGCACATGAGGACGCACCACAGTGGCGGCTACAGACCCATGGCAGTGTGTGGGCGCAACATTGTACAATACAACTTTGCGAGGTGCATGCAAAGTGACCCTGCATAGCGTAGCAGCCCTCAACTTGCTCCACTTGCATACATTTGCACACTGCATGGCAGCGCTTCCCTGCATTTGGGCCTTGATTTGTCATTCTTGAGCACATTCAATTTCCTGCAAAGCTCAACCTGCATCTGCAATGGCTTGCACCCCTGATATCATGCAACACTAGCAAGCGCAGAAAAATTCCTGGGCAGGGCCTGGATGGTCGCCTAGTTACATGGTCCTGAACGGGCCCCAAGCAAAGATAGAAGGTTTGCGGAAAGAAATGTTGGAGGCAGCGCATTCAGCAATAGCATGGGCAGATGTGGTGATCAGAATGGAGAATCACAGTAAACGCTCGCTGGCAATGCCCAGCGGCAAGACGGACACTGATTGAGTTTACACAGCACACTCATGGTCGAGCGGCAGCGCCACAGCCGCACCGCTCCATGGCACATCGCTCACACTTCCAACCTGCAGCCGCCCCAGCTGGCTACACCTCGACACCCCGCACTCTCACAAGACCAGCTGCCTGCCGCTCAGTCGGAGGCCAGCACCAGGCGAGCCACCACCTCCTCCAGCGGGGGCGCCTGCCCCGAAGTCAAGCCCTGCAGGTCTGCAGCCGAGGCCCCAATGAAGGCGGCGCCTGCGCTGCCGTACTGGTCAATGGCCCCCTGGATGGCCCGCGTCGTCTCGGGCTCCACGCACAGGCGCAGGCGAGCGGCCTGCATGAGGGGCAGCGGAGCGGAGTACGGTGGAGTGAGGGGAGCTGGCCAGCAATGGCATATGCGGGCGGAGGGGCAGAGGGAGGCCAGGCAGATCAAGTTCCAACAGTTCAGTGGGGCAGGCAATGGTCAGCAGACAACAATGCATGCATTACACCAGAGCCCAGCAGGATCACTCATGATATCCATCATGAACAGGCATGCCACCTCACCCAGGCATCCTCGCCGTCTGGCCCCACAGGCTCGTGCGGGCCCTGGTTGGCAAACGCGYYGTAGCACACCACGGCCAGCTTGCGCGCCGCTTGGCGGCACGCCATGCCGCCGCCCATCAGCAGCGCCTCGGTCAGCTTCAGCAGGCGCGCCATCAGCTCCTGCGGTGAGGGCACAGGGGAGTGGCAGGGCTGATGGCATGTGCCCGGAATCCAGCTGAATTGCTGGACTTGTTTGCATGGCCGCCTCACCCACACTGCAACGCATTTCTACTTTCAGCTGGATGTCACCCTGCCAGTGTGCTTTGCTACAAATCCCCTGCTGCACTGCCGCCATCCACCCACCTCATCAAAGCCCGCCAGGTCGCTGGCGGCCTGCTTGTAGGCTGCCGCCACCACCACGCCCGCCGCCTTGGATCGCACGTGCCCATTGCTGCCCTGCAGCAGCGAACACAGTGGAAAAGTGGTCGGCGAGGGCAGGGGTGGTCACCAGCAGGCAAATTCTCTCCACCTGAATCCAGATCACGATTGGCGTTGCTGCATGCAAGTCAACAACACTGGAGCACCAGTCACCCACCCTGCACTGATTGCCCTCACCTTGCCGCGCCCATGAGCGTAATTCTCGCAGGCGGCAATGGCCTGCACCGGTGAGAGGCTCTGCGCCATTGCGCTGCGGTGGAAAGAAGGGGCCCACGGACAGCAGGGAGGCCAGGTGGGTACTGATTACCAGCCGAGCCATCATGTTTCCATGCAGGCATGCACGCCGTCGCCTCGTTCTGCTGATCCAAACGGGCATGCAAGCAGTCAGGCACAGCTGCATCTCATCCTACGGGAAGACTGTGCACAGCATTGTACGCACATGAGGCACGCATTGGCATCCGCCGCGATGCGCCGCGAGTTGAGGTCGCCGCCCGTGGCCTGCATTTACAGCGGAGCGTGGGGACAAAATCAGAGTAATTCTAGAGCATTTGCACCCCATCACACGGCTGCGCAGCTGCTGTGCATTCATCTTGCCTTCTGCAGCAGCCCCAGCACCGCGCAGGTGGTGGGCGAGGAGTCGTCCGAGATATGCACAGCCATCTCGTCGCCAAATATCCTGCAGGTTGGGCAAGGCAGCAACACTGTTTTTAACCCTGTTGATGCTCCACGCCGCCGTGCAGGTTTGACAAAGCCCACCTTACGACTGCGGTGTGCGCTAGCAGGGCTGGGGTCTGCACCAGCAGCTGCCCCCCAACCAGCTCAACCAACATCAAGCATTGCACTAGCCAGGCCCACTCACTCAAGCAGGGTCTTGAGCGTGAGCGTGGCGGCGCGTGCGGTGCCCAGGCGTGGCGCACGCATCAGGCGCACCAGCAGAGGCACCACCATGCGCAGCTGCAGGATGGGGGTATGCATGCATTGAAAGAGCCGTTCAGGCAGGGACAACTGAGGGAGGGGAGCAGCCACTACCCGACTTTCCATTGCTACAACCTCGGCAGGCCAGGCTCCGCATGATCAACGCAATGTCGGCAATCAGAGTCAACATGGCTTCAAGCAGCCATTCTCGCAAACTAGCCACAACCCTGTGGGCGCACAAACCGCGACACCTTGCCCACCTCCAGGCTGTCCTTGCTCTCAGCGGCCGCAGCGCGGATCACGTTGAGGTCGGCCACAGGGTCAACGGGCTGCGCCTGCGCCAGATTCTTCAGAGCCTCTGCCACTGTTGATGGAGCTGCAGGGGGTGCTGCCGAGCGGGAGGCGGGCCGCGACCCCGGCCGGCTGCCGGGCTGGGAGGAGCGGCTGGCTGGG
>JADXDR010000156.1:177268-197130 GCA_025026875.1 Chlorella ohadii
GTGGACTGGGCAGATGCTGCGCTGTTGGCGCTCCCAGCCAGGGCAGACTTTGAAGGTGGGCCCCGCCGACGCTGGGGCGGAATGCAACGGCTCGTGCTGCCGCCCTGCCGCCGGCCCGCCATGCTTCGCTTGCCCTGCCTGTGCTTGCTTGGATGGTACAGCGTGGAGAGCCTTTTAAACAAGCGGCCGTACTCACTCTGCTGCACTTCCCATCGCTGTGCAGCGGAGCGGGACGACGTTGCAGTGAGCTGCTTGCAGCAGGGGGGCTGGAGGGCGGCAGGGGGTGCAAGGCAGCAGCCGACGCATGCTCGAGCTTGGGCCGGCAATGCGATGGCCGTTTGCAGTGGCCGGCAAGCTGCCTGGCAACCCCCCGCTGCCTGCTTGCTTGTTGCACCACACCATCTGAGCACATGCACCTGTGAATCGCATTGCCACCCCCGACCTTAACTACTGTTGCTTCAGCTGGCGATGGAGGAGAGCCTGGAGGAGGCTCAGGCGCGCAAGGCCGCTGAGAAGCCGTTGAAGGAAAAGGACGCAGCGGAGCTGGCACAGGTGGGCTCAGGGAGGCTTTCTGGGGGCTGGCGCAGCTGCCCCGTATGTTGATGCCCGGACAAGGCGTTGTGGCTGGGCCGTGGTAGCTGTGCGGTTGGCGGAAGGCCTGACATGAAGGTTAATCAGTATGCGGCTGGCTTTGCCTGCTGCTATCGGGGCTTCAGGCGACATCGTAAGGCAACTCATTGACACTGACTGAACTGCCTGGCGGCCCTCGGTCAATCCACCAACTGCCCGTGCCTGCCTCTTGCACCTCCTCATGCAGGTGTTCTGCACCTCGCAGCTGCTGCCGTCGCTGGGTCGGCGCTTTGCGGCGCAGTCCCTGCTGCAGCCGCCGCTGCACGGGCCGCTGCTGGAGCTGCTGCAGCTTGAGAAGAAGTGCATAAAGTGAGACACGATGTGGCACTTGTCGGGCTGAGCGCGCCGTTGCCTCGAGGCAGTGTTTCCGCCGCTTGTGGCTGTGCAGAACCCTGCAGTCCTGCTCCTGCCCCGCTGCCAGGTGGTATGACTGCAAGGACTGCGCCCGCTGGTACTTCCACGCACTGGCGGACAGCCTGCAGGAGCAGCTGGGCAGCATTTGCGGCGATGATGATGCGCCGGGTGGCGGCGATCAAGCAGCAGCAGCGGCGGCAGCGGGGGCGCCCGGGCCAGCAGGGGCAGCAGGGCAGGCGCAGCAGCTGCAGCATCCCCAGCCGCTGGCCATAGGAGACAACGAGCGTGACTTGCTGGCAGCGCTGGTGGATAGCGAGTACGAGCGCATTGCGCGGATAGTGCTGCTGGAGAGCCGGGGCAATGACGAGGTGCCGCAGCTGTTTCTGGACGCGGTGCCGCCGGACGCGCAGCCAGACGAGGTTGACCTCTGCAGCGATGACGAGGGCGAGSCGCAGCAGCAGCAGCAGCAGCAGCAGCAGCKYSCAGCAGCYGCYGCYGSYGSYNCYGCAGCYSKGSANNAYAGCCTTCATGAGGCATGTGGGCGCGGCTCGCTACTGTGCCCATGTGTGCATCCCGGTTTTGCATGAATGCCTGGTATCTATCTGAAACAACAATGTGTGCCCTGCTGAACTGTGACGCTGTGGCGGCGCCTCGTGCTTGCCAGCAGGCTGCCATATTCTGCTCGGTACAGAGGCGGCTTGAGGCAGCGCGGCCGGTTGGCGTGCCTGCTCAAGTTCTGTCATAAGTCGCTGCTGCCTTAGCAAGTTACAAAAGTTACATACATCGCCAGCCTGGCATGCACATCATGCCCGGCCGTGCTCGTTGATGTCGGCAGAGGCGCCAAGGTCAGCACCAGGCGGCACCAGTGCTTCACAGTTTGCAATGCTGGTTACGCGTGGGTTTCTGTTCAAGGGGGGTCATCAAGGGGAGTCGGAGCTGCCTGCCGCCTGAGCATCTGCATGGATGTGCGGCATGGCACCTGCCAGTGCTTCCGCACCGCCGTGCGAGACAGTACCGCTCTCGCTGCTGCCGGCGCCGCCGCTGGTGGCAGCTGCCTCATGCTGCGCCTGCTGCGTGCCTGCCGTGGTCGCGGGTACCAGGTGCTCCCGCCACTCGTTCTCAACCGCTTCGCCCTTGCTGCTGGCTGCGCTGTTGGTGCTGCCGCTGCCGGTGCCGCTGCTGGTGCCGCTGCTGGTGTTGGCACTGGTACTGGCACCGCCGTTGCTGCCGCTGCCGCTGCTGCTGCTGCTGCCGTTGTGGCTGGGGATTGCGGCCCTGCGGTCCTCGTACAGTTCCCCCTTGAAGATCTGCTGCCGCACCTTGTCGTGCAGCTGCGGTCGAGAGGGAGGAGTCGAGGCAGAGGGGTGAGCGTGCGAAGCAAGGGCAGTGGTGCGGGTGGGCAATAGCTAATCTGGATGGTGGGGTGGCTGGGCCGTGAGCGCCGGGCTGCCTCCAACAGCGGGAGCCTTGCCAAGCAGGCTGCTTGTGCACCACCCTGCGGGCAGCACAGCGGCAGGGTCTGGCCGGCTCACCTGGCCCAGCAGGCGCGCCTTCACTTCGTCAAACGCCTTTTCCAGGCGGTCCAGCTGCTCAGTGGAGTTCTGCGGGCGGCAAATGCAAGGCGTGGCAGGCAGCAGATGAGTGCAGCGGGGACAGAACACGAGTGTGCTGGCCTGCAGCTGCAGGCCGTCCTGCAATACGGTGGCCAAGGGAACATGAACACTATACACAGCCAGTTTGCACTGTTGAAGCGCCTGGTTGTACATGAACAGGAAGGTGTGTGCCGTACTACTTGCAATGTACGAAACAACCTAAACATACGCCAACTTGGAAGCAGCCCCAAAAATTCCAGGCCCACCTGGTTGTACATGAACAGGCCGTAATACAGCTCGAACGAGTCGTTGGCGGTGAGGTCCACCAGCGACAGCAGGCTCTGGAAGCCCTTGGTGTCGATGGGGGTGGCTTGCAGCTGCAGGGGATTGGGAGGGGGGTGGGAGGGGAGAGGAAGGAGTTATACAATACAGTTTCCAGCCCCGAGCTGTCCTGCTGGGGGGCTGAGCACCGGCCTGCCCCACCTCCCCCACCCCACGGCTCTTCTCCCCGCCCCGCCCCCGCACCTGCATGGCACCCAGCGTGCGCCCCACTGTGTGTGTGATGAACTGGGTGGAGGCGGCCAGCTGGTCGTGCTCCTCGCAGCTCATCTCAACCATGCGGCAGCCCTCGCGCTCGAAAAACTGCGGCAACAGGCCAGGGGGAGCATGGGCCAGGTGGGGGGCAGGGCAGGGCGGCACGTGTGGCACAAGAAACAGTCGCGTACGAGCAGTGGACGGGCGCGCAACTTCAGCAAGGTGATTCCGCTGCGCCCCATCCTGTGCCAGCCGCTTGCATTGCACTGCCCAGCCCAGCGCAGCACAGCACAGCAGCGTGACGGGCACACCTGCAGGAAGGCATCGCAGCGGCGCTGGCGCTCGGGATCGGCGCCGATGCGCACACGCTCAAACTGGAAGTTGAGCCCGCTCCAGCTGCCCTTGCCTGCAATCGCAGCGGGCGGGTTGCAGACGGAGGAGCCATGTGGAGGGTGGGGCATGCAGTGAGTGGCAGCAGCCGGCTGGGGCGGCTGCCTGGCTGGGCTGGGCAGGTAGGGCCCCTGGCCCCTACGCTGCTGGCCACGCTAAGCACATGCAACTGTGCTCCACAGCATGTGAGCCTCAGCACTGCCTTGCAGCAAGCATACCAAACCGTGCGCCCACCAGAGTCGGGGCCAAACATGGGGTGGGTGCACAGGATGTCCACCTCGGGCGGCAGCACGCGCAGCAGCAGGCGCTGCGGGCAGGGACAGCAGTGGGGAGGGGCAGGAATGGGCAGGCTGCGAAGTATAAACCGGAATGCGCCAGGCAGCCTGGGCCTGCTGTTGGCACAGAACAGCAGAGTGCACTGCGGAATGCGTCACTGCGGCGCCTCTGTCTCCCTTGGCTGTGTGGGTGACCGGCACTAGCACCAACTGCACTGCATCGCACCTTTGGGAACTCCTTGACCGACAGCACGTCCACAAACAGCGTGGAGCGCTTGAGCCGCTGCACCGGCAGCGCCGCCAGCACCTGTGATTGGAATATGGGTGGGGCCGCAGGTGGGTGTTTGCTGGCATAAACCGCAGCAGGCACACTTAGGCGTGCCGCATGCACAGTGGAAGGCACTGCAGCCGCGGTTTCGCGGCCAGCTGGGGATGCGCTTGAGGTCCTCAGCTGCCCTCACCGACTAATCACTAAGGATGCTCACCGACTCAGTGCTCAGGATGCTGGTGGCGAGGATGACCACCTCTGGATGCTCCTCACAAAAGTCATCGGCATCAGTGAAGTAGGCCACGCCCATCTGGGCGGCGATGTCGTGGTACGGCGAGCGGGATGTGGCGATGACCTGGCACAGAGCAGCGGGGAGCGCTAGTTCAGAGGGGCAGCGAGCAGGAGGCGGCAATGACCCGGTGGGCAGCGCAGCGGGGAGCGGAATGGGCAGGATAAGAACGACCGTGGAGGGCCAAAAGGGAGGTTTGTGGTGGCAGGGCGGCCGTGGGCGCCGGCCACATTTTGGGACTTGGAGCGTATGCATGCCAGCGATGAGTGAAAAGGTANGAAAAGGAGTGGGAGTGTCAGGTGCCTGCGTACCGCCGGCCGCTGTCTGGGTGCGTGCCGGCGGTGTTAAGGGCCCTGTTGCTTTGGGCCCAGTTAAATCCAACCGGCTCAGGGCGCGCGAGGCGCTCGCCGGCTGGGAGTGTTTGGGCCCGTCTGCTGCTGCAAGCCATGCTCTACATCGGCCCCAGTTGTGCAAACCCTAGGCGCTGATGACAGCCAGCCCATTGTTGTTTGGTCTGTGACCGTACCGTGCTGCCGACGACGGATGCCACCACTGCACAAACCGCACATGTATCGACCCAAGCACATGGGCCATCACCAGCTTGTGCACCCACCTCGTGCCCCGCCTGCACCATGCGCTTGGCCAGGAACTGGCCGAAGGTGCCGAAGCCAACGATGCCGATCTTGAGCCGCGTCTGCCGAGCAAGGGGAGCGCAGCAGGCGGCGATGGGCATAGCGGCAGTTATAAGCACAGCCTGGGGCTGGCACACAGCACCCCTTTCTTTTGGTAGAACTCAAGGCAGCTGAAGCAGCGCCACCTGCAGCGAGCATCACATTTGGGTTTGGCCCATAGGCTGCCCCAAACACGCCATGACAGCAGCGCACCTGCTGGCTGTGCCGGGCCCGCAGCTTGGCTTCCCGGTCAAAGGGGAAGGCGGCATCCAGAGCCACAACTCCTGGTCCGCCTGTGGGTTGGAAAAAGAAGTGCAACAGGTTCTGGGTTACTATTGGGAGTGCGCCAGGAGCAATCAGCCAGTTGAGTGTGTCAGCCGGCCCACAGCCCAGGTATGCCGGCCACATGCATGTGATGCTCTCACGCACCCGCGCTGCGGCTGGCACGCATGCGCCGTGGAAGACTCATTTGCCGCACTGAGCTGGCATGCCGGCTGGCCAGGCGCGCTGCTTCAGGCGCCGCGTTTGCAGCCGACCGCCGCCCTCGCGCCGGCTGGCGGCAGGGCGCCGCCGCCGCTGTCGCCGCAGGGAGCGCGACGCACTGCGGGGTCATGGCTTCTGCTCAGCGGTTGCCGACTCTGAGGTAGTTGGTTTCACGCAAAGGCGGGGGCTGGGGTGGCTCGGAAGCGGCGGTGCGGTCTGGAGGGCACCCTCTGCGAGCTTGCAACAAGAGCGGCTTGTGGCTACTCAGCGAGCTGATAAGCGATTCTGAGTGCGTGTAATGCGCGGTTTGCCGCTGCTGGGTGCAGGTGGCCGCCAAAGCAGCCCGCAGCAGGGAGCATGCTCATGCAGAGCGTGCAGAGACCTTTGCGCATGCATTCCGCACCCTGCTATACTTCTACGATCATAATCCAGTGCAAGGGACATCGAATACGTGCTCGACTGCACACCTCGCTTGCTTGCTCACTGCACAGCGCACTGGACGCCCTGCAACAACCCGACAGCAAAGTAAACTAGTCACTGGGCTTGAGGGAGCGCATCAGCTGTCAGGCGGTAAGCTGCCTGCCTCCCGCCGCCGTCGCCGCCTGCCGCTCACTGTGGCCACTTCTGTTCAGCCCATTGCCGTGGCTCGCATCCTGTCTCACGGTAGAAAAGTGCTGTATTGCTGCATGCAGGGCAACACATAGCATCAGAGCCAGCGGTGGCAGCAGCAGCGGCGGCGGCAGCATGTCGAAGGCACAACTACTAGAGGACATTTTCGAGGTGCTGGAGAAGGACCCAGATGGCAAGAAGTTCGACAAAGGTGCGGTGCGGGGTCTCGTCAACTGCTACATGATGCCGCGGCAGCGCACAACAAGGAGCAGTTGCTGCCGCAGACCTGCAGGACCCGATGTCGCTGCCGCCGCATCCCAAGCTTTTTGTCTCGCTTGCACCCTGCCGTGTTGAATGGTCGCTCCCCGTCCCACCCTGCCCGCCCACCCCCAGTGAGCCGCATCAAGGCTCGGTCAGACCTGTACGAGATGGACCTCACGCTGGACGTGAACACAGACGTGTACCCAGGTGCGGCTCAAAGAGCAGTTGCAAGCAGAGCGCGGCTGCGAGGCGTGTGGGCTTGCTGGTGGCGTGCGGCAGCAGCACATATGTAAAGTTTGCGCGCACTGGGTGCGCTGTTGCCCCTGCCCCGCCTGCTGTGGAGGTGGCCTGCAAGCTGGTCATCTGCCCTGCTGCGCTTCCTTCCACCTGACTTGCTTGCTTACTTGGACTGCACACCCTCCTGCTCCCTCCGCCTGCAGTTGAGGTGGGTGAGAAGCTGGTGATCTGCCTGGCCTCCACCCTCAACCTGGACGGCACGCCCAGCAGCGCGACGTTTGACGCGGTGGGTGGCGGCAATCGGTTGCTGCGCCTACCTGATTGCTGTCTGATTGCTGCGCCTGCCTGATTGCTGAGTTACCTTGCGTGGTTGCCTGGGTGCAAGTGTTGGTTGGGGGGGCCGCCGTGAAGAGCACGTCGCGCACCGAAGGCTCCTCTGCTCCTTGCGCCCTCTGAACTGATCGCCCGCAGTCGTTTGCCAGCGGGCGGCGCACGCTGATGGACAACTTCGAGTACGTGATGCACGGCAAGGTGTTCAAGTTCAAGGACAACTCCTCCAGCGGCCAGCTCAAGGCGGACGTGAGTGGCGAGCGGATGGGTGGCAGCGTGGCCGCATCGCTGCCGACTGCACTCAGAGCCGCGGGCTGCTGGTGTGACTTGCATGGCTGCCGTTCCTGCCATGGTCGAGTTGCCAGCGCCTGTTGCTTGTTGTGTTTGGGCCCCAGGCTCAGTGCAGGTGCTGCTTTCCTGCCTGCCGCCTTTCAACCAACTGCCCAAATCGGCGCCCACCTGCTGCCCTCTCCCCCTGCCCCCGCCCTCCCCGCAGGTGTATGTGAGCTATGGCGGCCTGCTGATGCAGCTGACGGGCGACCCCAAGCGGCTCGAGGACCTGGACATTGACCAAAACATCTACCTGCTCATGCGCAAGGTGTAATTGCTTCGCCATTTGCGCACTCAACACAAACATGCCTTCTTCTTCTCGGCGACCATGTAACGCTGCATCCGACGAGGCAGTGCAACGCATGGTGCTGGCTTTCCAGCCTGTTCATTCTACCCTGTGATGCACGAACTTCATTTTGTGCTCGGGCAACAGCGATGGATTGCAACAGACGAGAACGCCGCTCTCCGGACGGGTGGAGACATGAAGACAGCCGTCGCAGCACAGCGCAGCTCTGGAACCAACGGCCCGCTCTTCCAATCACGGGCGATCGCGCGATCACTGCACACCCAAACCTTCATGTTGCCAGGCACGATGCGGGCCGGCTCGCCTCCCTCACCCCAAGGCCAGCTTGAGACGCCGCTGGAAGCGCAGCGGCGGGCCATCATCGCACGCAATCAGAAGCGACTGGCAGAGCTTGGCCTGCTCAGCAATCCGCTAAGCGCCGCCGCAGAAGAGCGGCGGCGGCGGGAGCGGGAGGAGCGGCAACGGCAGGAGGCGGCGCGGCGGCYGGCTGTGCTGGCMGGCGAMGCGCCGGCCACCGAGCCGCAGCGGCGCTCACGCCGGCTGTGTGGTGAGCAGCCCGAGATGGGCATGCGAAAGAAGCTGCCCAGCTGCTCCCGCAAGCGCCGGCCAGATGATGAAGCGGCGGCCGAGGTGGCGACGCCGTGGCCGTCGCTGCGGCAGCCGCCCCTGCTGCTGGGCAGCCGCAGCTTCATTGAGCAGGCACGGCACGACCTTCTGCTGCTGGACGACGAGGACGAGCTGCAGGGTGGCGGGCGGGGTGGCCAGCAGCAGCGGCCGCAGCGGGCGCAGGGGAAGCGGCGGCGGCTGAGTGAGGGGGCGTTGCGGGCGCGGATGGACAGGCACAACGAGATGCGCATCCGCACGTGGGCAGGGTGGTGAAGAGTGGGTTGTGTGGCCCAGGCAGCTCCTGTGTGGGATGCGCTTGGGATGCCCTTGGGCCCGAATGACCTGCTGGCCCAGTGCACCGCCTCTCCTTCTGCTGCCTAACCCTTTGTTTGACCTGCTGGCCCACCACACCGCCTGCCTGCCTGCCTGCAGCATGTCGCTCAAGGCGCTGCAGACGCGCATCCGGCGCATCCGCAACAGCGACAAGATGCGGTCCTTCATCCGGGTGGGTTCTGAGGGCTGTGATGAATCCTTGGTGCTGAATGATGGATGGCACCGACACACCTCCTGTGCTGCTGCTAGCACTGCAGCTGGTTGATTTCCGTTTGCCGAGCATAACCTGCCAATGTGCACCACTTCCTCATTGTCACTGTCCAGTGCGCCCACCTGACCTCCCTTCCGCACCACAGGTGCTGAACCGGTTTGGCATGGGCGACCTGGCGGCAGAGGCTCGGGCAGCGCTGCGGCGGCTGCCGTACGACTGAGTTGTTCAGCAGGCCCGGCGCTGCACTGTGCATGGTGCACAGAACATGCTTGTTTCCCCCATCTGTGTCCTTGTAATGTGTCCGTCACAAACCTGCAAAACCTGAAGTCCCTGGCACCACTTCCTGTGGTGTGTCCATCACCTCAGCACCACCGTAATGGGCTGCCACACCAACCCATCCTGAGTCCAGGTGCGTGCGTCACAAAATGGTGTGGGCATCCTATCCAATCAGGGGGGTGGCGTCATTGGTTTGGGCTGGACGGGCAGGCAGCAGGCAAGTCATGTGTCCAAGGGAGCGCGGCGGCGATCAAATGCAGGAGAAGCTGGTGAAGCCAGCGCCCGGCCCAGCTGCGCTGCTGCTGCTCCGCTGCTGCACGATCGTGCGGCGTGGGCAGAGCAAAGAGAGGGGTGCGTTTGGAATCTGCGCTGAGCGAGAGCAAGAGAACAGGAGAAAAAAACAAGGCAGTGAAAAAGCGGAGCGGGGGACAAACAATCAGGTACGGTGGTAGGGAACAGGAGGAGCGCAGGCCACATGGTAGGGCCTCTGATCCAATGAAGCAACTGGCACCAGGCTGGCTGGCCATCAGGTGCCGCGGGCCACGCGCCCAGCACGCTGCATCCGCCTGGGCATGGGGGCACCCGGCCCACGGCTGCTATAGGCAGGCCGGTGGGCAGCACCTCATCGTGAGGCGCCTCAGCGGAACTGCGGCTCTGGCGCGGCGCCAAAGTGCGGCATGGGGGGCGGCGCAAAGGGGTCGTGGGAGAGGTCGGTGGGTGCTGCCGGCGTGGCCGCCTCCTCCTCCTTCTTGCCGCCGCTGAACCAGCTGCCAAACCAGCCGCCGCCGCCGCTGGCAGGCRGCTCCGCCGCTGGCGCCGCCTCCAGGGGCGGCGGGATGGCGGGCATCTCGCCCGCCGGCGCCTGCACGCCCATGGGCTTGCCGCTGCTGGGGCTGGGGCCCGGCATCTCGACCATGGGCACTGCGGGGCAGGAATGAGCGAACAGAGTGGGGCAGGTGTGAGCACGATTTGTTGGGGTGGCCTCTTGCGCAGCATGCACTTCGCAGCAGCATGCGACATGCTCACACATGCTGCGCACAGCACGCACTGTCATGCGCCCAGCCAGCCGCACCTGGCGCGGGCGGCGGCGCGGTGACGCGGGTCAGCAGAATGCCCACGCCCTCGATCATGGCCAGCAGCACGCCGCCAAACACGGCGCTCTTGCCCGCGCTCTTCAGCCCCGTGCGCAGCTGCAGGAAGCCGCCTGCGGGGCAGCAGGGCGGTGGGGAGGGGCGGCAGGGTTCAGGGGCGGAGGCAGCAGGCGTACATCCGAGCGGTCCAGGGGTTTGCGCGTTAGTTGGCAGGTCGATGCATGGAACCTTCCCAAATGCCAGGCTTGGCGTACGCTGCCCACCCAATTGCACAGGCTGCTTGTTTCCGGCAGGCTCAGCAGCTTTCCGCCCGTGCATGCCCCGGTGAGCTGATTGATGCGGCACCGCATGGGAGCGGCAGCAGGCTGCCTCGTCTGGAAGCATGCCTGCCACGGCGGCGTTCCAGGCGCGCTCTCTGCACCCCCTCTCGCCAAAGCAAGCGGCACTGCTCACCGGTGAGCGCGCCCGCTGCAATAGAGTTCCAGGGGTCCTCCTTCTTGCGCAGCGCCACCAGCGTGCAGTCAAAGGTGGAGAAGAGGCCGCCCCAGACCGCAAAGCTGCCGCCGATGCGCGGCGCCTCTCGCCGGATGGCCTGCGGTGGGCGCGGGCCAGGAGTGCATCTCAGAGCAGAGCAGAGCAGAGCCGTGGGTTGAAATGGGCAGTTGTGCACAGCCTTGCCAATGCGGCAGCCGGCTGAGCGGGCGCACGGAGGGGACCAAACAGGGCCCGCTTCCATGTCTCGTCACGACCCGCCTGCTCGCGTGCACGGTCAGGTGTGCAAGCCCCCTCAGCCCTTCCCCCGCCCCACTGCTCTCACGTCGATGCCGCCGATCATGCGGTGCCCGCTGGGGCTGTTCTTCATGCCCTTGAGCAGGTGCCACAGGCCGCCGCCCACGGCGCCCATGCCGAACGCGCCGCCCACATCATCCAGGATCCTGCGGCACGGGCACGGCAGGCGGGCTGGACGCGTTAATTCAGGCATTGTGCGCCAAGAGGCGCACAGCAGCAGCAGCTGAGGCTTGAGAAGCAGCGCAGGGGCGTTGCTGGCGCCACTGGCGGCAGGCGGCGCCAGTGTGCCTCCCCNGCCGCCGCTGGGCCGATCTGTGCCCGTGGCTGCGCGGCGCGAGGTGCCGCGTGGGTATATCGTTCTTGCCACCACCAACAAGCGCTGGGCAAAGCCACAGGCCCCAAAGCTAAGGGTTGAGTGAGCTGGGGGCCCAGCCGCCGCAAGCCCCCATGCTCGGTGCCTTCCCCCGCTGTGGGGCGCACCTGTCGGGGCAGGGTTCCTGCAGGGCAGCAAGCGGGAGGGGCGTTCAGCGTGGGAGGGCGCGACGAGGGCAAGGGCGTGGCTCAGGCGGACGCACGGGGCCGGCTCGCAGCCCGCTCACCCGTCCGTGGTCCACCGATGGGCCGCTCTGAGCCATCTAGCTGCGCTGCGGAATGCGAGGGGCGCTGCAAGGGTGGGTGGCGCAAAGCACTCCGACGGAGGAGTCTCCCGAGCGGCCTGGGCGACGAGATTGGCAGTGCAATGACGGCAGCAGTGGCCAGCAAGGCCCAGGTCGCCCTTGCAGGCAATGGGCCCAGCAGGGCAGAGTGCAGCAGGCTCGCATTAGGAGAGCGGCCGCCCCTGGCCCTGTTGCTGCCCTTGGCTCGTGCCATCAGCCTCCTGGATTTCAATTGTGGGCTCAGCAAACCCTGCCCCGCCCGCAAAAGCAAACGGGGCTTGCGATCGTCTCGCGAGCAGGCAGAAGCGCCGCGCTGTGACAGCGCAGGCCTGGTCACGGCTCACGGAGGCAGGGTGAGCGGGCCCGCAAGCGCCTTGGCCCCTGCCCCATGCCCTGCAGCCGCCGCCGCCGCCACGTGCCGCCAGCGACCGTCCCCTGGCACGCGCCTTTTGCTGATCAGATGTGCGCGCATCACTGCACTTGTGCCCTGCAACAGGAACCACATTGAAGGCGTGGTCGTGAGGCGCGGCGGCGGCTGCCATGGAGGGCGGCAATGGGGCCGGCGGCAGCCCCGGGCTGCTGGCGGCCCTCAACGATGATGCGCTGTGAGTCTGTTGATGGCGCTGCTGCAGCACGTCCGTGCATGGCTCGTAGGGTCTGTGCTAGAGCTCATGGATGCGCAAACGTTGTGCGTTTCGCGGGCACACACACGAGCTGTTGCATGGGGCAGCTTGGCTGGTGCTGGGCACGCACGCCCTCCTGCCCCTCCTGCCTCCTGCACCCAAGATCTCAAACTCTCCCTCACGCTGGCTCTTCTGCCCCTGACCGCAGCGAGGAGGTGTTCACCCACTGCGCCACTCGTGACCTGCTGGCGCTGCGCCAGTCGTGCCGCGCCGCCTGCGAGCTGCTGGGCCGCAGCGAAAAGGTGCGGCTCCGCCTTGGCTCACCTGCCGGCCAGCCAGCGCTGTTCTGTGCTGAAGTGGAATGTCTGGCGCCGTATTTGAGTACACAGTACTTCCTCATCCGCAGCGCAAGCGATGTAGGAGTGTTTGCAGCTGCCATTGATGCATCAGCTGCACATGCCATGCACTCTGTCTGCAGGTGTGGGTGGCCAAGCTGCGGGAGAGCTTTGGTTTGGGCCTCAAGGTGGGTAGGGTTGGATGGGCGGGTTTGCCGGGAAGCGGGCTGCAGTAGGAGGCGGGCTGCAGTAGGTTGCAGCTGGCACATGCGTAGTTTGTTGCAGTTGCGGCTTGGTGTCGCGAGCATGATACATGATACATGATACGTCCCCAACGCGTGACATGCGCGCCTGCCCAACTCTCGCTCCGCAGGCGCATGCGGGCAGCGACGGCTTGTTTGTGCGGCTGGCGCGGCGTGTGTACGAGGCCAGCGCGACGCAGCAGCTGCGCTTCCAGGGCGTGTTTGTCAACGGCGGCGTGGACGAGGTGCGGGCGGGCCTGCTGGGACTGGTTGTGAATGGAGGGGGGGCTGCCACTTGGGGAGAGCCGCTGGGGGTGCAGCCGCTAATGCAGGCGGCGGGTTGTGCTTCTCAGTGTGCACGTTTGGCGTGTGGTGGTGCTCCTGCACCCCACATTGCTGCATCCACATGTGTGCCCTCGTTGTATCTCCCGCACTCCCCAGGGCGCGATGCACTACTTTGCGGACAACCCGTACCGCTCGCACCCCTCCATGATTTTCTTGTATTGCTCCAACTGCTCCCCAGGACGTGATGCACTACTTTGTGGACAACCTGTTTCGCTCTCATCCTTCCATCATTCCTTGTATTGCTCCAACTGCTCCCCAGGACGRGATGCACTACTTTGTGGACAACCTGTTCCGCCCCGACAAGGCGCCCTACTGCTCCAACTGCTCCCGCGACGCCGACTGCATCGCGCTGCTGCTGGTGGGCCCAGGAGGGGAGGGGAGCTGCTCGAGGGCGCATGGGTGTCGAGGGGCGGGACAATGAATGAACAGCATGGGAGCTGAGCCATGACGTGGCATTGCTGGGCACAGTCTGATACAGTCAACGCCTTTCTGGCTCTCATGCCAATCTGGAGCTACTCTCGCCGCCCGTCTCTCTGGCAGGATGGCGAGGTGCCTCGGGACACCGAGTTTGCGCGCGTGCGGCAGTACATGATCCGCCGCTGCCTCTACGCCGCGGCGCTCATCATGAACGTGCAGGTGGGCAGGGCGGTGGGCCAGGTGTGGCTGGGGCATGCACTGCTCATGCAGCACCGCCCGAGTCAGTGCCATCTGAGTGCTGTGCTGGCTCATGAATGCAAGGCTGCGCAGTTGCTGGCGGCGCAATGCCGCGGGTGTTTCCAATGCCCCTGTCTGCTGGTCATCACCCTTCTGCTGGTTTGCCACCTGCAGATGCCTGAGCACAACCGCGACCCCGACTCCATCCTGCACCTGCTGGACGACTGGACCGACATCCAGCTGGAGGGCTTCTTCAGGTGGGTGGATGTTGTGCTTCTTCAGGTGGGGCGCCGGGCCTGATGTGATGTGCGCAACAGGCAGGTGCTGAATGATTCGGTCCTCACCTTGCGTCATGCAAGGCAGTTGGCGTGGCACTGCTTGCGCAATTGTGCCATTCCTCGTTGTCGTGCACCCTTGTGGGCTGCCATTTCCGCCACCCACTTGTTGCAATGTGCTCGCCACCTGTGGCAGGGACCTGGTGATGGCGATGCAGGCGGACCACGCGCTGGGCCGCCTGCTGCTGCACGGCATCGACCACGAGCTCGTGGCGGCGGAGCAGCAGCGCATCCTGGGGGTGCACCAGGTGGGCTTGGCTGCGAGTGTTGGACTGTTGATGCATGCGCTGTGGTCTTGGCTGGCTGTTGGTGCAACTGGCGCGGCGGGAAATGCGGTCGCACTTCCTGCCCAGCCCGCATTCCCCACCAAGGCGCTCACCGCCAGCTCAACTCCCCGCCCTCTTCTCACCCTCCCCTGCAGTGGCTGCTGGACCGGCCCAAGACGATGAAGGCAGCCATGCTGAAGCCAGCGGGGGAGCCCAACGTCATTCTGGACACCTCGGTGCTGCCCAAGCTCACGGGCGGGCCAGGCACCAAGCGGCTGGCAGGTGGGGCAGGAATGGGCGGCACTATTGGAGGCAATGCCACACAACCACAAACCTTGCTTGGCTTCACTGGTGCAATGCCACACAACAGTGCTCCTCTCCAGCCGCCTGCCCACCTGCCATGCCCGCCCTCACCAGCTCTCTGCCCCCTCACTGCCGCAGGTGTGGTGCACGAGGTGACGCTGTCGCGCGTGGGCAACCTGACCTGCCCCGTGGCAGGTGAGCTGCCTTTGTTTCGTGCTTTGAGCTGGAATGCTTGGCTCGCATGGCACAGCTTGTGCGCAGCCTGCAGACATTTTGGTGCGCTATGCAATCGATGGGCGCGGTGAACTGTGTTGACATCCTTTCCCCATGACACTCCACCTACCCACTCGTTTGCAGCCGGCGCGGTGCTGGTGGGCACGATTGACCACAGCAAGCTGCAGGGCTGGTCAGCTGAAGACGTGCTCGCGCTGCTGCGCCAAGCGGCGGCCGACCCGGCGGCAGCAGCACTCAGCGGACTGGTCGAGGCCAGCGAGGTCGGCTTGATGGCAGCGGCTGGCCAGCTGCCGCCCATTGTGTGCACTGATGAGACTATGGCGGGCGTGTGGCACGAGTTTGACACCAGCGATGCAGCAGCTGCACAGCAGGCGGCAGCAGCAGCTAGCAGCTCGCCGCACCTGCGAATGACGGCACAAGCGCTGCGCGCGCGGCAGCGGCGGCTGGCTGAAGAGCCGCAGCCTGGTGCGGCAGAGGAAACCGCGGAGGAAGCAGCGTCGGCAGCAGCAGCTGAAGCTGCAGCAGCGGCTGGGCCGAGCAACGGCTCGCAGCCGCGCCAGGTGTCGCCTGCAGGCATCGTGAGCTGGCGCCCGCTGCTGTGGTTCAAGTTCCACTCAGCCGACGAAGCAGCTGGCTTTGTGCAGCGCAACCGCACGCTGGTGGAGCGGCACGGGGCACAGGCCACAGTGCGGCACAGCGGGTCAGCACCCAGCCGGCYGGGCCACGTCACTGCACAGGCGGCGGCCGAGGCAGCGGCGGCGGCGGCGGCGGCAGCAGCGGCCGGCCATGGCTTGCATGGAGGTCCTGCCCCCGACCCGCAGGMGCTTGCTGTGGCGCAGATGCTGCACCAGCAGGTGCACCAGGCACATCACCACCCCCCGCATCCGGCACAGGAGCAGCAGCAGGAGCAGCAGCAGCAGGCGGGGCAGGCGGCTCAGGCAGCGCCACAGCAGGCGGTCCAGCCCGCGCAGCTGCAGGCAGAGCGGGACGAGCAACTGCGCCAAGCAGCACAGCCCATGCAGCAAGAGCAGCAGCAGATGCAGCTGCCGCTTGCTGCGCAGCAGCCGCAGGCAGTAGCACAGCCAGCGCCGCCCATGCAGCAGCAGCAGGCGCAGCCAGCAGGGGGTGCCGCTGCGCCGCAATGGCCTGTGGAGGGCATGGCCGGCGGTGTGGCAGGGGGCGGGCAAGCGGTGCCGCCTGCAGTGCCGCTGCACAGCCAGAGCGACAGTGAAGATGACAGCGAGGGCAGCGAGGGCCTGGGTGGGGGCGGCGACGATGACCTATCTGGTGAGCATGAGTGACGCAAGGCACATCTGGCCATTGTGGAGACCTTAGCAGTCAGTGCGTGGAAGCAACATGCGCCAGCCGAATGTCGGCCTGCTGATGCTGCGATTTTTGATGCCAAGGCGTACGGCCCCACAAGCTCGCATCGCTGACGCAAGTATTGCTCTGCCCTGGTTTTGCGTACAGACGACAGCGGGTCAGACCTGGATGAGGGGGAGGGCGCCCAGGGCGCCTGGCTGGCCAACTGGGTGCAGGACGAGTTTGGGGCGGACCTGCAGGTGGGCCCAACTGTTGGTGGCAATTTTCGCTGCTGCAACAGGGCAGTGTGAAACTTGCTGGGTGCTCTAGGCATTGTTCTGTCGGCGTGATTGCCAAGTGCATCGCCTGGGCGGCATGCGTGGTGCGGCGCACCTCCTTGCCAGGGCCCAGGCTTCATGACCGGCATAGCCTGCTGCCCTGGCCCCCAAGCTTTGCTACAGCGGCGCAAACCTGCCTCGCCGTGTGCCTCTTGTTTTCCTGCAGGAGCAGGATGTGGTGGTGGCGGGTGAGGGGCTGCCCTTTGATGCCATGGACGAGGATGAGAGCAGCGAGGAGGATGAGGATGAGGATGCGCTGCTAGGTGCTGAGGAGCACTTTGCGCTGCCTCTGGCCGCGATGGAAGGCGCCGGCGCGGCTGCCGGGCCGGCTGCGGCAGGCGCAGGCGCGGGCGCGCCGGCGGCGGGTGTGCACGCGCCGCAGGTGCAGGGCAGCGCGGCTGAGACGCTGCTGCGGGCGGTGTCGCGGCGCAGCACGCGCGCGCGCAACCGCCTGCGCGTGCCGCTCACCCGCCCCGCCGGCGGCAACATCCTGCTGGTCAAGCTCATCAACCAGGTCCGGGGATGGGCTTGAGTTGGGGTGGCGACCTGCGCTGCAAGGGCTGATGCACGATGGACAATAGTGTGGGGATGTCGCTGGGTAAGCCTGGGTGGGCTACAGCCAGCCTGAGCCACCTCGTTGCAAGCACAGCCTGTAACATCGTTTACTCTGTATACTGCAGGAGAACCTGATGGAGCACTACGGCGACCCGCACACTTGGTGAGGAGGCGCCACCAGCGGAGCCCTTTGTTTGCGTGCGTTGCCAGCTTGTCGATGGCCGTCGGAGCTCGGCAGCGTTGCATGTCCACATAAACTCCACCCACGCCCACCTCTGCAGGCCCAACATTGACATGACGCTTGTTTCGCTTGCCGGGCGGGTCGTAGAGCTGCCCGACGGCGCGCACCTGACCCCATGACGCGGCGCGCCGGCCCAGTGCACACCCCACTCCCTTGACCCGGCGCGCCGGCTCAATGCGCAGCCTATCCACCCWGTMMSCCNTTGCAGTCAGTGCTTGCTCCGCAGTTGCCACAATGCCGTGCCCTTTGATTGATTGTGCATCAAATGTGATGGTCTGTCGGTTGGCAATCAAGTGAGACAGAGGAGCAGGCACAGCGGCCGCTGGCGGTGGAATGACTCTCCAAAGGCTCTCTCTGTGCCTTGCCAGGGCAAGCTGCGCACCATGGTGGGCTGCTGGTGCTTTGCGGCGCGACCCAGCTCGCCAGGGGCGGAGCTGGTGGCCAAGACGCGGGCCAGCGGCGCCGGGCCGGGCGCCCTGCAGATAGTCCAGCCCGATGACGACGCGGAGAACCGAGAGAACGAGCTGATTGGCACGGCCGTGCTTTCGGCGGGCGCCAAGTCTGAACCGCCSCCGACAATTGACCTTGGACTGGCCGGGGYGGGCAGTGCCGCGCCCCTGCTGGGCGYGGGACYGGCGGACGGCGGGTCACCGCCCCTGGGCGGCGGCTGCGCCGCCGAGCCGCTGGCTGGTAGCAGCAGCGTGGACGCACCGGCTGCTGATGCTGCAGCAGATGGCGCGGTGGATCTGCAAGAACAGCTTGAATGCACTTCTGAGGATGCGTCTGGCAGCAATGGAGCCTCAGCAACAGCAAAGGCAGCGGCAGCGGAGGCCGTGGCGGCAGAGGGCAGCGGCGAGGCAGCAGAGGCCGCGGCGGCGGAAAGCAGCGGCCGGCACAGCAGCCCAGGGGAAGAGGGCAGCCAGGCGGCGCTGCTGCCTGTGGAGGAGGTATCGCTGAAGCAGCCGCGCATCAGCCGCCTCTCCATGCTGTTCTCGTGCTCCTCCAGCGGCGCAGCGGTCGACGGTGGCGAGCGGCACTCCCGGCCGCAGGTGTGTACGGAACTCCTTTTGGCACAGTGCCAAGCCCACCCCCTCCACCTCTGCCTGCTGCTCCTCCTTGCTGCGCAGTCTATTGTTGCAGCAGTGGCGGCAAACATTGTCTTTGCTTCTGCTTCCGTTAACTGCAGAGCACGCCTGGCGGCGACGGCAGCAGCTCCGCTGCCGCAGCTGGCGGGCAGGGTGGCGAGCAAGAGCTGTGCTTTGAGTCTGCGGCGGCGGAGCTGGTGCTGCTGCGGCGCGACAAGCTGCTGCCGCTGGCGCAGCCCGAGGCGGCGCTGGAGGATGCAGCCGCTCTGCTGGGGCGGCAGGAGGCGCCGGTGCTGCTCAACGGGCTGCTGACCCTGCGGCGCGTGGCCATCCACCACCACACCCTGCTGGCCAGCAGCCTGGAGGACGTGGTCGCGCTGCTGCTGGAGTGCCTGCATGGCGGCACCGAGGAGGTTGGCCAGGCAGCCATCATGGCGCTGGTGAGGGAGGGAGCTCCAGAGCAGGCAGGGGAATGCTGACCTTGGCATTGCACAGAAAGCAGCGCAGCATTTGAGCTGTCTAGCCCGTCTGGCCCACAACATGTGCATCTGCTTCCCCTGCCCTCTCTCTCTACAGCTGGACCTGCTTATTTCTTTTGGCAACCCCATGCTGCGCTACTGCGAGCAGCGCCTGGTGCCGCACCACTCCTGCCTGCTGGCCCTGCTCATGGCCGCCAGCCTGGGCCGCACCCCTGCCATCCGCGCCTGGGCAGAGGAGGCGCTGAGGTGGGTGCATGCTGGGTCCCCGTCCATGCTTTGCTGCGCTATGCCTGTGCCTTCAAGGTGCAGCACAGCTCAAACCGGCCAAGGAGCACTGCAGCTCTTTCCCTTTGCGGCTTCCGGTGGAGCGTTCCATGCCTTGTTGGCCGCAGCACTGCTGGCAGCCAGCCTACAACTGCCTCCGGCCTTGCTGTGCAGCTGGATGGCGCTGCGCATGCACCAGGGGCGCGTCATCTCGCTGCTCGAGCCGTACCTGGAGCACGAGCTGGCGCCGGTGCGGCAGAAGGCGGCGCAGCACCTCATGGTTGCCACGTGAGCGGTGGGGGGATGGTTGCGACACGAGCGACGGGGGGCGGAGAGCTACTCAGGGCGTTGCAGGGAATGGATGTGCAGGTCGCTGGTACATTACCATGTTGCATTGATTGCTCTGCTGAGCTGCATGCCCAGGTGCACTGCTGCCTTCGGCCTCTGTTGCTTGCAGGTACCGGCCGCCCGACCTGCAGCGCCCCAGCAGCTCGCCTGTGCGGCGGGCGCAGCGGAGCTAGAACAACGCAGGCATGACCCGGCAGCAATCCTAAAACCTTTGCCAAACTTGTCAGAGCTGAAGGGCATGCGCAGGCGTTCTTTGGTATTGACATCATACATGTATATGCGATTTCGAATGGTTAGCGCCGCAGGGCTGGTGGTGCAGGCAGATGTGCAACCTATGCGCATGAGCGATGAAAGGCAGTTCAGAAGGGGATGTGTGAAATCAATGATGACACGG
>JADXDR010000157.1:0-37822 GCA_025026875.1 Chlorella ohadii
GGGGCAGAGCGCAGCGCACGGGCCACCTCTGCCTCGGTGACCTCAGCGGCACCRAGGGCARCGGCCTGGGCAGCCCCCAAGCGCCKGCCAGCAGCCAGCGCCTGCAGCACCTCCTGCTGGGCAGCAGGGTCAGTGGCAGGCTGAGCAGACACSCCCGCCCAGTAKCGKGCCACACGCTGGGCSCMGGCSGTGCCGCTGGTGAGCAGCCCGCCGCCCGMMTTGCGCAGGGCGGCAATTTGCCGCTCCTGTTTGGGGGGTTGGAAGCGACGGGAGAGGGCAGGCCCAGGGCGTTCGCCAGCATGCACCCAGGCTTGCCGGCGGCGGAGCGCCCGCTCCGCCTCAGCGGCAGCCAAGGCAGCGGCAAACTGCTGCCGGGCAGCAAGAATATCAGGCAGCACAGATTCATCCCCACCATCCAGCCTAGCATGCAAGGCAGCCAGGGCATCCCCAGCCTGCGGGTCACCCTGCGCCAGCTGCCTGCTGGCACGGTGCAGGGCAGCACACCTCTCAGTCAAGCGGCTTTTGAAGGAGGGCCACCACAGCAGGGCGCCAAGGTGGTCGGTTGGGGTGAGAAAATGCGCGCGGGGGTGGCGAAAAAATAAATTTTTGCAGCTCATAGGTAACAGGAAAATCGCTGCCGACATCAACCGTTCAAGTATCCTTGAACATGCGATAGGTCCCGAGTTCGATCCTTGGCAGCTCCAGCATCTCTATGGGGTTGTAGCTCAGTGGTAGAGCGATCGCTTCGCAAAGCTAACTTTTGCTTTTCCTCAGGCCAATTACCAGCCGAGCAGCCTCAAATCTACCCACTGCATGACCTGGAGGCCGGGTTTGCATGCCCCCACCCCAGCCCATGCCGCTACGGCGTTCMCCTTTAAATGGTCCCGGTTAAGCCTGCCATGCCTTTCCCCTGGCATGCGGGGCATTGCACATCACAACATGGACACGGGCTGACAAACATAGGAAGGACACAGATGGGGAGGGTCGTGCACACACAAGTTGCTACTGCCAGCATGCTGCCATCAATCACCCGGCAGCACCACCAACACGCAGCGCGGCAAGCGGCTCACTGCCGCCCTCCAGCTCATGCATGCKGCCGCGAGCGCTTGACCACCGGGCCACCTCCCTCCTCACCGCCAGCCACACCCTGTTCCCGCTTCACTGCAGGAGGCGCGGCAGGTTGCATATGCTGCTGGTGCGGGTGCTCCTGCTGCTGCCGCCGCCCTTGCGGTTGGGACTCCTGTTGTTGCTGCTCCTGCTCGTGCGGCACATGCTGCTGTTGCTGCTGCTGCTGGCGCTGCTGCTGCCAGCGACGCAASAACTGCGGCATTTTCTTCCGCCGCCCCTTGCTGGCAACATCCAGAGGCGTGGCCCCGTCGTTGTCTCTCAGCCTGCGGCATCCACAGTCAGAAGAAGAGGGCAATACTGTTGTGCTCCATGAGCAGCCAGTTTGTAACAGGCACCCTTGAATGCAACAATGCTTGAAGCAGCACAAAAATGCCAGTTGAGTACCCAGCGCACCGTTGGCCAGCGCCGCTCCGCAGCAGCTCTTCAGCCACCGCTGTCGCTGTCGCTGTCGCTGGTACACCCGCCTGTCATACAGAATGACAGCAGGCCTCGGCGCGGCCACACAGCCGAGGGAAATGAAAGGGATATGGACGGCCGCTGTACAAAACCGGAGGGAGAGAGAGTTTGGATGTGAGGCAGTGCGTGGCGGAGAGTGGGTGGGTACAATGCGTGTGAGGGAGAGGGTGGCAGGTGAGGGAACGGGAAGGAGATGGCGGGATAAGAAGTGCAAGTGAGATGGGAAGCGACACAAATGGCCTGCACAGGTGTGAGTGCGCRAGGTGCCCAAAACCCCTCAGAAAGAGGCACCTGCTCCTGGGGCGCGACCAGTGCTGCCCGGTCACAGACCGGGTTGTGAGTAGCACTGGGAGAGGGCGCTGTTCCCAATGAAGCTCCGCTGCCCAGGCCAGCTGATTGTGGGAGGCGGCAATATGCAGCGCCGTGGTGCCTTGCCGGTCAGCCAGGTTGGCCAGCCGCGCGGCTCCGCCGTCCGCCGCCACGCTTTTCAGCAGGCCCCCTGCCCAGCGGGCATGCCCACACTGCGCAGCGGCCGGGCAGCCCAGCAGTGTGGAGGACACACACCACATTGTGTTTGAGTGCGTGTTGTATGGTGACCCGCGACAGAAGCAGCCGGAACAGAGCCCAGCCAGAAGGAGGCCCCGACGCCGCAGGCCAGAACAGAGCAAGGGCAAGCCGCAGCCAGACCGGGAAGCAAAAGAAACAGAGGAAGAAAGAGCGAACCGGGCCAGCGAAGACCGGCGGCGGGCGCGGCTGCGGCTTGGGCGGGCCCCTTAGCTCCTCCCCTCCCCCATTCCCACATTGCTCTCCTGTTGCTACACCTCTTGGTTCCTCTCTTGCTCTTCCTTACTTGCTAACTGCCATACGGACTAGTGTTGCCTGTCAGTGCTCACCGGCACGCATCCCTGCTCGAGACACGTTGCTTCCCCGCCTTGCGACCTCTGCCTGCCAGTGCCTTGCACCGCTGCTCACTGCCGGTTACTCCAGTTCGTTAACACACCTGCACGCAGAGTCCCCCYCGCTACCTTTGAGCCCAAGACTCCAAACCACCCCCCCCTCTCTCTCCCTCTTTGTTTGTTTATGTGGCCATTTCTCTCCCCCCAGCCCTGTGGGCCACCTGGGGGCGTGTAGTCGCCTCGCACGACAGACATGTAACAGCCAGCCAGCAGCAGCACCCGGGTTGTCGGCGCCCTGCTGCTCCTGCATGTGTTGCCCCGCCTCCTCCATGCTGCTCACCTGCACAGATCGCTGGGGTGGTGGAAGCATTGCGTGATGATTCTGGTGAGCTTGAGACCGGTAACCTGCCAGCAAAAGGTCGCCAGGCGCGACTCCGGCAAGGAAGGAACAAGACCAGCTCACCACGCCGGTGCCGGTCTGCTGGGTGCCCGCCGTCTTGTGGGCGGTGCCAGAGGGGTCGACGTTGGCAGCGCCCGGCTCCGCAGCCTGGTTGTGAAGGGAGGTGCGGAGTTCGCAGGGTTTGTTCAGCAGGGCGGSGGMAAGAACGGCAAAAGGCGGAKGAAAKGGACGCCKGGCGCGGCCAGGCCGGCCCGCCCCTGGACGGGAGCTGGCGCAGGCCTAGCTGCCATGCCTCAGGACAGCACCCCACTGCTCAACGTACCTGGCCGAACAGCGCCTCCTTTGCGTTTTCAAGCTTGGCCTTCACTTGGTCCATGACTGCTGAGCACTGTTGGCGGCTTGGTTGATCGTTCGAGCTGCAGACGGAAGCGGCGGCGGCACTGGCGGCGGCAGAGTCAGCGGCGGCAGCACTGATTAGCACATGGTAGAGGCTGGCATACAGTGTAGAGCAGCACGGCAGGGTGCACTTGAGTGCAAGTGAGCGGTGATTCAGCACGGTGGCCCAGCCAGCCGTGCAGCCCAACACACCTTGCTGCTTCTGCAGTCCCCGGTCAATACCTTTAGAGTCCACTTGCAAGGGTTGTGCGTTGCAGCAGAGTTGCTGGGGAGCAGGCTGCATTCCACCCAGCTGCATGGCAGCGCCCACAGCCTCCCCATGCCTCCTCCCTGCCTTCTGCTCGCCTTGTAGGAGCATCCAAGGCTGCTCGCAGTGTTCCTGGCTCGCTGTGTCAGGCAAGCTCGTCTATCCACATTGCTGTTTGGCTGCAAGCTCGTGCCCTGCTGCTGCCCTTGCTTGCTGCAGCAGGCCGATTCTGAACTTGCTTGCATCGTTGCTGGCTGCCTGATTGTCTGCTTGCCTGCCGGCCGGCCGTCGCCGTCGCCGTCGCCGTCGCCGCCACCACCGCTGCCGTTCCGGATCCGCACCATTTCTGCACGTCCTGCAAACACCTCCCACCCGCTTGCCCTTGCCACCCAGTTGCAACTGACAGGCAGTCAATTTCATTTGAAACTTGGAAAGCGTGGCGACTCAGACCGGCAAGGACTCGGCCATCCCCGGCACCGGCGGCCCAGGCGGCACCCAGGCCAGGAGCGACGTGGTGGGTCCATTGCTGCACTGGCCCCGGGATCGATCGGCCTGGCGGGCGCTGGCTTCTCGGATGCCATGGCTTTTGTGGTGCACCTCTCACAACCTCTCACAATCCCCAACAAACCTTCTGCCGCAGGGCCTGGCAGGCGCTGGCCCTCCCGAGGTGAAGGCCTTTGTGCAGGGCGCGCAGGGGGGCCCGCAGGGAGCTCCCTCTGCTGAAACCCAGTCCAAGTACGGCGAGGTTGACAAGGTGCGGCAGTGGCCTAACGTTGGAGGGAGGATGATAGAACCAGCGCCTTCTCGGCGTTGGCAGCCGGTGTCCCCCTTTGCCTGGACGGCACAAGCTGGCGTGGATGGTGATTGACTTGTTTGTTGTGCTACCGACGGCAGTCTGGGTGATGGAATCTCGCCTACTGCCCGCCCCTGCATCCATCCGCCGCTGCCCTGTGTTCCTCTGCCCTTCGTACCGCCTGCATCCTCCACCACATCCCTGTTGCGCAGGCGGCGCCCAACCAGCCCATCACCGCCGCCAAGCAAGCGATGGAGGAGGAGCGCGGGCAGGTGGGCTGAGAGTGGGGCGTGTTGGACCAGAGTGTGTTGCCTTGTTGTGAGCTGAGCTTGCTTGCTCTGCCAAGCTGCACGTGCTGCCAAACCGCAGCGTGGGCACCATTCATGCTTCCGCTGCTGGTGGTCCTGCTGCTTTTCCAACTTGGGCCAAGTGGCTGGCTTCAACCCTTCACCCCCTCTTTGCAGACTTTCACGAGCGCCACCGGCAAGCCCACCCAGCCGTCACCCCTCAACATGTAGAGAGACAGTGCACCGAGCGATCGGCGATGGATGATCTGCGCCGCTGCTCAGCGCCGATGTCTGCCCGGGTGGGCAGGCGTGATGGGCAGCGGCGGCAGAGCTGAAGCCAGCAGGATCCAGCTTGTTGATTTGGATTGAGTTGAGTAGTTGCCTTGCTTTGATTGCAATAGAGCATCACTGACAGGTAGATGCAGCGCGCTGCGGCTTGCTGTGGCGGCGGCTGCCAGCGGTGGGCGGCGGCTGCCAGCGGTGGGCCCCCCGCTGGAAGCAGGATGCATTCGGCATCGGCATCCGGCTCGCTGCAATCGCTTGCGATCGCTTTGACAGAACTTATTTCCTCCGCAAAGCCCTTGAGAGAGCGCTCGCTTCAAAACAGCCCTGTTACCGCAGCTATGCGCTGCCTGTCGGCCGCCCGCGTGCAGCATGCCATCTTAACGCACCGCCTGAGCCTCAAGGGGCGGGTGGCGCCGCACGAGCTGGCCGTAGCAGGTGCGGGCGCCGGCGACCCAGCCGCTGCAGCCTTCCCTGCTCCCTGAGCTTGCCTCGTTGCGTTCAGATGACCAAGCGCCGACTCTGCCCTTCGCCACTCTTGCCGCAGCGGCAGCCCCCAGGGTGCGAGCGGCGGCGGCGGGCGGCCGGGCGCCCCGCGACGGCCGGCTGAGCGTGTGTGTGCAGGCACGGCGGTCCAGCCGCGACGAGTATGATGATGTGGCCTTCGATGAGGAGGAGGACTGGGAGACACAGGTAGGGCTGAGCGCACTGCTCTGAGGCTGCCGGCACTGCTACCATGCATCACTGCTCCACCCGCCTGCACCAACCGCCGCCTGGTTGGTTGCTGGTTTGGCCCCAACCCACCCACTTTCGCGCTGCCACTTCCTCCCTCTCCCGCAGGGCTCCTCGGTGCAGGCCCCTGGCTTCGGCCCGGTGTTCAACACCGCGCTGCGCGGCCTGTCGGCGATCAGCGAGCGGCTCACGGATTTTGCGCTGCAGTATGCACCTGCCGACGCCTCACCTGGGGTGGTCAAGGTGGCGGTCAACGCTGGCCTCGTCCTGCTGGCCCTCTCCTTCGTCAAGAGCCTGCTGTCGGTGAGCGCATGGTGCTGATGAGCTGTTGCTTGTTGGATTTGTGTGCGGCCGGAGGGTGGGCAGGCTGCGTAGCTAGCTGGAGGTGTTGGGCTGGAGAGCACGCAGGCTTTGCAGGGAGGTGTTTGCTGTGCGGCGCAGAGCTGACGGGCGTCGGACTGCAGTTGCTGCCTGCCACCAGCAGCTGCAAACTGCAGGACGCTGGCAGCCGTGTCCTGGCGTCCCACCCACTTCCCACACCCCCCTGCCTGCCTGCCTGCCCCGCCCACACGTGCCGCCCCGGACTCCTGCCGCAGTTCTTCCTCACAATCGGCACCATTTTCCTGGGTGCCTACGTGGCCGTGAAAGTGTTTGGAGTGGATGTGGCAGGCATCACTGGCAGCGGCAACTATGGCGGCAGTGGCGGTGGCGGCAGCTCAGGGCGCGGCAGCGGGGCATCCCGCCCAAGTGAGAGGGGATAGTGTAGTGCCGGCAGGGGCGATGCTGCATGATTTCTGTTGCACTTGGTGGCTGCTTTTGACTCGTGTCAGCTGCAACGGCAGCAGCAGACATGGCCAGTGGCCTTGTCATTGTGTGTGTGCAGGCGGCAAGCAGCGTCCGCGCGGCAAGGCTCGCCGCCGATGAGCCGCCATCTGCTGCTGTTGCATTCACTGCCAGGCAAGCAGGGGCGGCCTGGGCCGCCCGACCTGCAACCTCACCGACTGATAGGCTGCATACCCTCGCCAACAGCCACGTTTACATGCTTCTCCCAAACCCCGTTGGCAGGGTCGTCCCCGCAGCGGCAGCGGCGGCAGCTGGACCCGCGCGCCCGGCAGTCTGAGTTCAAGGGCCTGCTCAGCTCTTTCACTGGCGAGGACGATGATGGGCTGCTGGATGTGCGCTTCGAGCGGCGCGGCAAGGGCGGCAGCAGCGGCAGCAAGGAAGCAGGCCGCAAGCGGCGCTGAGGCGGCTGCCGAGGGGGCTGCTGGCCAGGAGCTGCTGTTGTGCGTTGTGCGACGCCTGAGCAGCTGCTGTGCCGACCAATTTTGGTTGCCTTTCTAACCGTTCACTCTCTTCACGACAAATCGTTCTGATGTACATGTCATGCAAAGCGCTGCATGTCAGTCAGGCTGGTGCGGCCAGCACACGGGCCCAGATTCGAGAGTCTGCCGCGGGTTTGTGTGTGCATCTGGGATTTACACTCTGGCTGTTGGCACAGCATGTGGGGCAGCTGCTATCCTCACAAGACATCGCAACCAAGGCAAGGGCGAGGTTGACACTTTCACAGGTTGACATCACCGCTGGTTTTCTTGGCTTGATTCCACAGGAGCCACAGCTCACAGCTCAGCCGGGCAGGCTGCTGGCACACAGCCCGTCTTGAGCCCGGGCCCCCCACCTGAGCACAGGCTGCCCTGTATGCGCAGGGCTGGGCAGCTCACTGGGCCAGCTGGTCTGCGGACAGCTTGAGGGCCGCCACCTCCTGGCACACCGCCCGGTGCACCGCCTTCCAGTCCTCGGTCTGTGGTCAGAGGGGAGGGCGGCTCAGTGTGTCAGGCAGGGTTTCATGACGCATGTATTTCGACCCACTTGCACTGCACTGTGCGTGATGGCGGAAGCCACATGGGAGGCACCAGCTGCATCAAGCCAATGGACACGGACCAGCGAAGAGGCACATAGTGACAACCTCCTCCCCTCTGACCTGGCACTCCCGGCAGCAGTATCGCGCCACCTGCTTGGGTTGGGGGCGTTGCAGGAGAATAGAAGATGAGGTGCTGAGCAGCGCAGGAACATGACTAGTGGGCAGACCGTCTCTACCGCAGGCAAGCTCGTATCCAATCACGTGCACGTGCTTTGCACCTGCAACTGCGCCCAGCACTCTGCCCCCGCTCCCACCTTGCAGCGGCTGCACAGCTTGAGCTGCAAGCCCCGCTCGCTGCTGCCCACCAGGTTGGTGCAAGCCAGGTTGGTGCAGCCAGCCTGGCGCAGCGCCAGGTAGGTCAGAGCGCCGCTGCTAATGCCGGCCAGCGGGGACCGCTGCGCCGCCCGCTCCGCCTGTTGCCGAGCCACAGGCAGCAGCTCGGCTCGCAGGCGGGCCCACTTGGCTGGGCTTTCTGCGCCGCCGGGGCCGGCAGAGCATCCCGTGAACAGCGCTGAGACTGTGCGCCTGCTGCTTTGGTCAGCCGTGCAGTCCACTGCCAGGCAAATGTGGGCCACCATGCCAGCAAGGGCGGCACAAGCAGCGCGGGCGGGCAGGCGGGGGTCCAGGTTGAATGGCGCCTGCGAGGCAGAAGCAGAGGCGCAGTGTGGGGCAACGACATGCCTTCATGCATGCTGCCACAGACTTCAGTGTGTGGTGCTGCATGGGAGGCGTGTGATGAGAGGCGTGTGCGGGGATGCCGCCAATGCAGCGCATCCGCTGTGAACTCCCTAACTCCCTACCTGCGCCTCTCCCTCAGCGGCCGGGCAGCCCGCCTTGCGGCAGCCCAGCTGCAGCAGCAGCTCCAGAAGCTGCCTGATCCGGCAGCAAGGCTAGCTGCCAGGCTGGGACAGATCTCCAGGTGGGAGGAGATGTCTTTTGTGACATCGGTGAACTGCTCTAGGCTGGCCCGGCCGCTGCCGGCATCTGCTGGGCTCTGAAACGGCAGGCAGGTGGCAGTGAGTTGGTCAGCCGCCTTACTATACCAGTGGGCACCCAGCAGCATTTGCAGAGCCACGCGCAGCACAGCATACATGAGCAAGCAGGCAAGCGCTGCTTGGTGATGGTAGCACTCAGCACCCCCTGCAGTGGTGCCCAACCCCTGCCTTGCCTGCAGTGCAAGCGATGCAGCGGTGGTGAACAGGGCAGGCGCCCCTATCGCCGCTGCCAGATCAGCATCGGCAGCAGTTCAGCATTCACACACGACACGAGCGTGTTGTGAAGCAGCCACTCCAGCCGCCCGGCCTGCTTGGCATATGCCATGACCTGCAGAGCAGGCAGCAGGGGGAATCACTGGGTGACCCGCTGCTAGCAGATGCTGCATCTAGCAAATGCAGGCGTGGACACCATTGGCACGACGCAGCATTGGCAACCATGTGTGAGCAATCGGGCACCCAAGCATGCCCATGCCCAGCTGTGAACCTCAAAGGCTCACCTCAGCGGACGACAGCTGCCGCTGCATTTCATCCACAGCCAGCAGGACCGCAGGCCCCGAGTGCCTGCGCAGCCAAATCGGCTAGGTTCTTGCTGGGCCACTGTGCAAGACAGGTCAAGCACATCTGCTGCGGCGCACTGGACCGGCTGGTGCGGCGCTGCACTGAACATCATCAGGCTGGTGCGGCGCTGCACTGAACATCATGAGCGCAGCACAAAGTTGACAGGCAGCACAGCGCCGACGCTCACTTACTTGATTCGCCGCATCAGATCCTCCATTGTGGGCTTCTCAGATGGCGATGGTGGCAGGGTCACATTTGCCACGATGAAGCAGGCCAGCAGGCTGTTCACACCAAGCATGTGAAAGGCAGTGGGGAGCGGCCCTGCCGTGCCCTCGCGCAGCACTTTCACCAGGCTGCGACAGCAGGGAATGTGATGTGGGCCGTAGCATCAACAGCGAGTGGATGCCACGACAGGCTGGAACGGCGGGAGCACACAGTCGCGGCAGGCTGGGCACCAGGCAAAGCTGTGGCCGCACCAGATAAGTTGAACGAGTGCCACCTTGCAAGCTGCTGAACCGCACCTGCGAGCTGTGCGCTGCACCTCCCGCAGCACTGCGCCGCTGTGGTAGTCGGGCAGCAGGCCGTGCTGCATGCCTTCCGCCAGGCATACCAGCAGGGTGACCAGCAGTCGCTGCGAACAGTCAAACAACACCAGCGGGAGAGGTTGGCGGTGCTGTGCTGCAGCCGCTGACCTGCTGAGGTAATCGATGGTGTTGTACGGCGCCGCGGATGGGATGTCTGCAGGGGAGCGCACATGTGCCGATTTCAGGAACGTAGTGCCATGAGCAGGAGCACAGCCACGACAAAATACGCTTACTGGTGGCACTGCAATGCCGTCTATGCACGTCTGGCCAGCACGAGGGCCGTTCCAGATGGCTGTGACCAGCACAGCATCCTTTCCCCATCATGAAGCCAGCTGCCACACACAAGGCAATGTCCAAGGTGCTGGGCCTCTCACCTGCCATCCACATCTCAGGTGCTGCCTTGGCCTGGGGCAGTGTGCGCATGAGCGCTTCGACCGTGCCCAGCACCGCGACAGCGTGTGCTGCCGGGCAGAAGCGGGCCGGCGGGCCGGGAGCGTAGCAGCGCAGCGGGTTGGGGTTGGCTCTGCGGTCTGCTTGGCTTGGCGGGAACAGGACAAGCGGCTGCGGCCGCTGCCCTGGCAGGACGACTGCGTCGCGCACAAGCACCCAGTTGAAGTCGGCTGAAATAGATACACTGTGACAGAAGCTGTCCATGAGTCCGGTCAGGCCTCGCCTGCATGGAATTGACAGATGTGCGCTTTAACAGCCGGCGGCAGGCTTGTGTATGAGCCTGCGGTTGCCAGAGGCAGGCGGCAGCAGCGGGCAGCAGCTGAAGTGGCAAGCATGTTCACCAACGGTTTCCGCCACTGCCCAGCATGCTCACCACAAGCTCTCGCTCTCCTGTATGTTGTACTGGCTGGCTCCCTCCGGCGTGGTGCCCCGCATGAGCCAGCCTAGGCAGTGGCAGGTCAGCTGCACCGCCTGCAGCCGGTCCAGCACAGACTGCTCCGCCCCACCCGCTACAAAGCTGCCCAGCTGGTCGTTGCCAAAAGCCGCGCACAGTAGGTTGGCCAGGCGGACCAGCTTGTGCAGCTGAGGCGGCGACAGGAGGTGCACGTTTTGGGCCAGCGAAGCTAAAGTATCCAGCAGCGTGCGCTGCAGCTGCGCCACCAGCTGCGGCTGGTCGGCCGTCAGCTGCAGCAGCTGCCGCTCCAGACACAGGGTGAGGGCCACGCTGCATGCGCTGGTCAAGCCGCCCAAATACTCGGCGTGTGCTTCTTTGAACCTGGAGCAGAGGTCCCCAGAGTGCACACCAGTTGGTCCCAGCGGTTGCTCGGCTCCCAGCAGCGCCTGCATGCACAGGAGGGATGCAAGTTGAGCCTGCTGACCTCTTTTCCGGTTGTCCGCTGCAACCGTGCCCGTTCTACGGCCAGCCCAGGAGGCCCTCCTGCTCTCAGCATGAGTATGCGCTGCGAGCTGCAGCTGTACATGCCTGCTAGGCACACCGCATCAGCAGCCTACGTTAAGCCTAGTGCTAGCCTGCCACTCACCGGTCCGGAGGCAATGACGCCCTGAACAGTGGTGCGGACCAGGAACGCACAGGTGTGCTGGTGGTTGGCCGCCAGCTGTGCCACTTCGCGGTTCATGCGCGCCACGGCGGGGTGATGGCACCACAACAGGGGACAGCAAGCAGTGTCGTCGCCCAGCAGAGCTTGCCTGCCTATTTATGCATGCTGTGCAGCTGGGTCTTGGGTGCTCACGGGCAAAGCATGATGGCTGACCAACACATTTTGCCACCTGCCTTTCATTACAGAGCCCGGCAGATGCAGGCGCCGGTGGGGCCAGCCTGGACCGGTTCACGGCTGTCACAAAAGACATCTCCTCCCACCTGAAGCTCTGTCCCAGCCTGGTAGCTGGCCTTGCTGCCGGCCCAGGCAGCTTTCTGGAGCTGCTGGTGCAGCTGGCTGCAGGAAGGCGGGCTGCGCGGCTGCTGAGGGAGATGAGCAGGTAGGGAGTTGGGACAGCAGATGCGCTGCATGCGCCGCATCCTCGCACAAGCCTCTCATGCAGCGCCAAGCACTCAAGTATGCAGCGGAATGCATGTAGGCCTGCAATGCACCAAGGAACGCTCCTCTGCTCTGCCACTGCAGGCTCCCTTCAACCTGGACCCCCACCTGCCGGCACATGCTGCCTGCACTGCCCTTGCTCGCATTGTGGCCCACATCTGCTTGGCCCTGGACTGCAAGGCTGACAATAGCAGCAGGCGCACAGTCTCAGCGCTGTTCACGGCATGCTCTGCCGGCACCGGCGGCTCAGAAAGCCCAGCCAAGTGGGCCCACTTGCGAGCCGAGCTGCTGCCTGTGGCTCGGCAGCTGGCGGAGCGAGCAGCGCAGCGGTCCCCACTGGCCGGCATCAGCAGTGGTGCTCTGACCTGCCTGGCGCTGCGCCAGGCGGGCTGCACCAACCTGACCTGCACCAACCTGGTGGGCAGCAGCGAGCGTGGGCTGCAGCTCAGGCTGTGCAGCCGCTGCAAGGTGGGGTGTGTGGGTGGGGGCTGCTCTGCTGGTTGGGACCTGCATGCGCTCGAGCGCGTGCTTGATTGCGGTTGCAATGGTCTGCTGCACAGGCTATGCATGCTAGCGCAGCGCTCAGCACTTCAACTGCTTGTCTTCTGCAATGCCCCCAACCCAAAGCAGGTGGCGCGCTACTGCTGTCGGGAGTGCCAGGTCAGAGGGGAGAGGGCGTGCAGTGTGTCTCTTCGCTGGTCCGTGTCCATTGGCTTGATGCAGCTGGTGCCTCCCATCTGTTCCGCCATCGCTCCGTGCAGTGCAAGTGGGTCCAAATGCATGCGTCATGAAACCCTGCCTGACACACYGAGCCGCCCTCCCCTCTGACCACAGACCGAGGACTGGAAGGCGGTGCACCGGGCGGTGTGCCAGGAGGTGGCGGCCCTCAAGCTGTCCGCAGACCAGCTGGCCCAGTGAGCTGCCCAGCCCTGCGCATACAGGGAAGTGTGTGAGTAGGCGGCACGACTCAGGCTGAACGTACACTGGGCAGTGCTTGACGGAGTGGCGGGCCTCAGGCTGCCCTGCTGGCGACCTGCCCAGCTAAGCTGCGGCTCGGGCGGAACCAGGCCAAGACAACCAGCGATAGTTTCGATGTGTCTGCGATGAGATAATGTGCAATCACACGTGCGTGAGCTCTTCACATGTACATAGGCAGGGCTTCTCTTAAAAATTAACGACAAGGCAGGGTGGTGCCGTGGCGGCTTCCACGTCGCCGCTGTGGCGGCAGCAGCAGGCGGCAGCAGCGGCGGCGGCACCAACCCTGCTCGCGTCCAGGCCAGCGCTTTCCAAGTTTGTCGGTAATACATCTCTACACCACATTCCACGCCTGCTGCGCCCGTCGCTTCTGCAGCCGATGGCGCTGTCGGCGAGCCGCGCTAGCAGGCTGCTGCCGCCCGTGCTGCCCGCTTGGATCCGCGCAACCTGTCAGATCAACGCTGGAGCGGTCAGCTGGCCGCCAAAGGCGAGACCTGCCAGTGGCGGCAGCGGCGGCGGCGGCGGCAGGGCAGGCGACGCCAAGCAGCGGGCAGCGCAGTATGCAAGGGCGAAAGAGCGTGCGCAGCGGGCAGGGCAGCAAGCAGGCACTCCAAGCAGCGCCAGCAGTGAAAGCAATGGCCCGCGCAGCCGGCTGGCAGAGGCGGCAGCAGAATGGAGCGAGGGGCAGCAGGCGCTCTTCCTGTCCTCCCCCAGCGGGCTAGGGATGGGAGCAGAGGCGGCCATTGCCCAGGCAATCCAAGACGGAGCATTCGACAACTTGAAGGGCAAAGGTGGGTGGGCCGAGGTGCATTGCACCTGGTGGGTGGGCTGCGCTGCGTGCCCTAATGCCAGCCTCATGTAAGCAAGCTCCATGCCCATGTTGAACCGGCCTTCTCAAACCGTGGGTATTCCATGCTGACCTACCTGCAGGCCAGCTGCTGCCGGCTGAGGACCACCGAGCGCAGTTCGGGCTGCCGCCTCTTCTCCAAAACATAGCTCGGCAAATCCCTCTAAATGCTTGTTTGCTTTTCCTTCGCAGGCCAGCCGCTGTCGGCTGAGGACCACAGCGCGCAGTTCGGACGTGTCGACCCGCTGGTGGCAGCTGTCACTCGCACCATGGGTGCCCAGGGCGTCAAGCCGCTGTCGCTGGAGCTGAGAGACGAGGTGGGTGGATCTGCTATCTTTTGGGAGGCAGCATCTTGCACCCAGTCGCTGTGTGTAGAAGTGGGCCGTGAGGTGGAAGCAGGTTGTGGGTTTGTGAAAGCCGCAGTCGCTGGAGCTCAGGGATGAGGTGACCAGAAGTTGGGGGAGACGTGCCAGGCGCTGTGGTGGCGTGCAAGAAATGGAGAGCAGGGATGAAGGCAGGGGTGCATGGCGCACCGTACTCTGTTTGGCCCACCCGATAGCCGCCGATCTTCCACCCGTTGATTAAAGACGGCTTGATCGCGAGGAATATATCCGGGTCCGCATTGAGTCGTTTGTTTGCACGTTTCTCCTTCTGCCGCAGGTGCGCCGCGAGTTGGCTGCTTTGCGGCTCCAGTTGGACCGAGAGCTCAGGGCGGCCCTTGAAACAAGCGGCAGCACAGCAAACCCAGCCAGCAGCGGCAGCAGCGAAAGCAGCAGTGACAGCAGCAGCAGCAGCAGCAATAGCAGCAGTGGAGGCAGCCGGGGCTGGTTTGGCGGCTGGTTTGGCGGCAGGGGCAGCGAGAGCACAGCACCTGCTGCCGCCGGCCGGCGGCACAGTGTGACGAGCATCCGAGCGGGGCAGCACCCCGCCCTGCAGCATGCAGCTGAGGAGCTGCGGAGGCTGATACAGCAGTACAACAATGCGTGCCTGGCTGATAAGGAAGCATTTGGGGCCTTTTGGCCGCTGGACCGAATGAAGCAGCTGGACTGGCAGGCGGAAGTCGAAACGGCGCTGGACAGGATCAGCAGCAGTAGTGGTAGCAGCAGCAGTGGCGGTGGCGGCAGCGACAGCAGCGGCGGCAGCAAGCAACCATAACAGGACGACCATCCAGTGAGCGGAGCAACCGAGCTGCATGTTCTGTGTTTCTCAACCGCCATCATGGTGCCCAGCCCACCCCTGTCTTGCCCACACTGCTTCACTTGCTCGCTATTTAGTTTTACATGTGCGCATGCATGCCGGCAACCACAAAAGCAACTCGAATCGCGGGCTAGTCTTGGGCTGACGCTAGCAGGCAGCTGAACCAAAACAACTACGGCTTTCTCAGGCAGTGATCAAATCGAGCAATCCCGCTAATACGGCGCTAGGTACGGGCCAGGGTGCAATATGCAGGGATGCACGGAAGCTAGACGGCAAAGCAAGAGTGAGCAAGAGTGTGTCCTGGGGGTACAGCACGAGCGACAAAGCGAGGATGAACTGCCATGCGGGCTCGCCAGGAAGCATGAGGCGCCTGAGCACCCTAGCTACTGGCCAGCAAAGAGTTGTGGCCATCAATGGTGCCTCACATAACTCTTCCGCTGCTCAGGCTGGCTTACGGCATGCCGTTGCGCCCGCGGCGCCTGCTACCCGGCTTGGTCGCAGCCGTGGCGCTGGCCGGAGGTGCCGCCGCCGGTGCCGCCACAGGCTCAGCAGGGATGGCAGGCTCAGCAGGCGCAGCAGGCACCGTGGTGGTGCTGCTCTGGATGACCACAGGGATGGCCGTAGTGGACGTTGTGATGGTGGTGACGGGTGYTGCTGTGCCCGCTGTGCCCACTGTGCCCGCWGCGGGCGCCTCAGCAAACAGGATGGGGCGGGKGCTGGGCCCSCGGCCGCCGCTCACGGCAGTGGCGTAGGTTGGGGCAGGGGCGGGGCTGGACGCGGGGGCGGGGGTTGGAGCAGCCGCCTGCTTGACGGAGGACGCCAGGCCTGCGGCGGTGTCGGCGGCTGCATCGAACAGGACAGCAGGGCAGATGAAGTGAGACAACACGTGGTATCCGCAATACCGCACGCAGCTCGCCAGGCAGGGCAGTTGCTTGTGCACAACTTCTCAGGCCACAGGTTCGCCGAAACGACCAAGCAGGGCCAGCGAGCGGCAACACATGCCCGCTGTAGGACACGTGCCACAGCTGGCCCTTGCAGGGCAAGTAGGCCCGTCACAGGAGGGTCCAAAAGTGCGCACCCGTGCCGGCTGCGGCACCAGCGGTCTCCAGGCCGCGCTCGGTGGCGGCGGCGCCCTCGCGCTTGCTTTGCTCGTAGGCACCGCCTGCAGGGAAGATTGCCGCAATATTGATCATCTCGAATTGAGGGGTGAAGAGTTGCAAGCCACGGCGCTATGCAGCTGGACAATCAGCCACAGCTATTCAGCAGGCTGGTCTCTCACACTCAGCTGTCCAGCACAACCGCCAGAGTTCCAGGTCCTATTGTGCCATGCAAGTTGTGGCAACCCTTCCAAACCGGCAACCCTCCCAAATGTCAGCAACTTGCCGCAGAACTGTTGCAGCTCACCCAGGTCGGGCGCGGCCTGAGCCGCCACCTCCACAGCGCCCTCAGCAGCCCGGCGCCCGCCCTCCACAGCGCCCTCAGCATCACGGCGCCCGCCCTCCACAGCGGCGGCGCCCTTGTCCTGAGCGCTCTGCACTGCGGCAGAGGCGCGGTCCTTGGCGGCTGAGGCGGCGGCGCCTGCGTGGGCGAAGGTGGCTGCAGAAAGGCATCAGTTAGGCTGTCAGGAGGAAGCTGATGTTTACAAGAATGCATCATGCTTTTTGCGGACAGGTGCACAATCTCCCTCGGTACCCTACTATACCAGCCTGACCGCCCGGATCCATCCCACCCACCCGCTAGCCCCAACCCACCAACGGTGCCGGCCACGCCAGCAGCCGTGTCGATGGCGGCGCCGGCCGCCTGGGCTGCGGCCTCCTCAGCCGCCTGCTTAGCCTCGGCGGCGGTGCGCTTGGCGGAATCGATGGCAGAGTCCAGAGCAGGTCCGGCCTCGCGGCGGCCCTCCTCAAAGCCCTGGGCAGCGCCCGCCAGGGCGGCATGCAACCAAATCAGATCAGGCAGTGCAGTCGTTAGATGGCATAGAGGAGCTGCGCCTGTCCGCAAAGCCCTGGGTGGCGCCCGCCAGGGCAGCCTGCGATGGGTGCAACCAAGGCAGAATCAGGTTAGAAGCATGGGGGTACATAGGGTGCGTGTACGGTGCGGTGGTTGGCAAAGGAGCAGGCAGTAGCAGGCGGCACGGCATCCATCGATCAGATATCTACAACTGTGGCAGCCCATCCAATGTGAAACNAGCAAGCCACCCACNCTCAGCAGCCTCCCTGCCCGCCNTCCGCCNGCCWGTTCAGCCACCTTCTCAGCGGCAGTCAGTGCGCGCTGGGCGCCCGCCTGCACCCCCGCAGCGGTGGTAGCAGCCGCCTCCGGCGCCTTTTCGGCGGCGCCAAGGGCGGCGCCTGCGGCAAACTCGGCGCGGTGCTCCAGATCTGCAGGGCAGAGCGGGATAAGAATGGGCAGGAAGAAAGCACGTCGCCGTGCATAGAGGGGTTGAGAGGTCCAACGCATGCAGTTGGCCAGCAACTTGGAGTTGAAATCTGGCGCCCACTGGATGCATCCTGCCGGCAGCTGCAGACATTGCAAAGTGCTCCTAGCATGTGCACACAAATGCTCACCCTCAATGGTCTCCTCGGTGGCCGCCTTGCGGTCCGCATAGGCGGAAGCGTAGGCCTGCTGGGCGGGCGCCACCACGCGCTGCGCATGGAGAAGGGAAGGTGGTGGGGCTCGGCTTCAGGCGCTGCGTAGGTAGGACCTACATGAGCTGCGTTTCGGGCAGAAAAGGCAGGCGACTGCAGCTGTGATTTGTGCGTCAGACGAAAATGCACCCACCTCAATCACTGCCTCCTTGGCGGCGCCAGCGGTCTCCTTGACACGTTCCACAGCAGCCTGCGAGGGGGGAGGGGATAGTAGATGCATAGCTTCGTTTAGCCACAGCATTGCAACAACGCAGCAGCCTGCTGGCGGGTTATCACAGTCAGCAGCAATCCCACACGCTAACCTGAGCGGTTGCCAGCGCACTGCCCACCAGGCCGGCAGCCTTGTGCTGCACCGCCTCTGCGGTCTCCTGAGCAGCCTGGGTCAGTCCAGCCGCCTGCTGCTGAGCAGCGGAGGCCACGGCGGCCGCCTCTCCCTCCACACGCTCTGCAGGTAGGGCAGGGCAGGGCAGGGCAGGTACAGCCGTAGGAAAATTCTTGTCAAGGCAACACGCCCGCAACGCAGGGGGGCACACCAAGTCACGCCGCTCAGGCAGTGTGGTTGCAAGCGGCAGCTCTGCTGCCATCCTCAGGTTGCAATGCATGAAGAGCAGGGCTTCCTACCAAAGCCAACCCACCCTACCCCGCCAACCCCTCTCCCCTCCCGCACCCGTGCCGGCGCGTGCAGCGCCCGCCGCCTCCTGGCCCGCTCCAGCCACAGTACCCAGCGCCTGCTGTGCCGCGCTGGCGGCGGTACCGTACAGCTCATGCGCACTGTCGGCGCCCTTCTGGGCGGAAGCGCCCACCAAGCCGGCCCCCATGCCGGCGGGGCGGGCGGCGCGAGCCGCCAGCGCCTGCGGCAGGTGGGGAGAGCAGGGACAGGGGAGTGGGGAGGGAGAGGAGTGGGGAGTTGGGAGCTTGCTGGTGGGAGGCATCTAGTTTGATTTCAGGTGATGGATGCTGCTGGGGGACGAATTATGCAGCTGCCCAGGGACAGGAGCCAGGATTGGAGCCAGCTTGCAAGTGCCAGTGGCGACAACCTGCACCCCYCACAGTATCCTGTGCACAACTTGCCTGCACGGTGTCAGGGCTGGGCAGGGGTGCGCCCTGCTCGGCAGCGCCCGCCACGCGCTCGCCTGAAGCGGCAGGGTCAGGAACACAAGGCAGTGTGGTTAATAGCATGTTACATGCTGGGAGTGCGCCTTCAGCGCGGAAGCGAGGTGCTTCAGCCCGATGGCAGGGGCAGCGCAGGGCTGGTGCTTGAGCAAGCGAAGTGCAGACAGGCTGGGGCGGCTGGAGCAGAGCAGCTCAAATTCAGCTCGCCTGCTTCGGTGGCCAGCTTGGCGCCGGCGGTGCCCGCCTGCTCAGCGCGCGCAGCACCCGCCCGCTTGCCGCGCCGGAAAGCCTCGCTGCCCGTCACCTCCTGCATGGAAATGCAGGACGCAAATGCAACTAAGCAGAGCACAAGCTGTCGCCATGTGCTGACGTGAAGGCAGCAACTGTGCTCGAGGAGTGCACAGCTGACTTGCATGCCTTTCAAGCGCTGCACTGAGTGAACAGCGGTACAGGGCTGGCTTCCGCCTCTTCCGCCTCTGCGCAAGCCTGAAGACCGCCTCAGCGCTGCCTTCTTTATCTCACCTCCAGCGTGGCTTGGAAGTGGTGGCGCGCCTCGCCCTCCACCTCGCTCGATGCACGCTGGGCGCCAAGGGCAATGCCGCTCACCGCTCCACTGACCTGCACGAGGTAGGTGAATGATCATGTGAGACGAGGTGAATGCATGTTGTACGCCTGGTGTACATGCCAGGGCACGTCGTGGCTGCTCCCATCAGCCAACCCAGGCCAGCTTTTGACTCAGTCGCACATCAGTGACCGCCCAACCCAACCCACTCACCGACACGGGGCACGCTCATTTAGCCAGTGAGTTTGACAAATGAATGAGGCGCAGAAGAAAGGATGGCCCCTCAACCGGTCCGACTCACCGACAGGGTGGCCCGCTCGGCCAGCAGCGCGGTGCGGATGGCAAAGGAGACGAGCGGCAGGCCGGCGGAGAAGGCCGAAGTGATGAGGGAGGACGCCACGTCGGCGGCGGACTGCACAAGGTATGGAGGGATGACACGGTTCAGCGGCAGGGAAGNAAAGGGGCGGCATGTTGGCTGTTCAGCCGGAACAGCCGCAATCACAGGTGCACAGCAAGCAAGCCAGCCCAGCACCTGGGCCTGCATTGTGCACAGCAGGCACAGCTGAGCAGCCACCCCCGTTTGAGCCCACCTGCACTGCGTAGGCGCCTGCCCGCACAGGCAGGGTGGCCGCCACGATGCCGGCGCTCAGGCCCAGGCTTGCAGCCAGGCTGCCGGCTTCCAGCGCCTTGGCAGCCAGGCCGGCCAGGGCGCCCATGGCTGCAGGGCAGATGGGGGAAGCAGCAGGCATTGGATGCATCAGATTGGAAGTGTAGATAAGCATCGTTTGGCTAGTAAGCATGCAGCATGTGGCACCGGCTGCCAGCTCAGGATCCATGGATGTTTGAGGGGCATGCAGGAACAGCGATCTACATGCAGAGCAGACTGATGGACCCATTGACTTCTGCTAGTGCAGAGGACTTCCTACTGCAAACAAAATCTCTCACCAGATCCCAGGGAGGAGGCGGTGGCGGTGGCAGCCGTGGGCACCAAGTGCTCGGTCAGCCCGCTGGCCAGACCGCTCACCGCACCCACCGCCTGTGAGGCAGGGTAAGAAACAGGTTTGCAGCAGAGTGAGCAGCTGGGATGAAGGAAACACCGGTTGGACAGACAGACGGCCAGCCCGCTCACCGCACCCACCGCCCGCACATGCAAGGCGCGAATTTGCAGCAGGGCGAGCAAACGTGTATGCACCTCATTGGCGGCTTTGTTCAGCCATAGCTGAAGTGATTGCACATTGGCCAAACAACAACTCACTGAGCAAAGCAAAGCTCACCGTGTAAGCCACCTCATTGGCCGCCTTGGTCAGCGGTGGCAGCGGGGGCAGCCCCACCGCCTGCTTGGCGGCCTGCCAGGGAAGGAACAAGCGCTGCTGCTTTAGCAAGCTGGCACGCCCGTGCACAGCCTACCGAGGACTGTGTGCTTGGTTGCATGCCCAGACCAACCAGTGGCAGCTGCTGCAGACGCCCCTCCCCCTTGGATAGCACAAACCGATTCCCCAACCGCACCTTGAACGTCTGGGCGGCCTTCTGCTTCTGCTCCTCAACTGTGCCCCAGGCAGCCTCGCTGGCCGCCTGGTAGGCCTGCCCAAAGGCAGAGGGGCCGGGGCCTCCAGTGGTGCTGGTGGGCAGGGCAGCCAGGGCCTCGGGCTTCACTTGGCTGACGGGCACGCACACCATCTCCTCGCCTGCACAAAGGCAAGGGAGGGTGCTCAGAAACTAGTGATGGGAATGCAAGGGAGCCAGGGCCTTGGCTTGACTTGGCTGACAATTCGCCTGCGGGCGGCATGGGGCGGCTGGTGTGTTCGGTTGGCGAGCGAGTTGCACAATGCCCCTTACATTGCTGCAGCAGCAGCTGCCAGCCACAGTTGCCCCGGTNTGCACATGCTTCTCACCCACTTACCCCACCATGCACTCCTCCCTCATAATGCCACCCACTTACCCCACCATGCACTCCTCCCTCATAATGCACCCTCTTCCCGCCCCAACCGCAACCAAGTGGCACCACTCACCCTTGGCGCCAGCGGCGGCGCCGCGAGCGGCCTGCTCAGCGGCGTTGAGCGCTCGAGCACCCGCCTCCTTCACGCCTCCCGCCAGGGTCTACAAGTATGGGTGGAGGAGTTGAAGAGGCACTGCTGGTTGGGCCAGGTGGTAGCACTTTGCGCAGGTTGGGCAAGCAGGCGGCACAGCAAGGAGGGTGCGCTACCACTTCCCCAGTTGCACTGAAACAGCATGACTGGAATGCAGGGCATCGCACCTGCGCAGCGCCCACAGCGGCGCCCGCAGCGTATGCAGCACCCTCTCCGGCGCTGCGAGCGGTGTCGCCGGCGGCGGTGGCGGTGCGGGCGGCAGTGTCGCGCGCAGCAGCGGTGGTGCCACGGGCGGTGGCGTGAGCAGTGGCGGCGGTGTCACGAGCGGCAACGGCGGCGCCGCCGGCCATGTTGCCGGCCGTGGCAGCCGCAGATTCCGCCATGCCACCTGCATGAAGGGATGTGAGTTGTGCAGAAGCGCTGTAAGTAGAAGCCTGCACCGCACTGCAGCCTCAAGCTTGCTTGCGGCCAATCCATGCTCAGCATTGTTGCTGTGCCCTCCATGGAAGCCAAGCCTGGTTTTGGCCCTGCTGGCCCATCTGAGCATGCGATTGTCACATGCAGTGGCAGCTCAACCAATCTCAGGAACTCGTTGAGGCGTACAAGGAGCAGCTTGCCTGCAGTGGCGCGCATGGCCTCCATGCGCTCAGCAGCCTCGTCACTCAGGTCGTGTGCAGCGCCCTGGGCGGCCTCAGCGGTGGCCTGTGTCTGCGGCAGAGATGAACAGATTAGAGAAGATCAGCTGATTATTTGAGGGCAGACAGGTCGTGCGCAGCGCCCTGGGCGGCCTCAGCGGTGGCCTGCGCCTGTGGGGAGGGAAAGGAGCAGTGGTGGCATTGTAGTGCTGCGTAGATCGACAGATGTCCAGGCTGCCCTGCCTGTGTAGCAGTCGCCAGGCAAGGCATGGCATGGAATAGCATGGCCTTGGACGGCTGGCACGGCATGGCATGGCGCAGGGATGGCATCTGTGCTGCATGGTGCGGCATAGCAAGGCACATTCTGTACCGCAAGCCAAGGGTTGGGGCATGCGGGGCACAGGATGCTTCACGGGCAGCTGGTTGCGCTCTCTGATGGGTGAATCAGCAGCATTGCTGGCCTGGTTCACCGCTCACCTTGTCGGCGCCTGCGTACAGCGTCTGGCGCGCGGTGTCCTTCATGCCCTCCACCCGGTCGGCTGCAAAGCAGACGCAGAGCCAGCAGGTTGGGTTGGCTGGCGGCAGGCAGGATGATGGCGAGAAGACTGCTTGGGAGCTGGAGGTAGCGGTGCTCGCAGCTGCGATCCCCCCTGCGCTCCTTCCTTGCAAGCACGGTAACACCTGCCTCGAGCATGCATGGCGCGCGCTCAATCGCAGCAAAGCGCACCAGTGGCGGCGTACGGACCCCTGAGGGCGGGTGCGGGCGGCGTGGGCGGCGCCTCGCGTGCAGGAGAGGCCTCCCGCCCGAACACCGGCTCGCGGACGTGCTCGGCTACTGGGCTCTTGCGCGTCTTCCCCACCTATGACTCAACGGGTTAGGGTTGGGGTGCCGAGCAGGGTTAGGTCGCTTGGTAGCCGATGGACCGAGGCTGCCGAGGGAAGCTCATAAGGCATGGCCAGCAGGAAGAAGCTGAAAAGCGGCACACTGTCGATGCTGAGCCGCCCAACGCAATGGAGGCAGACCCTCCAGCAACCGATTGGCTTCAATCTGGCAGGCAGCTGCGGCTGCGTCGCACGAGCGGCGCAGGCGCCAGCGGCGGCGGCAGTTCACTCAGCGGCAGCGGCGGCAGTGCTGCCTGCACGTGCGGGCCTGCAGACCCTTGGACGCCTGCCTTGCGCACCGCTGTGCCGTTGGCTCCAGGCACGGCAGGTTCTACGCCCTGCAGAGGCACCTGGTGGCCCGCCATATATTCCTGCTGAACGGTCTGGCTGTGTGGGCGGCTGACTCTGCTGCTCTGCTTGTAGGCTGTTTCAGAACGCAGAGGAAAGGGCAGGAGCGGCCTGGCGCAGCCACCATATGCATGCGAGTCCCCGTCAGCTGCCGCAGCTGCCGCTGACAAGGCAGGGCAGCAGGCTTCTCCCCTCTCTTTAGGCGTCTGGGTGCCTCGTTCTACACATCGCTATCGCAAGCACTGGGAGCAACCCAGGCAGAGCACCCTCCTCTGCGCCACAACAGCGTCTCAAGAGCAGGCAGCATGGCGTCTGTGAGTGGAACGAGGCTGCGCTGCTGCTCCGAGGCTTGATCAGCGGCGAGCAGGAGGCAGCGAGCACTCCGCGTGCACCGCCGCCGCCGCCGCTCGCCGTCGCTCACGCCCAACTCCGCTTGCCCGCTCCAATTGTCCCTGCAGAAGCACAACCCCATGCCCGGCTGGGAAATTGGGCCTGACACGCTCGCGCAGGTGCGGTTGAACATGGCATGCTGCTTGCTGCACTGCTCATCGCCAAGAGGGCTCATCTGCCGGTCGGCGGTGCGGGCCGGAGCAAGGCATGGGCTGCCGCCAGCGTAAGCAAACCCCTGTCTGAGACTGACCCCGCCTCCTTCATTTTAGGCTGCTTTCTACGATTACGAAGAGAAGGATGCTGCGGTGAGTGCACAGCATCATGGGTGGCAGCGCCGGCTTAGGGTTTGCGTTGGGCGGGCGACGGCCAGGCGGCGGCAGCGTGCCACCTGCTGGCTTGCACATGGGAGCCATGGCATGGCTCGACATGCCTCCCACATGCGTTACACGTTGCATGGGACCGACATTCTGTCCTGACAGACCCACCCATGTCCCACCATTCATTCTGAGCAGGACTCGTCGGCAGCTGCAGACGCCGCCGCCCGCGCTGCTCAGGAGAAGGCGGCCGAGGCGGTCGGCGGCCTTCGCTCCACAGGTGGGCTTGGCTGGGGCTCGGATGGAGCTGGTTGCATGCTTTGGATCTGAATGATGTGGATGGACTTGCACAACGCAGATCTATTGCACTGCACATGTCTGCTCCATGTCCAAAGCCTGTCCATGTCGCTGGCTGCACACCCCATGCACAACAGCCCAACCTAACCACCCGGCTGTCGCTTTGCACTCGCAGCCCTCCATGGCTGCATGGCATCACCAAAAGAGCAGCCCTTCTACATTCCGGCCCCTCCTATCTTCCCCGCAGGCGCTGCACTGGAGGACACGGCAGCGGCGGCGGCGGACCGCGCATCGGCGGCTGGTACCACAGTGGCACAGACTGCCTCCGACCTGACGTGCGCTTGCCTGCTTTGTTGCCTTGTGGCTGCATATCACCGCATGTGCACCAGTATAGGATGCCCAGCTGCCCTGTCTGCATGGGGGTGCATGTGGCTGCGACCTGAATTGTGGTGCGAGGCGGGGTGGGCAACCTTGGGTGCAGTGCCCGCTCAACTTCTGCCGCCCACGCCGCCGCTATGTGCACCCTGCCTGCTGCCTGCCATTGACCTACTGCCTGGCCTACCGAGCTACATTGCATTTCACATCTCACTCGTGCATTAATCCCTCATCTTCCTGCTTGCAGGGCCACCACCAAGGGCGCCGCCACCGATTTTGGGCAGCGCCTCGGCGCCGTGGCGGAGGGAGTGGCGGAGCGGGCTTCGGCAGCCGCCGCCACCGCAGATGAGAAGGCGGACGAGGCGCAGGTGACTGGCTTCATTGTGCAACATGGGGTGTTGTTTGATCTACAGTAACTTTTTTCCTAACTGAAGGGGCATGACGGGCGGATGAGAAAGAGCACAAGGCGCAGGGGATCTGCTGTTTGAAAATTTCCGGGTTTTGACACAGGCCTGTCCCTCGTTGCTTTCATCGCACATCGGCGGAACTGGTAGCAAGCGGCTGGCGCAGCACTGGACCATGGGTCGCAGCCAGCCTGTGCCCAATGACTTGGGCACTGGCTGGCGGCTTCACCTGTGCGATGTGCTGTCCCCAGCTTCACCTGTCCGGTGCAAAGCACTGTCCAGCTGTACCCATCCTGCCCAAATGCATGGTCAGGCTCAGCCTCTGAATCAGCAAGGGCTGCGTGCCAGCAGGCAGGCTTTGCCCACAGCGCGCCAGCAAAACCCATAAGCACACATGTCCAGCCTGATGGCTGGCTGGCTTTGGGCAGGCTCAGGTCGGGCGCTGCCTNCCGGGGACTTCCAATTGGCTGAGCATGTGCACGCACTTAACCRCTTGCGCTGAGCAGCAACAGCCCAACTGGCCTCCACAATGCTGCACGCGCCTGGTGCTGGCCAGCAGGGGCTGCCTGGTGCTGGCCAGCAGGGGCTGCCTGGTGCGCGCCAGCTTAAGTGCTAGTGCTGTGGCTCCCGCCAAGACAGCTGTCATGGGCAATGAAGGGTGACCAACACGTCTGATTCTGCCAGATGCCAGTCTGCCAGATTACGATAACAGAGGCACGTTTGTGTGACACTCAGTCCTGCGGGCTGCCTCCTGCCGCGCTAACTGCATTGCAGCGCCGGCAGGTGGCGGCCCGGGCCTGCTGGAGTCCCACAACCGCCTGTCCAGGATGTTCTGCCGCTGCGCACGTAGGGATGCATCCTTTCAAGTGTCAAATGGACGGCTTGCGAGCGCTCAGTGGGGTGTGCAGTCCACTGGCCTCCTGGCCTCGCCCAATCGGTGCTGAGCTGGCCAGGGGGGCCTACATGCTGATCGCTGGAAGTCAGCGTTGCTGCAAGGCAACGCTGCGGCCCTAGAGATGCTAGGCGCAAGAGCGAGAAGGCCACCCCCCCCAGCCTGCCCAACACGTGGTGCCGGTAGAATGGCTGCAGGGTAGGAACCCCTGCAGGACGGGGTTCCTACCCCGTCCTGCATTCAAGTGCAGTGATGTCCACCCATCCACTGGCTCTTGATCCCGGCTGACGAAGCCCTCGCATCGCCAGCCACAGAGGCTGTCCTCTTCGCTCGCGATGCGGGCGGCTCCAGCCCACTCAAGAGTCTGTGGATCGCAGCCTCGAATCTCACCACGAGCTGCCTTGCTGCATGGCTGTGCAGCAATTTCGAAATTGTGCGTGCTGCAGTCTGTCTGCTTAGCGCATTGTTCTCCTGAGCGTCCTGCTGTCCTGCACACCGCCCTGGGGCGCTGCGGCTGGCCAGCGGGATACGCGGGTGCTCAGTGCTGGCAGTTCCTGTTNGTGCTCAAACGCTAGGCTGTGCATTACCCACAGCCTTGAGAGCCCTGCAATAAATGAATTCGCACTGTACAAGCATGGATGGGAGGTATTCTTGGACCGCGTTGTGCTATTGGATTGCATTACATTTCTTGCACACTCTTTGCACCTGCCAGGCTGCGGGCGAGACGACAGGCTAGCAGCGCAGTCACCTGCTCTGTTGCATATGCATGCCTGCCTTGCTGCTGCCCGGTCCTCGCCTTTCTCAGCGCGGCCAGCAGCTCCGTGCCTCACTTGCGGCAAACGAAGCTGTTGGCCGAGCTGACACTGCTGAGGCCCGGGCAGCGCTGGTTGACCTGAACGCATCGGCCGGTGCGGACACGCATGCACAGTTGCTGGCTGCCTGCACTGGTCAGCGGGGTGTCCCACAGTGCAGTGCACCAGTGTGACCAGCAAGAGTGCTCTGGCTACTGCGCAGCGTGGGTGGAAGCCAGTGGCGCTTAGGGAACGCTGAGCACAAGCAGTCCTGTCCAGCCTGAATGCTGGCCTCTAATGGCAGGGCCTCGCCTACACATACAGGTGTCGTCAGGGGTTGTGATAACGCCAGCCACCTGACCATTCCACAGGCCACGTGGCCATTGGCAATGGCGGCAGGCGCTTTAACCCGCTCTGACAACCTGGTTGTACTTGGAGCAGGCAGTCATAGCCTGAGGCACACATGCATGCACTCGCTCGGGCTCCTTTCGTACATTTTGCGATGTTGACCACTCCAGCGCAATCAGGATTGCCTGGACGTGCAGCGTGCCACGCAGCTCGCCAAGCAACGAGTGGCTCCCTTTCTGCCTCGCTGGACAGTACAATCCCAATCGTCACGCTGTCACTGCTCGCCGGTAGCAGTGGCTTAACTCGCCGCCAGCTTCAAGCAGCTGCCAGACACTACGTTGCCACCGAAGTGCGAGGAAAGGCCTGCCACCTGACATGTTGCAGGCATCTCCGCGCGCTCTGCTGGCATCGCTGTGTTGGGAGCACAGGCGCATGTGGCCTCCCCGCGCTCGTGGCCAGCCATCGCCTTCACCATGCATATGCCCACAAAACCAGAGGCTCAGCATAGTGCAGCTCCCTGTAGCTGGCATGCGCTGCTGCTACCAGTTGCAGCGGCACTGCCGGCACCAGCTCCTGTGCATACATGCTGGTGAAGAATCTCCTGCATGGGCTGTATGCATTGTGAGAGGATCGACGGCTCAGGTTGGGCCAGCGGCCAACAGGCATCCTGCACTGCTTGTCGGAGAGTTCGTGTCTTGCTGCCCATGGAGTCGACAGCTGGTGTGCCTGCAGCTCGTGCGCTTTGCCAAGCGCTGGTCAGGCGGTCTTCTACTGGCCTCCACACCACCCTGTTGGGTGCGTCAGCTGGCCAGCGGGAGCCGCTGCTGAGCGCTTGCAGCCATGCTTTTGCAGAGCCGCAATGCGCGGCACGTTCACCACAACAGGGTGGTGACGCGTGCCCAGAGAACCACGCTGACACACAGCGTTAACAGGATCGCAATGCAATGGCAGGGGTAGCCTGAGGGCTGGGACGTTTTGTGGACTCCTGTTGGTTTGTATCGTCTGCCTCCACTCTGGCTGCAGTGCAGCTTGAGGCGGTTGGCGGCACAAGCCAGACAGGAGCCCACAAAGGCGCCTCCCAGGCCTTCAGACATTGCACGGACCAAGAAGGTGTGCTTTGAAACGAATGTAAGCAAACATGGTAACAGGGCGCTCACTGAGCAGGGCCTGATCACCACATCCCTGTCAGGCAGCACCACCCGTGACCCTGAAGGCGCTCAGCGCCCTGACTGGCATTAGGATCAGCTAAACTACGGACTATGGTCCGCCCTCAGAGGCCAGCTTGGCTGGCAAGCAGGAGCTTGTGTGCTGGTCTTCATGAAGCTTCAATGCTGCTGTGGCACCCAGCGGCCAAGTTTGCTGGCCGCCATGCGGCCCTCTGAGCGCTGGGNCGCCACGACTTCTCTGCTTCTTCTTTGCGGGTGCGCTTGCTGGTGATGTCTTTGTTTAGACCAAGCCAGACACGGGTGGCACCCTCCCACCGCTGCCGGACTCATCGACCAGCTTCTGCTGTGGCAATGTTGCCTGCAACTTGTCTGCAAACGCAGGCAGTCCCGCATACTAGCTGTGCAGTGGCGCATCAAGCCCTCCTGTGCTGCTGACACATGCAGTTGCAAGGATGGTCCTGCGCAGGCAGGGTACGCACGTCCAATCGCGCAGTCCTGATGTTGTCTAAGGCGTCAATCGCCATCCAAACAGGGGCCACTCTTGGGCGGCGATGGGACCGCTTCAGGCGCGTTCAAGATTGCATGGGCTGTGTGGCAAGCTGCGCAGCTCACTCTGGATTGCACAGCTCCCAGGACACCTTCCTGAGCAGCAAAGCTCGTTTTGTTCTACTGGCAGCCAGGCCCGCTGTGCCCTCCTGCTTGCAAGCGCTCAGCGCTCAGTTGCGCCTGGAACTGCCAGTGGCCTGTGCACCGCCCCTGGGGGCGCTGCAGCTGGCCAGCGGCAGCTGCCTGCTGAGCGTTGGAGCCCTGCCATTCAGCCGGGGTGTGCCTGCTGACACTAAGTTACTGCTGCACACAACGCAGACGGTTGGGGAATGAAGCCGGCGGGCGTAGCTCTTTGTGTATTCCAGGCGTTCTAGCGCAGTCTGCTGCCGCACAGGCCGCCTTGCAGCGGGGACGGCTGGCGGCACAAGCCAGACCGGAGGCCACAAAGGGCGGCCCACAGGCTTTCCGCCCCTGCATGCACAGTGCACTCTGCAATGGGAGCGAGTCAATCTGCAACAGCACACCTGCTGTGGAGGGAGCGCCGTCACCTGCACCTGATTCCACTCTCAGGAGGTACACAGCAGCGCCATATGGGCCGTGCTGCAGCCCACAAGCGGCTGTGCGCTTCCCCAGCTGCGCAGCTGTGTGGGAACAGCCCGAATTTTCTTGCATCTGTGTATTTACTCTAATCTGTATCTACTTTGATCTGGCTCCACAGAGTCTTGCCTGCATGGCATTACAAACTCGGCAGGCAACTAAAAATTGAAAAAAAAATNCTNGTAAGGCTGGGAGTGCAGCCAGCTGTCGCATCTGTGAGCAAATCTGCGCGCCTCCTGGTTTTAAAACCAAGTTTGCTTTACGCAGCGGGGGAGCTCAGTGGTTGCAGGTCCTTGGCTCAAGTTGAACCGACCTGCACTGGGGCAGTGCGTTCATCTGCTGGCCTGGCCACCGCTCCTGTGGCGCTGCACCTGGCCAATTGAAGCTTGCCTGCCCAGCGCTAGCAGTCCAGCTTTTGCTAAGGCCGATCAACATTGCGGCCAACGGAAACAGGCTCAGTCTACAGTGGTGGACGAAGTCGTGCCCCGTGCATCATTGTGTTGATTCCTTGTTGGATTGGCCGTCTGCTGCCGCTCTGTCTATACACCAGGAGAGGCAGTTGGCGGCCCATGCCAAAGAACCCACAATGGTCCACCCCAGGCTTCAGCCGCTGCGCAGCATGCTTTGGAGGGAGCACTCTGCAAGATTTTGAACCACACTGCAACCAGGCATCGTGCACAGTGTGCACTGCCACACTTGTGGGTTTGGCATGCTGCTCGTTGTGTCCTGTAAACGTGCCACGCGTGGAGCGGATCGCCCTGGATACCCTCACCAGCACTGTCACCAGCACCTCCACTCCCTGGCATCTGCTCAGTAGAGCCGACTGTACGAGTGTGGAGCTGCTGGGGTGCTGTCAGGAAATCCAGCTGGCTGCCGCTGCTGCACCAGTGCAAGTGTATATAGTACAGTGCAAGTGTATATACTACGCTGTGCATGTTACTGAGGGGCTGCACTGCGCTGCTGATGCTCTGCGGCATGCACCGAAAAGCCCGTGTGCCATGCCTGCAGGCTGCCGGCCGAGAGGAAGGCGGCGGCGGCTGGAGCATAGCAGCCGGCTGGGATGGCGTCACAAGCTGGGGCGGGCGACAGTGGGAGGAATGGCGCGAGCGGCCAGCTCACTGGTGGGAGGCGACCAAACAGACAGCTGGCGAATTGAAGGAGCAGCCGGGGCGCTGGTGGGACGCCACTAAGCAGAGCGCCGAGGGCTGGCGGGAGCGGCTGAGCTGGCAGGGGGTGGAGGAGTGGCAGCAGCGCCACTGGGCGGCGTTTGAAGAGCGGCAAAAGGCGCGGCTGCAGGCGCTCAAGGAGCAGCAGGAAGCCAAGTTTGAAGCTTGGGAGGAGCGGCAGCGGCTGCACATCGCGCGGGGGGAGCAGCGCGTGCGCCGCGAAATCGCCGCATTTGAAGAGTGGTGAGCAGGCTTGGAAGCCGCACCTGCTGGCTAGCCACCAGCCAGCCAGTTTGATTGCACAGCATTGTGCTTCTCTGCTCTGCTGGAAACAGCACCGCCTTGGAGGGCCCGGCCACTCCCTCACCACTCCCTCACATCGAGCTCGCAGCAAGCCTGATTGGGCATACCTGCTGCCCCTGTTCCTGCCTGCTTCCCAGGCAGCAGCGGTACTGGGAGCGGCACCATCCAGAGGAGTCCCGCCCAGAGTGCAAGCGCCCCACCTGCCAGCAGTTCAAGCTCTCCTACTTCTTCCTGCCGCTGCTGCCCCGCATCGGTGGCTGGGAGAGCGCAGGCCACTTTGCGCTGCGCACCAAGGCCAGTTTGAGACCTGTAGGCACCGCCATTGCTGCGCCAGGGCGTTTTCGCTCGAATCAAAGCCAGTGATTTTGCTGCGGGCTCCCTGCTGTGCTTCTGCTTTGCGTTCGGCTGCTTTGCTCTTGACACATTTGGCATGCCCAGCTGCGGTGAGAGGCGCCCAGCCCGCCTGCCCCCATACATCCTTCCGTCCGTGTCTAAAAGAGCTGCCATTCCAACCAATATCCTACTGCAGATGGGCATTGCAGGGGANGCGAGACGGGCACCAAGCTGGCCTGCCGCGAGCGCATTTCTGCCTGCGTCTCAACCCAACTGCCGTCCCGTTCTATCGTCCTGCTGCAGATGGGCATTGTGGGGGAGATGCGGGAGACGGGCACCAAGCCTGCCCAGTGCTTTCCTACACGTGCCTCAAACGGCTGCTGCACCCATTCTATTTTCCTGCTGCAGATGGGCATCATTGGGGAGATGCGCGAGACGGGCACCAAGCTGGCCGACGGCCTGGCAGCCGTGGGAGAGCGGCTGGGCGTGGGCGGCAAGAAGGAGTGAGGGCGTGAGCACACTGATGGCCTCTCGACTGCGAAGCAGGTGGCAGCAGCAGGCGCGGCGGTGGTAGCAGCAGCACAGCAGCGGCAACAACGCACACCAATTGGAATGAGTTGTCATTTTACAGGTACACCGTAATGTGCAGCTGGCAAGTGCGCGTTCCAATGTTAAACAGATAAATAGAGGAACATTAAGTTGCACAGTGCTGTTCGCGAAGAGAAACTATGCATAAAACTAGCGTGAAGGCTTCTAAGCTGAACTCCAGCTATGCCTGCTCTGCATCAGCCAGCTAGGCCGCAGTCTCTGGGTCCAACAGCGCTGCAAGCTGCCAGCCAAGCTGCACCCGCCAGCTGCAAGAGTTTTGCAACCCGCCAGCTACGCCGCAGCCGCCAGCTGCATCCGCATCTTCTCCCGCCACAGACAACTGGCCTGCAGCCCCAAAAAAGAAGAAGCAAGCTACGCCGCAAACGCCAGCTGCAGCCGAATTTTCTCCCACAGCACCTCCATCTGCTGAATTTCCTCTGGGTCGAAAGTGGGCACAGCCACTCGCTGTGCGGCTTCGCTCTTGGCAGCCTGCATTGGGAGCAAACAGGTGTGGGGAGTGGATGACAGGGCAGACGGGTCACTTCCGCTGCCCATGCTCTGCAGCACATTACGCATGTGCCAGCACAGCAGCAACCGCTGCGCCTGCAACTGCACCCTGGCTCTGTTGCATGCGAACGACCCAAGTCCCCCTTTCGATCTCACCTGCAGCACGCAGCCCAGCTCCGTCCACGCTTCCTCGTACCGTTTGCCAAAGTAGAGCAGCAGGGCGTACTCCAGCTGCGCGTTCCTGCGTTCACAGTGGCAAGGACAGCACAAGTGAAATGGCAGAGACAACCTGGACCACATGCAAGGTCGCCATGGTTGCAGACTAAGCAACTTTGCACACGTAAGTGCTGTTCGACAAGCCACTCACAGATCGCTCGGCAGCAGCAGGCTGCGCTTGTGGGCTGCGGCCAGGGCGCGGCGAAGGTTGTAGCCCTGGGCGGGCCACCACTGCTGCCCCCGGCTTTCCTGCAGGGCAAAGGGCATTGGCATCACTTAAAAGAGGGGAGCGTGTGCGGTGTCATTGACAGCACTCAGCACCCACACATTACCGTTGTAATGTTCTGGTTGTACGCTCGACATGCTACGCAGTAAAGGTAAACAACAAGCCCCCAAAGCCTCCGCAACAGAAGTGCTGCTGCACAGAAATAGCTCGCCAGCGAAGAAAAAAGCGCCGCAGCGCCACCGCACACCTGGCCGACGTTGTCCGGTTCCGTGAACCGCACTCGAAAGTACTCTCCTTCGGTGTCCTCTCCGCTGCTGGTCTCCACCTCGACATCCCGGTACTCTCCAAGCGCCACCTGGCAGGGCAGGTGCAGCAGGCGCAGCATGTGCAGCAGGCTCAGCAGCTCCTCAACCGCTGCATGCAAGGGTGCCAACTGCTCAAACAGCAGGGCATGAAACTACCCAAACAGCATGGCACGAAAGCTGCCGCTGGCCACTGCCCACCTCAACAGCGATGGGCACAGCCCAAATGGGCTCGGGAGGGCAGCCCACCGCGGCGCACCTGCAGGCAGGGCAGACGGCAAGCAGGTTGGAGCCTCGGCCGAGGTGCTGAGACACATAGGGTCCAATGTTGAGCACTTCAGCATTGCAGTCAGCTTTCTGAGGCACGGTAGTCCGAGCTGCGTTGTCAACCAGCCGCTCTCCCTGCAGCCACGACCACAGCATGCACAGCGCACCAGTGTGAATCGCGCAGCACGCCCAGCATGCCGGCCAGCATGACCTCATTGCTGCAGGGGCGCAGCTCACCCTCAACTTCGAACAGCTCCTTCACCTGCGCAGGGGACGAGTTGATTTGGTTGTTTCGGAATGGCATGGCGTGCACAGACGCAGCAGCAGCACGTCAGCAAATCCCGCTCACTAGCGCTGCAACCATTCCAGCAGCAGCAGCAGCAACGCCCTGTGTTTGTGTTCACCTCGGTTTCTGAGAGCAGCATGCCTTCCGAATACGGGTCGATCACAAACCGCTCGCCTGCAGGCAAGAGCAGTGCGCTGCGTTTCTTCGTGCTGAAATGAAAGGCATATTGAGCAGCGCGATCCGTGCGAATGGCGGCTAGCAATGCCTGCAGCCTGTGCAACACCTGCCAACCGCTGCCCCCGGACAGCATCCCCGCTTGCCTGCGGCCGACAGCACAACAGAGTCGTCTGCAGGCTGCAGCACGTAGTAGCGGCCGCCCTCCAGCGCCACCGGCTCAAGCGGCAGGCTCAGCCGAGCAGCCAGCTCCAAATACAGCACAGCCAGGGAGCCTGGGGAGCCGTTGCCGTTTTCTAGGACGTTGCTCAGCCGCATGCTGCGGGTGGGACGAAGGCGGGTGAATGGGTGAGCAGCATTGCAGCCAGGTGACCGCAAGCCAGGTGCGGGTTCAAAGGGCGGCACTGAGTAGCCGTTTCCCGGGCTGACACCATTCATTTCGGGCTGACACCATTCATTCACTCAGGCCTCGCTGCAGACTGCAACGGACAGGCTGAGATCGCCGGCCTTGTTCCAGCCTCAGCAGCAGCTGCCCATCTAGTCTAGTCTAGACGAACAGCTTAGCCACCAGCGCCTGAGGGCCCAACTTCATGCAGCAGCTGCCGGCTCACTCGAGCGGGTCGCCGTGCCTCCGCTGCCGCCGGTAGCCGTGCCGTTCATAGAGCACATGGTTGATGGCCTGCAGTGGTTGACACATTTAGTTGATTAGGCATCGAAGATATCTATCGGGCGCTGGTAGCCGTGCGGCTCGCAGAGCACATGGTTGATGGCCCGCAAGGTATGCAACATCAAACGAATCATGGACTGATCCACTTGGTTCGGCAACCTCTCCCATTGTGCTTCCTGCTAGCACCGGCAGCAAACCTGCCGAACACATACTGCCAAAGCACCCAGACCCACCAGGATCAGCTGGGTGGGGTAGCTCCTCACGAGGTCGGTGTGCAACGTGAGCAGGGTTGAGTCGGGCACCTGCTTGGCCACTGAAAGTACGGTATCCACCACCCCTAAGTCCTGNCGGCATTCCAGCATGATAGCCAGGAGGACAATCAGGTTATCAGAACAGGAAGGCACGATACGCAGGTGGAGTGTGCGGTTAGCTGCTGAATTGCGAGCGGCATGGCTGCCTGTGTGCGCGACTCCAGCTGCCACAGCAGCACAGAAGAAATGAGCTACAGTGCGCATGCAGAATGGACAAAACATGCACCACCCTCCACTTACGTGCAGTTTGGCGTAAAGGGTGACTGTGCACTCCTCGGCCAGGGCAGAGATGCGCTCCAAGCTCCAAGTCGAAGCGCTGCCCACGCTCCTGCGGGCGCAGCGGGCGCAGCAGGGGCAGCATTTCGGTTCACGAACTGCTGTCAACGAGCCACACGGCAGAGCTGGAATACAGGGAAAGGAATCCAGCAATGCTGCATAAGCCTCGCTTCCTGTCGGCAGTGCACTGCCTCCGCCGCACCCACCCGCGCAGTGCGGCAACACTTTCTGGGCCGAGGCCTTCTGCTTCCAGGTAGGCTGCCTGAGCTGCCGCCTCCTCCTCCAGGGCCAGTAGGAGGCAAGATTTGGTGAGGTTGGAGCGGGCTGCTTCCAAGAATTGGGCAGAGGCCCAATCGGCCACGGCGCCGGGCGGAGCGTCGGGCGACGGCAGGTCGGGCTGCTGCGACTTGGCCGCTGCGCAAGCCCTGCCGCGCCGTGGAGCTGCGGATCGTCGAGCGGCAGTCCTGCGGCTTGCGCTGCAGGGTGCGTGGGCCGCTTGGGAGGCGCTGCCCGGCGCAGAGAGGAGCGCCCACTGCGCTGGGCGGGCCAGGGCCGCCATTAAGCTTGCAGCAATGTGGCAATCGGCACGGCACGACATGAAGGGCAGGCAGCTGAAGATTTGCACTCACAGCGCTGCCGCCGGGCAGCGTGCCGCCGGTGCCGCTGCTGCGATCAGTCCCAGTTGATGTGCCTGCACTGACCAGCGCTTATAAGTCGATCTCAACAATACATGCCCTCTGCGACTGCACGGTGCACAGCCAATTGCGCTGGTGTCGGCATCGCCATCGCTGCCGTTGGTGCCCCTTACGCTGCCGCCGCCAGCCGCCACTGACACCCTTGCTGCACTCGTTCGTAATGGGCCTGACCTGTCAATATCAGTACCAGCCACCATCCTTGGTGGTGGCATTACAGGAAATGCTGTGTGCTGAACAAGACATGCTGGTTAGCCGCTGCTAAGAACCGGAGCACAATGCCCGCCGCTGCCCCACCGCCGCTGCCGCCACGCCGCGCCGCAGCGGCCGCCTGCCACAGCCAGGCCGGCAGCCCTTGAACTGTCGTGTCGTCTTTGCGATCGCTTTGCGTGTCCTGATCTGCGTCTGGAGTTTTGAAAGAACCACTGAGACGCCCGTGCAAAAGTTCAGAGTCTCCAGGCCGCCACCTGCGGCTGCCACAGATGGCCTGCAGCGTTTCGACGCCGCTGTGGCGCGGTCAATCGGCATGCAGCAGCGTGAGACGGCCGGGAGGCAGAGCCTCACTCGCTCGCTGCCGCCCTCGCGCTCCCCAGCTGCTGGCGCGCGCCCGGCAGAACGGCGTCGACGGCTGGGAGAGCTGGGACGACGCTCCCGACACGCCGCGGCTGAACGGCACGCCGGCGGCAGCGGCGGCGGACGGCGACTGGCGGGGCGACGTGCAGAGCCTGGCGGCCAGCCTGCGCGTGGGCCAGGTGAGAGGGAATTGTGAATTGGGGTCCCTCATTAGTCAAGTTGAAGTATTGGCTGTGACTGTGAGTCATCCGCTGCCTGCTGCTCCAGCCCAGTTGCTGCTGTGCCGAGGCGCACCCCCGCCGCTCGTCCCAACTCCACATGTGCAGTCATCGTTTGGCAGCAGCGATGGCTCCGACTGGGACTCATACTATGACGAGGAAAAGGAGCGGTGCTTCTTGGTCGGGGTGCAGGTGGGTGCAGCGCTTGCTTTTCTTTGCCTTGCTGCCTGTGCAGCTGCCGTGCGATTGCTCCCGCACGCCTGCCTTTCCTGGTTTCCTGCAGCTCAAACAATGACCTTAGCTGCCTGCCCCTGGTGCTCTCCTTGTCTGTCTTCCCTGCAGCTGAAGCAGCAGCGCAGCAAGCACGGCTACGGCGTGCAGGAATCTCTTGAGGAGCTGGGGCGGCTGGCGGATACCGCTGGCTTGGAGGTGGTAGGCAGCACCTACCAGCTGCTGGATGACGTGAGTAGGATTCGATCGCAATGCGATGGGATGTGAGCAGATACTGCGGGGCTGAAGGTGGGGGGCAGCACGTATCAGCTGTTGGACGAGGCAGGTTGAACCGTTGAAATGGTATTGTGCGAAGAGAGTGCGAAGTTGGGGTTTGGGAGCGGCAGAGAATGTGGGGGTGCATGCCGTCCACTGCACGCAGTGAACTTGACCAGCTCCCTCCCGTGGCGCCTGCTGCACCTGGATCGTTTGCACCTGGATTGGCAGCGGCTGCATGCATTGACTGTGCAAGCTGCTAGCACGCAATCGCCCGCAGGTCAACCCCCGCACCTACATCGGTAGCTGCTCCGTGATTTGCACGCATTATGCAATGCCTCAGTCTGCGGCTGACGCCCCATGCCGCAGGTCAACCCCCGCACCTACATCGGCAGCGGCAAGGTGCAGGAAATCATGTCGGCTGTGGCCAACACTGGAGCGACGACCGTGATTTTCGACGACGAGCTCAGCCCAGGTGCGGCTTGCTGGTGGTGCTGTTCAGCATTAGCGGGCTGGATGATCTGCAGAGGAGGTTTTGGTGCCAACCACATGGACAGCTCCTAGCGGGTGGCCCGATTGAGACAAAACTGTTTCTGCCGCAGGCCAGCTGCGCAACCTGGAGAAGGCTCTGGGGGCGAGCCGACTCGCCTTGGTACTAAGTAACACTATGTTCCATTAGTGCAGGCCAGCTGCGCAACCTAGAAAAGGCGCTGGGCGAGTCGGTGCGGCTGTGCGACCGCACCGCGCTCATCCTGGACATTTTTAGCCAGCGGGCGCAGACGCGGGAGGGCAAGCTGCAGGTGCGGATACGATGTTTCAGTTTTGTTTATAGGTGTGATGCCCTGCAAAGTTGGTCAGGCTCTTAACCCTGGACATCTTCAGCCAGCGGGCGCAGACGCGGGCTGAACCGCGCCTTCCTCAGGAGCGCAATGTCACACCCTGCTTTCTGAGTTAGGTCTGTCCCTCCTCACACTCTTTGCACCACAGGTGGAGCTGGCCCAGTCGGAGTACCAGCTGCCACGCCTCACCCGCATGTGGTCGCACCTGGAGCGGCAGAGCGGCTCGGGCCAGGTGGGGCATGGGGTGGCACAAAGATTTGATAAGAATTGCACGTTGGCGGTCCCTGCATAGCACATGCCCTT
>JADXDR010000158.1:0-55425 GCA_025026875.1 Chlorella ohadii
GTTGGGCAGGTGGGCAGGGTGCCCCCTCCGCCGCGGCAGCGGGCCGCCGCCCACCCGGCACCGAGGCTGCGGCACAGCGGTGTGCCGGGCGGTGCTGTGGCTGGGCAMCCCATGCCTGGCCACCACTGCTCACWGTGCATGGKGCAAGGSTGGAAGGCAGGCATGRRCAATRCAGCAGGGCAGGGTTGGGCAGGTGGCCCCCTCCGCCGCCACTATAAATTCTGGACCCCTTTTACAGGCTAGAACGTGCTGATACGTGCGAAATACAAGAAAAGTACATGCTGGGGACGTGTTACAATCATGTACTTTCAGTGGGCCCCTGTATCTCTGCTTAAGTGCACGTAACATGCAGTTTCTGCCTCTTACAAGCTGGCTTTGCCCCGTGCCCTGCTCTGTTACACGGTGTTTCTGTGTGTAACAGATCTTCTCACTCCGTCACATGTCTGTTACACAGCGTAACAGCTCCCYCYCGTTTCAGCCTCATGTTTTCCTCTGTWACACGGTGCAACAGGCCAGCTYCCAAGGGCCMATGGATGGGCCCCCCACGCCGCTGCACATGGGGAGCGGTTTGGCTCGCCCTTCAGCAGTAGTGCCCTGGCAAACTACATTAAAGCAAGAATACGGCRAAAATTACACGCCCTGAGTAGGAAATTCATGCGTGTCCGCCACGTGGCACCTCTGCATGGCACCTCTGCATGAGGTCCCATGCAAGCCTGCCCGACCCACTTCACACCGCTGCACCAGGGGTGCGGCCACGCTCCTCTTTATTCGCGATCGCCTTCCTCTGGGCAATATATGCGGTCTTGACAGCTGCGGAGGCCCCGAGCGCGGAGCTGTCAGCCCAACGGTCGCAGCCCGGGCGGCTCCTCCTTCGCCGAAGCTGCTGGCGCCTGGGCGATATCTGGTGAGCGATGTGCGCAACGCACAACAACGATCCGCACAGCACTTGTAACGCGAGCACTGCTGCGGGTGACTGAGGCAAGTTGTCTGGCCGGCGCAGCTGCTCGCAACGATTATTGCATGCTGCGAAAGCCTCTCAGGGGCTGCCGCGCAGGGCACAATCAACTTGCGGTGCAACCGCCGCCCCGCCGCCGCCTCCTGCCGACGTAAACTCCCCTGCTACTACACCTCCTCTGCTGCTGCTCACCCCCTGTCTGGCACCGGCAGTGTGGACAGCTGCATCTACTTGGCTGCATGCCTGGAAGCAGCCAAGGCGGGAGGCTGGTGCAAATACACGAGGTGGCGGGCAACTGTTGCATGTCGCCCGCCGCCGCACTGCCGCCTGCCGTCCGGGCTCACCCGTCAGCACTCTAGAGCCCTGCTGCCGTCTGCCCACCCCACGAGCATTTCAATTATCTATTTGCCCGTAGTTTGCCTTTCCGCCCTTACAACTTCCTACCCTTGGCTGCCACTCAATGCAGGCCACTGACCCCACTCACCTTGGAGTGACCTCGCTCACAAGGCTGATTGCAAGGTGCCATCTGCAGCAGGCTCTCCACCCTACTCACCTTTCAATGACCCAAATCACGGCAGCTCGTCCCCAACTGCCATCTTTGGACACTCCACTTGCAGGCTAACCCCTGAGTGCAACCTGGCCGCGGTTCGGAGTCCCAACCCCCTTGCCATGCCAAGGCTCTTTGGCACTACCTGCCCCAAGGCCCCAACCCAAGGCACCAAGGCAGAACTAAACCCACCAGTGCTTTTCAGCACTATCTCTTTCCGGAACCAAATAAAGAGGCAAATAAATGAATAGCAGGGCTAGAACAGGCTGTGTTACTGGCCAATACACGCATGAAACAGTGGGCCAGAACAGGAAGCTACGGCTTGTTACGTCCATGTTTCAGCACGTAACATGCCCAATCGTGTAATAGCATGTATCAGTCATGTAAAGATAGCAATTACATACATGACTTTACATGGCAAAAATGTACTAGGCAGCCATGTTACAGGCACGTAGAAGCTGTGTATCTGGCTGGGCAGCAGCAAGCCATGTAACAATTACATGGCCTGATTGGCTTTGGTAATAGCATGTAAAAGGGGTCCAGAATTTATAGTGCGCCGCGGCAGCGGGCCGCCGCCCACTCCAAGTTGCTGGCCGCCAAAGAGCGTACTTCTGCATTCAATGCGGCTAGCACATCGACATCATGTCACATGTGCTCAGGGGAGGAGTACTTACAAAGTGCGGTGCTCTAACAGATGGTGCGTGAGGAGAGAACCGAGACAGCAAGGTATGTACATGTGGCACGAGGCGTGCAGGGCAGCCAAAATGCAGTTCAGTTTGTGCTTCAACTGCCACTGTCACGAAGCACAATCTCTGCAGCCTTGAAGACCGCAGCAAAGTCCACACTGGAATGGCCGCCCCAGAACGCGCCCATGCGTTTGCTCCATGCATCTGGCGGGAATGCAGGGCTGCCCACGCCGTGCAGAACGCGTGCCAGCGCCCGAGCGGACAGCGCAGGGCCAGCCTGCTCCCGGTTACGACGCAGCACAGCCCTCGCCGCCTGCAGCAGCGCTGGCTCGGCCTGCCTAAGCGGCAGCCCGTGGGTGTCAAGCTGAAATGCGCCGCTGGCCGCCGACTGCTGGGCAGCGCTGCCGCCAGCACCGTCCTCCTCGTCAAAGTAGCGCTCTACGGCCTCCCTCAGGGCTGCCTCCTGCTCCTGGCCCTGCAGCTGCGCTGCTGCTGCAATCGCACGGTACGACGTGTCCAGCCGCGCCACCTGGCAGCCCAGCACCAAGGCCAGCCGGTCGTGCACTTGCTGCGCGAGAACATCCAGATCCACGGGGCTGTGAACAATCTGCATATGATGGGAGCAAGCCTGATGGGGCGCTCAGTACATGTGGGCACAAGCAAAACGACATACGGTCAGCTCAACACAGCTTGCTGCTGGCTCCACGACACCTGCTCACCCGCAACACTGCAGCAACCTTGCATCCAGAAAAACTTTCCACAGAAATACTGTACAATGCTCGCATTTGTGCACAATGCTCGTACCACATGCGTGCACAATGAGCCTTGATCAACAGCCACAACAATGCTCACATCACAATGCTCGCACCCCCATGCGTTCTCACCTCGTAGGCGAGGCCCTCCTCACGAGACAGCTCAAACCCAATGAGGCTGCCAGCCGCCATGTCACGCAGCTCCTGCAGCACCAGGCCAGGCGCCTTCTGTGCTGCAGCTGCCAGGCGAGCGGCAGCAGCGCTGTACAGTCCATTGCGAGGGTTGGGGCACGCCTCCAGCACTGCCTGCACAGTCAGGCCACAGAAGTTGGCGGATCAGGGGGCAGCCTGTTGTCCCTGATTGAATTGACAGGCGAACAAGCGGCAGCAACGACAGCAGGTTGCTGGTAGAGAGCCAACAGGTTGGCAACTGCAAAAAAGTTGCACACAGTTTGCTCTAAACACCACCGTCACCTGTTCAGCTGCCAGCGCGCTCTCACCTGGACAACAGGATACTGCGAGGCCAGCGCCTCCGGGGCGGCGGCGTAGAAGGACACCTTGACGGAGAGGGCGGTGGCAGGTAGCATGCGCAGGCAGGGGGCATCATCTGCCTCCAGGTACGACAGCACCGCCTCCATGCTGTCCTCCCGCATGTCCAGCTCAGCGGCCAGCTGCCGCACAGCCAGCACGCCAAAGCGGCGGGGTGCAGCCGCTGCCCCAGCCACCTCTGCATCTGCGCCACTGCCAGCATCCTGCCCTGCTGCTGCCTCGGCGTCGTGGCTGCTTTGCCGCTGCCCCACAGGTGCGCACGTCTCCTGAGCCTCCCTGCCACTGTCGTCCTGCTGCTGCTGTTGCTGCTGCTGCTGCTGCTCCTCCTCCTCCTCCTCCGCCGCGTCCTGCAGCTGCTGGGAGGCTCCAGCCAGCTGCAAGTCCTCCCCATCCATCCCGGAAGCTGGGGCTGCAAGGGCTGCTGCCGCTTTGCGTTTCCTGCTGCGGCCGCCAGCTGGCTGAGCAGCGCTCTTGCCGCTGCGGCGAACGCGCTGCCCCTCGGCCGCCGGGGAGAACACGGCCTGCAGAAAGGCGCGCACTGCGGCCAGGTCCAGCACGCCGCTGAAGGCCAGGGAGCGCAGGCGCACAAAGTCGGCGTCGTCCAGCAGCGCCACGCACTGGGCCTCGCTGCCATCCCGCCCTGCCCGACCAACCTGCAGGAGGAGGAAACAGGCCGGGGGCGGCGCTCAGATATGTATGGCGTGCAACAGGCAGAAATGGATGAGCAGTGCAGCGGATGTAGAGCGCAAGCTGCACACCAGCACAGTCAGCCACTCCACGGTGCCCGTAACTCCCACAGCCCCCCACGCAGGTCAGGCCGCAACCCTCCCCCCCCTGGCCCGGCTTGCCTGCTGCACATACTCCTCCAGGCTGCGCGGCATGGTGGCATGCACCACAGCGCTCACCGACGCCAGGTTGATGCCTGCCACAAGGTTGGCGCAAAGCGTACTTATTCTTAAGCAGCAACATGACACGTCAACCAGCATGCCTGCTGCCGAGCCAACAGCGGTGCAGAGGACAGCCAACTGTGCGGCCCATTACATGCATGCACGCAGCGCACCCATGCCAAAGGCGACGGTGGCCACCACCACCCGCACTCGGCCGGATGCAAAGTCGGACTCGATGGCCGACCGCTCCTGCAGGGTGGGGCCGGAAAGAGAGCTAGCTAAGCTCATGGAGCAGTGGGTAGTGGTGGAGAGGTGGGGGCAGGCCATGCAAACGAGATGTTAGCCCAGGTGGAAGGCAAGTCAGTGTCTGTTTGTACGCCACATTGGGAGCCTGTGGGGTGGCAAAACCACAGCCGCCTGCCTGCACCACAGCAGCCTGCACCCCTGCACCCCGCATGTGGCCCCCACACGCACCCGGTAGTCCTTGCCCGCATGGTAGGCACGGGCGGAGACGCCACGCGCCCCCAGCATGCGCGCCAGCTGGTTGGCGTCCTCCTTGAAGGCGCAGTACACGATGGCTGAGCGCGACGCCGCCAGCGGACCCCCCGCAGCAAACAGGGCGCAGGCGCGCTCGCGGCTGGCCTGGCTGGAGCTGCCGCCCGCGCTGCGCACCACCTGCAGCCTCAGGTTCTGCCGCACCGCAGCATCACGCAGCACGTTGGCCGCCGGTATGCGCAGCACCTGGGGCACGGGATCAGCAGGCTGAAGGTTGACATGCAGACGCTGTGCATGTGCTGACCACTCAACATGTGTGGCACAAGCTGCTGCACCCGTGCCACCCACCCCGCACCTGGCGGATGGCCACCTCGGTGGAGCGGGTGGCAGTGGCCGTCAGCGCCAGCACACGCTGGGCTTGTATGCTGCCCGCCAGCGCAGCGCCCAGCCGGAAGTAGGCTGGTCGGAAGGAGTGTCCCCACTCTGCAGGGCGCACATGCCGGCAGAGCAGAGGATCAGGGGCATGCAAAGCATCAGAACTGTTGCACGGTACGGAGCGGCATGCCCCAAGCAGCAAGCAGCACAGCGAATCATATGCTAATTCTACTTCTGGCAGCTGCACATGAACAGCAAGGCTGCTACGCTCCCGCTGCCAGGCGCGCCTGCCACGCAGTGCGCCTCGTCCACAACCACCAGCGGCAGCGGCATGCGCGGGCGCAGCGCCTCCAGCAGGTGCGGGTTGCCCAGCCGCTCCGGGCTGACGAACAGCAGCTTGATGCGCCCTGCCGCCACATCGGCCAGGACCTGCAGGCAAGCGCGGCACAGCTCTTTGCTAGGGAGGCGGACGCGGCAGCCCATGCTGCGGGGCCCATCCAGCACGCGTGCTGCCACGATGCAAGGCAAGCCACGGCAAGCGCGCATGACCTCCCAAAGCGAGCATGCCAAACGGTTGCACACGTGCCACCAAAGGCTAGTACAAACACCCTAGCTGGCACTCACCTGCAGAGCATCTGCCCGGCTTTGGCCAGACCACAGCACAGCAGCAGTCAGCTGCAGCAATGGGTGGGGCAGGAGGTCTGGACGTCTGAGGCAACTCAGCAACGATAGCCTCTGCCTGGCCCAGTCACCTGCAGCGCCTCCCTGCCATGCCAACACTTGCATAAAGCGCTGCAGGCGCCCTCACCGGTGGTGGCACCGCCGCAGCCTGGTCGTGCATGAGAGCAATGAGCGGCGACACAACCAGCGTCAGCCCTGGCAGCAGCGCCGCAGGGAGCGCATAGCAGAGGCTCTTGCCCATGCCGGTAGGCATGATGCTGAGCAGGCTCTCCCCTGCCAGCAGGCGCTGCACTGTGGGCAGCTGCAGGCCACGGAAGGCGGGGTGCCCGAACACCGAGCGCAGCACGCTCGTCAGCGCTGCCTCGCTGGGATCAGCCAGCACATTGGCATGCTGCTCCGCAGGATCGGGTGGCGCCGGCCCTGCCGCTGCTGCTGCTGCTGCAAAAATGCCTGCTGACGCCAGCCGCGGGCCTGTGCCTGTCGTCTGCTGCTGCGGCTGGGTGGCACCAGCCGAGGATGGCACGCCTGCTGCGCTGCGCTCGCTGCGGTCGTCCTCGCTGTCGCTGCTGCCGGCCAACGCCCCCGCGCCCGCCTGCGCCTCAGCTGTGCAGTCCTTGGCGAAGTGGCCACTGCTGCCGCACTTGAAGCAGCGCTTGCGGCTGCCCTGCCAGCCCTCCAGGAAGTCGGCACCGTCGCCCACCTGGCGCAGGCGCGTGGCTGCACAGGAGGGGAGGCCAAACTGGCACACTTGATGCGGTGGTGCAGCACATCGCTCCCGCATTGCAGGCATCAGCGAAAGGCTGCACAAGCCTGCCAACAAACAACGCAAGCAGGTGATCAGCAGCCCTCTGCACAGCGAAAATTTGCATGAGGCTCACCCTGCCACCTGCCGCCGCCACGGCCACCACGGCCACGCTTCCGCTGCTTGCTGCCATACTTGGTGCCGTACTTGGTGCTGCCGCGGCCCTTCTGCAGTAGCCAGGTAGGGAGGGAAAGGCAACCGACACGTGCTGAGCGCACAAGGGCAGGAGGGAAAGATCCCAGTACGCGCAAACATGCCCACCCGTTAGCCGTCTGCCCTGGAGCACCAGGTCCAGCCCCTTCCACCCACACCACAATGGACAGCCCCCCAGGCGTCGCACCTTGAGGTCGATGCGCACAAAGTTGTTGCCCCAGCCGCTGTTCACGCTGTCGGCCTTGGCCTTGCCGCCGCCCCTGCCGCCGGCATGGCTGTCTGGCTGCTGCTGGCGGTTGAGGTACACCACATTCAGGCCCTCGGAAGTGCGGTGGAATGTGGCTGCTGCTGCGGTCGCTGGTGCCACCGCTGCTGCCGCTGCTGCTGCCACTGCCGCCGCGCCTGGAGCAGCTGTGCCCACAGCTCGGTGGCCGGCGCTGCTGGGCCTGTCAGCAAATGCTGCTGGGGTTGGACCTGCGGCTGCACCAGTCTGGTCGCCAGCTGGCACAGGCAGCCCCTCTTGCGGCGCCTGCTGCCGCTGCACCTGACGCGTGCCTGCCGCAGAAGCGGGCATCCCATCTCCAGTTGTCGCTGCCGCTGCGCTGCGCTCCAGCTGCTGCCGCAGCTCCTGCACCCTGGCTTGGGAGGGTGGCAGCACCCGCCGGCTCAGGAAGGAGGCCCGAGCAGCCGGCATGGGTGGCGGGGGCCGCGGCGCGGGCGCCGGCTGTGGCACTCCCTGCTCCAGCCCCCCGGCCGCAGGCTCTGCGCCTTGCTGCCCCTCCCCCAGGGCTGCCGCCAGCTGTGCTGCATCTGTGGCGGCACGCTCGGAGGCGGCGCGGTCGGCCTCTGCTGCTGCCGCGGTCTTCATGGGCCGCCGGAATGCGCCCGCCCGGCTGCTGGTGAGCGGCGCCCGGCTGGGNCCGGCCCTGCTAAAAGCATTGGCACCGCGTGACTGACAGGCATCCAGGCCCTGCTGCTGCTGCTGCTGCCCTSSGGGGGGCAGCAGGCCGTTCAGCTGGCGCAGCGCTCCCGCCGCCTCGCTGCCCGCCGCCGGCTGCCAGGCCCAGGCGGCCACCGGCTGCTCGCCGTCGCTCACAATCTCCTCGTCATCGTGCGAGCTCCAGGCGGCTTCCTGCGAGCCCAGCCCAGCTGCCATGACTTTGCAAGCGTGCACGCCCCCTGCGGCCGACGGGTGTCCTGTGGCACCCCCTGGACGAGCTTTGGGCGCGCAGGATCAAGCTGCCGGCGGCTGTGTTCGCATTTGAAGCTTAGGAGCCTGCATGGGTGCCACATGGTGGCTTGTGGGGCCTGATCGGCAGCCAAGCAACACCGCCGGGCCGCACCCTACTTCGCTGTCCTGCGATCGGCGAGACTTTCGACGACACTGGCCGCAGCGCACTGCGAACGCACCGATCCCGCCTCCTTTCCGCCATCAAGGTTCGTGGATGCCTGCGTTCGCACCTGAAGCTGCCAATTGGGCTTGCCTCCGCCACTGCCCCGCGTCCCTGCCCGCGGCCCGTCCCGCAGCTCGCCAGTGCGAGCCCCACGCCTTGCGAACCCTGTGTGTGTCGGCTAGGGGAGCTGCCAGCGGCTGGTCCTGAGCTCAGCAGGCCGCCAGCTGTTGCTGCCGCTACCGCCCCTGTTACTGCCGCTGCCAGCGCCTGGCGCCTGCACAATGGTTGGTTCTGCATCACGGCCCTGCTTTTACACCCTCTGGTGGATGTGATGGCCTAGTAAAAGGGCTGATGCCGGCGGAGCGCGGCGTGCACCCCCTGCTGCCTTCTGCCCTGGCCGCCGCCACCCCTGCCGCCCGCCGTGCGTAACCCGGGCACAACCGCGAGCCTTTGGTTACCGCCCTCGCAAGCGCATGGGCAGACCCCSACCCCTAACAGTGGGCAGCCTGCACGGATGACMCCGCGCACAAGCCACTGCGCGGTGCCAAGTCAGGCCTGCCGCACAGCACCGGGCGGGGCGGCGAGCGGCCAGGGGGGCAGCGGGGCGGACTGGCCGCCACTGGGCGCCAGGGCACGCGCGCCGCCGGTGCATGACGCCAAAACCTGCTGATCCACCCTGCCCAGCTGGATGTGCACATCCGCCGCTCAACTTGCACAATTTTACCTACCTTGCTGCTCTTTTTCTCCATTGCTCGAGGGGAGTTGGGCGGGTCAGTCTGACTCCAGTCGACTGCAGTGGCCTTCCCCCTCGTGCCGAACGTGCTCCGCAGGCCAGCATGGCGGCGGCCGGCAATGGCACGGAGCGCACCCGCAGCACCGGGCTGAGCAGTGAGCGCACCAACATCGGCGTGCTGGGCGGCGGCGCATGGGGCACCGCGCTGGCGCTGCATGCTGCACGCATGGGCCACGACGTGCTGCTGTGGGCGTTGGAGCCGGAGGTGGTGCAGCAGGTCAACGAGGAGCACGAGAACAAGACATACCTCAAGGTGTGGCATGAGAGGGCGCTGGGGCAGCCTGTGGCGCGCTGGGCAAGAGGCTGGCTAGGCAACGACCAAGCTGTTGCTCGCACTGTGCAGGAACAGCAACTGTGCTGCCTGCTGCACGTGCCTGCTCTCTGGGTGCCTGGCACCCAGCCTGGCTGCTCAATGCTGCCCACTGATTGGCTGCATGCAGGGCTACACCCTGCCGGAGAACCTGCGCGCCTCGGGCGACATCCGCCAGGTGGCGTCCTTTGGCGAGATCATCCTCATGGTCATCCCCACACCCTTTGTGGAGCGCACGGTAAGCACTGCACCTCCCTGGTTTGGGTAAGGCCGCGGGCGCAGCTCAAGTTCCGGATTGCCCTGCCTTTCAGCAAAAGGCCACATGGCCAGGTGCAACCTGGCTTCCTGCTGGGAAGCGTCTGCATGGGGCACATCGTGATCATGCACTGCTCTGCCCCGCCCTTGTGCACCTGCAGGTCGGCCAGATTGTGGAGGCCGTGCGTGACGACTCCATCCTGGTGTCCTGCACCAAGGGCATCCTGAACGACACGCTGGAGACGCCCAACGAGATCCTGAAGCGCGTGCTGCCGCCCCGCCTGCACAACAGGTGCGCTGCGCAGCTGCCTGCCTGCCCCATTTCAGTGTGGCATGTGTCGCTGCAGCCTTGAGCAGCCTGCCTGGCTGGCCACTTCCCGCCTGCAGGCTGGCCTACCTATCCGGCCCATCCTTTGCGGCTGAGGTTGCCAAGGCCATCCCCACCGCTGTCACAATTGCCAGCGAGGACGACGCTGTGGCCACTCGAGTGCAGGTGCAGCGAGGGATGCAGGAGCGACAGTGTGGTTTAGCACCTGTCCCACACCGTGCCGTGTCCTGCACACTAGTTTGCTTGCCAGCCTTGGCGACCCAGCTTGCTCTGGCAACCTGAGCTGCAGCATGGTCTTTTGAGCGCCCGAACCTGCCCCTGCCCGCCTGCCCGCAGGAGATGATGTCCACTCCCCGCTTCCGCTGCTACCGCACCAACGACGTGACTGGCGTGGAGCTGGGCGGCGCGCTGAAGAATGTGCTGGCAATTGGTGGGCAGTGGTGCTGGGTGGGGCGGGGCGGTAGCCGCAGCCTGCCGCCCACCTGTGGTGTGGTGTCGCTCAGCCCAAGCAAGCCATCCCTCGCCATGCCCCCCTGGCCCAAACTGCAGCCTGCGGCATCTCTGATGGCCTGGGCTTTGGCTCCAATGGCCGCGCTGCGCTCATTACCCGAGGCCTGGACGAGCTCACGCGCCTGGCTGGTGGGCAGGGCTGGGACCTGAGGAGGGTGATTTTTATTCGATGTCTGTGTCAACCCACCAGCATGTCAGTGGGTAGCAGCAAACAAAACTGAGCACCCTGTTGCATTCCGCCATGCTGCCACACCACCAACGCCACCACTGCAACCCCCCATCCCCATTGCCCGCAGTGAGCCTGGGCGCCAGCCCGCTCACGCTGGCAGGCCTGTCGGGCGTGGGCGACATCGTGCTGAGTGAGCCTGTTGGGGTGCAAGCCGTGGCCGCGCGCATGCTGAGACCTTGATGCATTGGCCCGCTTGGCCGGCAGCCATGCGGCCTTGCCATCAGGTTGCTGGCCTGACAGCCCCCAACCTTGCTCCTGCCCCTGCTGCGCAGCCTGCACGGGTGACCTGTCCCGCAACCGCACCGTGGGCCTGCGCCTGGGCAAGGGCGAGAAGCTGGAGGACATCATGGCCACCATGGGGGTGCGGCCGCGTGGCAGCGGAGCGGGGGGCATGCTGGCTGGGGAGCATGCTGGCTGGGTGGGGTGGCCAACTCGCCCATGATTCTCGTTATTCGCACTACTCTGCAACACTCAGCTGCTTGGTCCCATGCTCCTGTGCCCCTGTGCAGGGAGCAGTGGCAGAGGGCGTGCTGACGTCGCGCAGCGCGCACCACCTGGCCCAGCGGCAGGGCATCGACTGCCCCACCATCGAGGGCATCTACCATGTGAGCGGGTGCTGCGGCACGATGCCTGCCTGCTGCGGGCGCTGCTGTTCGAAATGAGGCATGCAGTGGAAACTGTCGATCTCTGGTTTGTGGGCTTTCTCTACAAACCCTGGCTTGCAACGTCCCTCTGGGCGCAGGTGATTCACGAGGGCAAGGACCCGGTGCAGGTGGTGACGGAGAACATGAGCCGCCCGCTCAAGCCAGAGGTGCGCTGCACTTGCATGCACGCCAGCACGGGCCAGGCTGCTGCGCCAGGTGCTAAGCAGTTCTGGCTGTACAGCTGGCCTGATCATGCCGCTATCCCTGCATTGCCTGCAGGTCAACATTCTGGTGGCCGAGGCGGCGCAGCGCACCGAGGTGCCCCACACTGGCGGCAGCTGACGTGTGCAGCGGCATTGCGCTCTGTCGAAACCCAGCTGATTGATTGGCGTGTAAGTGTGTTATTGCATGGCTTGTATGAAGTATGAGAAAGTTTTCCCGGCTCCTTCAGCCCGTATTGCTTGCTGTACAGCGCTTCCAGCGACACTGTTGCCTGTAGTTCTCTCCATCACCCACCGTTTTCCACGTCAGGAGCCTGTTGTGATGCACTCATTGTATAGAGGTCACCCCTGTAAGTTTGTTTGGCATTCAGCACGGCACGGCAGACGGGCAAAGAGTCGGCGTGCTGCGGCAAATCAGCCGCAGGCGGCACGGCAGGCGGCAGCGCGCTGCAGGGCCTGCATGCATGATGACGGGCTGTGCCTCTCACTGAGCTGCTTCAGTGATTGTTGATAAGTTGAACTGCCCTCCAAGCGTGCAAGATGGCCGAGGTGAGGAGTGGGTCCGACCCGCACTCGCCTGGCGTCGTGAACGGGGCGGGCGGACTTTGCTCGTAACAATTGGCGCGATCGATCGCTCGATCGGCGTGGCCCCGACCTCTTGCAAGCAGCATACGGCGGCCCAGCGCTGSGKGGCGAMCCKGCGSCCCCCGCCGCTCCTCTAAGCTTGCAACGCATGCGGGGTAGTGTACTGAAAACCGATGCACGGTAAATCGTGGGTCAGCGCCACCTTCGGCCGTCGCCGCCGCCGCCGCCGCTGCAACTGCGCCCCAACTTGCGCCCATGTGTGCAGAGTGCTCGTGAAATGGCCGTCAAGGCCCGTGCGGCCTCGCGGCAGCTGCAGGCGCTGCCGTCTGAGCAGCGGGTGGCCATCCTGAACCGCATCGCGGGTGAGTCGTGCCGGAAATGCCGCAGTAGTCGGGTGGCTTGCATGGTGCTAGCACCAGGACCAGCTGCAGTATGCGTGCACCCTGCATGTGACATGCAGCGCCACATACAGCTGGATTACCTGCTGCTGCTGCTCACCACGCAGACTCGCTGCTGGAGCACGAGGCGGCCATCATGGCTGAGAATGCGCAGGACGTGGAGGCGGCCACCGGCAAGGTGTCCGATGCGCTGCTGCAGCGCCTGGTGCTCAAGCACAACAAAATCCAGCAGCTGGCGGGTGAGCGTGGTGCCCAAGGGTGCCGGCCCGCTGCATGTCTGCTGGTACAATCGCTCTGTCGTCGCTGCATGTCTGCTTGAACAGTCGGTATGCCACCAGCTCTGCCATGTCCAAGCTCCAACGCACGCGTGCGGCTTGCACACGCAGACGGCATTCGGGCCATCGCCAAGCAAGAGGAGCCGGTGGGCCGCCTGCTGAGCCGGCTAGAGGTGGCGGAGGGGCTGGTGCTAGACAAGGTGCGGCCGCTGGCACGGGAATAGGCTGGGCGGGTGCAGCAACAGGGGTTGGCATGGCTGTGCTGCTCCACGCAACTGCTAGGGGCGGTATGCAGGCATCGCACCTGTGGCTTATACATCGTAGCGCATGCATGGCCACATCTCAAGCGGCCAAGCAGCCAAGTGGCGCCAGGTGCTGCTTGCGCACTTGTCTCACTGAACCAGTCTGTCGCCCGTCTGCCAGGTGACATCCCCCATTGGCGTGCTGCTCATCATCTTTGAGGCGCGCCCCGATGCGCTGCCACAGATTGCCTCGCTGGCCATCCGCAGCGGCAACGGCCTGCTGCTCAAGGTGCGACGCTTGTGTGATGGGCTGGATGTTTGGCGGCTGCTGGCTGGCAGATGTGTGGCAAGACTAGCTAGGGTGGCTAGCTATGAGTAAGGTGGGGCGGCTATTGGCATGTTGCCTGGCTGTTGTTACTTTTGCTCACCTCTCCATCCTCACCCCTGCACCTCCGCATCATGCCGCTGCTGTGCAGGGAGGCAAGGAGGCTACACGCTCCAACGCTCTGCTGCACAAGCTGATTGTGGACGCGGTGGCGGAGGTGGCGCCGGGCGTGGGGCGCGACCTCATTGGCCTGGTTACCTCCCGTGACGAAATCGATGAGCTGCTCAGGCTGCATGATGTCATCGACCTCGTCATCCCACGCGGCTCCAACCAGCTGGTGCGTGCAACTGGGGCCGGCTGCTTGGCCTGTGGCAGGTGCAGGCTGGGATCCAAAACGGGCTGCTCTTAACTTGAGGGCTGTATGCACGACAGCACTGGTGCAAGCCAGCAAGGCCTCCAACCCTGGAAACTCCTCCGGCCCGTGCTTTTCCCACTGGCAGGTCAGTTACATCCAGCAGCACACCAAGATCCCGGTGCTGGGCCACGCCGACGGCATCTGCCACATTTATGTGGATGCAGCGGCTGACATGGACAAGGCGCGCCGCATCTGCGTGGACGCCAAGGTCGACTACCCCGCTGCATGCAACGCTGGTGCGTGCGCAGGCACAGAGCGGCGGGGTGGAGCAGCAGCAACAAATCTGCAGTATAGTAGCGCTCTTGTGCTTGCTCCTGGGCTGGTGGTATGGCTTGGCGTCGGGCTGTGACAGCTCAGCGCAAACCTCAGCATTCAAACTCTGACCAATCCTCCCCTCTGGCTGTTCCTTGCCCTGCAGTGGAGAAGATTCTGGTGCACGAGAGCCTGGCGGGGGACAAGCTGGACTCGCTCGTCAAGGCGCTGCAGGAAGCGGGTGCGTGCCACACCCTGCAAGTGGTGCGGGTAGCTGCAAGAGTTTAGTTGAAGCAGCATTCAGGCAGACCGGGCGGGGCAGGGTTGATCCCAGATGTTTTCAAAGCCTGACACCGAATGCTGGCCTGAATCATCCATGCTTCCGTGCAGGCGTGACGCTGCATGGCGGCGAGCGGGCGGCAGCGACGCTGGGGCTGCCAGCCGCCCCCTCTGCGCGGCACGAGTACAGCAGCCTGGACTGCACACTGGAGCTGGTGAGCGGGCTGGACCAGGCCATCGACCACATCCACACCCACGGCAGCGGGCACACGGAGAGCATCATCACGGGTGCGCGGGCTGCTCGCGCTGGGTCATGCAGGTCGAATGCAGCTGAGTGTTCACTGCAACACTGAACGCAAACGCTGTCAGCAATGTCCTAAGCTAGGCAGCTGAGTATCTGCCTGCCCTGCCCTGCTGGATGCTGCAGAGGACCAGGCAGCAGCTGACGACTTCCTGCGGCGGGTGGACAGCGCGTGCGTGTTCCACAACGCCAGCACGCGCTTCAGCGATGGCTACCGCTTTGGGCTGGGTGCTGAGGTGGGCAGCTGCGCCCTTGTGTGCATGTTCACTGCACTCACCACCACCAGCTGCTGCTCCTGGCTGCGAGGCATGGGAGGTTGCTTGCACGCGGGGCATCTGCGCACTGGTGGACTGCCGTGCCCTGCCGGATGGCCTCTGCATCAGCTCTTACCTGCCCACCACGCGTCCTGCACAACTGCAGGTGGGCATCAGCACAGCACGCATCCATGCCCGCGGCCCTGTGGGCGTGGAGGGCCTGCTCACCACGCGCTACCTCATGCGCGGCACGGGCCAGACGGTGGAGAAGGACAAGGGGGTGGCCTACACGCACCGCCAGATGCCGCTGGCGTGAGCTCGGCTGCGGCAACCCGCATCCCACCCTGCAGCACTTATCTGTAACAAGCTGGGGTGAAATGCCTGAGAGCTGAAAAATCAGGCACATGCAGGAAGACTCTCGCACAAAGAAGCTCAGCCAGTGGTTTTCGGATTGTGGTGCTTGAAACACACACCAAGCTGTGCTGGCCGCGTGCAGCATGGAGACAATGCCCCGCTGTGTCCCAGCTCTGGAACCCTGATGACCAATGCCCATCTGACCTCAGCAGCAGATTGGTTGCACGCGAGTTACAAAGAATCAAGGAAGAATCCTGAAAGTAATCAATGACAGATACAGCAGCCGCAGAACATGAGGTGTGTTGTGGCTGCATGGCGGCCGCTGCGTCATGGCGTCGGGCAATTTCTCGGGTCAGCACAGTACACCCTCACCCCTGCGGGCACAGCATTGGGGAGTGGGTGCATCGTGGGTGTTCCGCTCTCTCCTCCCACAGGGCAGCCCTCAGATGCATTGCATTGGGCTGGTCCTGTCTGAATCTGCCGCCTGCCAGACCCAGACCCCCTAGCCCTCGGTTACCTGTGGCCAAGTTGGTGAAGGGTGCCACGGGAGCCGGCTCCCAAGCAACGTGTATGCCTGTCACCACCTCGCCTGGTCTGCAGAAATGCTCCGTCTGCGGCAGTCGTGCACGAGGGAGCGCCTGCTGCAGAGCATGAGAATGAGAATGGCAGCACAGGCAGGCGTGCAGCCCAGGCCACGTCGGCGAGCATCTCACGTTATTTGTGCCCGTGCCGCCTACGCCCATGAAATTGTCCAGGAACTGGCCAAATGAGGCCGTCACATTGCTGATGCCACCTGGGAAGGTTCGGTTCTGGTCCTCTGGGCCCTGGCCAGGGAACACCTGCAGGTTCGGTGCGGAGCAGGCCAAAGCATCTCTTCTTTCTTGCATCTCTTGTGATGTGAATTGAATTGAGAGTGCTGGCGAGGTGGGCAGGCTGCTGGCACAACTGCGGGCATTTGCAGGTGATTTCGCACCTGCAGAGCGGCATTGATGCCGGCCGCCGCAGCGCATGACGCCGTAATGCCGCTCAGCGGCCCAGAGTCCTGTGTGGTTGCATTCAGCCCAGGCTCTGTCCAGAAGTTGATAGCCTACAGAAGGGAGGCGCAATTCGGCACTGTAAGCTTAAGCACTGCAGCAGCCTGGGCTGCAGACGCTGCATTGCACTCGACGCAACCAGCAGCAAGCAACAGCCGCACACCTGGATGTAGCCTGGGCAGGGGCAAATGCCCATGGTGCTCTGAGGTGTCGACCGGCCCAGCCACGGCGACCAGCCCGGCGTCTCTGCGGGCGGCGCGGGCACCGGGAGCGGCGGCGAGGGTGCCGGGAGTGGCGGCGAGGGCGCCGGGAGTGGTGGCGGTGGTGAAAGCGCCACCGGAGGCGGTGGTGAGGGCGAAGGTGGTGGCAACAAGACCTGTGATGGGGGTGGTGAGGGCGCTGGTGGAGGTTGCAGGAGCAGTGGCGGCGGTGGGGAAGGGGCAGGTGGTGGCGACAGCACCACTGGCGGCGGTGGCAAGGGTGAGGGTGCAGGTGATGGCGGCGGTAGKAAAGGCATGGGCGTTGGCGGTGGCAGGGGCGGCGGTGGTGAGGGTGCAGGTGATGGTGGCGGCAGCAGCGGTGATGGTGGTGGTGAGGGACTGACCACGGGTGGAGAGGCCGCGGGCACACCGCCCAGGCAGACGCCAGGCTCGGAGCAGTACACTCGGACGCCGGTGGCGATGTTGGTGCCGGGCTGCACGGGCGAGGGCTCCCAGGCCGCCTGGAACCCAGTCACCACCTGGCCCGGCCGTGTACAGATGAAGGGCACCTGCGCAAGGCAAGCATTCGACGCTGCAGTGAAAGGAGAGAGCAGGGGCAGCCGCAGGCACTGGAGCTGGCGCAGCTGCTCTGTCAATCCCCTTTGGCCCAGAGCGCTGGCAGCTGCGACGCACCACTGTGGGCCCGCTGCCGCCCGCGCCCAGGAAGTTGTCCAGGTACAGGCCCAGCTGGGCGGTCACGTTGGTCAGGCCGCCGGTGAAGGTGAGGGTCGCGTCTGGGGGGGCCTGGCCAGGAAACACCTGCAAGGCAAAGAGAGCAGGGAATACCAATGGCGTCTGGTGAGCGCCGTGCAGGGGCCCTGGCTGCATCAGGACGGACAACTATCAGGCGTAAGGCTGCGCAGGCAGGCAGCCGCGCTCACCTCAACGCTGGCGCCGGGCAGGCCATTGCCTGGGGTGCACTGCGCCGTAAGGCCGCTGATGGGGCTTGTGTCGTTCACAGTTGCCTGCATGCCCTGCTCATACCAGACTGAGAAGCTCTGCAGAAGGAGAGGCAGCGGTCGCACGTGCTGCGCTTGTCAGCAGCCAGCAGCATGCCACAGCTGGGCGCAGCGAACGGGTGCCAGCTAGCCAGAGGCCCGGCACACGTCGCAGGCGGTTGATTCAACAGGTGCCTACCAGGATGTAGCCTGGGCAGGGGCAGATGCCAATCGTGCTCTGCGGTGTGGACCGCCCCAGCCATGGGGACCAGTCGCCGGCTGCTGCAGGCGGCCCAGCGGGCGGTGGCGGCGGCGGCGGCAGGGCGGACAAGCCCTGGCAGGTGGGGTCGCCACACAGGAAGCGCAGCCCAGACACGGCATTGGTGCCAGCAGCTGTCTGGTTCATGGCCACCTGCAGCGGCGCAGGTTGGGGAGCGGTACAAGGGCATTGGTTTGCAAGGCAGCACACACGCCAGCAGCCAGGTGCACCCGGCCTCCATAAAGAATAGCTGGGTTTCGTAGGAGCTTGGCAGCCCCCCGGCAACTCACGTCGATGCCCAGCACCACGCCGCTCTGGCACCGGTACGTGAACGAGGCTGGCCCTGTGCCTCCCAGGTCCATGAAGCTTTGCAGGAACTGAGGGTCGTTGGTGCCGTTCACAATGTCAAAGCCTGCCGTGCTGACTGGGCTGGTGAGCACCGGCGCGCCGCTGGGCACAGGGAAAATCTGCAACGAAGGGGCGGGAAAGGATGAACGCCTTTCGCTTCTCTGCACCCACAAGGCAACGCAGCAGCCAGGTGGCAAGTAGAAGAGTGGCAGTGTCTGGCGCCAGCCGCGAGGCAGCTGCAGGGGCAATGCACCGTGCGTCATCACCGCACCTCAAACGGTATGTTGTCGGGGCCGACGCACTCTGCTGACACACCCTGCATGCCTGGCGCGCCACCAGAAAAGTTGCCCCACACCACCCATTTCTGCAGCAGTGGAACACGCAAGGAGAGAGGGCGCATGGCAAAGGAAGAAAATAGCGTGTGGGAAGGCCGGGCTGCAACTTCTGTCTCTTGCAGCCCAACCGATCAGGCAGCATTCGTTCTGCTTGCTTGCGCACCTGCAGCACGGTCTGGCAGGGGCAGATGCCGCCGTAGTAGGGCGGCCCCTCCTGCGGGCCAAACCACTCGCTCCAAGTGCCTGTGGGCAGCTCCGTGTATAGCGGCGGTGGGGAGGCTGCCACTGCAGGCGGAGGCGGGCTGGGCGGCAGCGGGCTGGGCAGCAGCGGGCTGGGTGGAGGGCTGAGCGGTGGTGGGGAAGGGCTCAGAGGCGGCGGCGAGGATGGTGGCGGCGGGGAGGGTGATGGGCGCGGCGGTGGTGGTCTGGGTGGCGACGGGGGCGGCGGTGGCACGGGCACAACAATGCCTCTCGTTCGGTAGCTGCTGCTGCTTGTGTGGTTGGTCACTGCAGCAGGCAGCAGAGAGAACTGCTGCTCAGCCATCCATGCCATCAAGCCTTGGTGTCCAGCAAGGCAAACATGAGCAGCAAGGCTGTTTAGACAATGCCGGCTGACACACACGCCTGCACTGCCATCCCCTCCCACCTGACACGCCAATGTTGATGGCCACGGCGGCCACCAGCAGGGCCACCACCCACACCGCCAGCTGGTTCTCGGTGTGGCGGAAGCCGCGGCGCAGCACATCGGCGCCGTAGTACCAGTGCTCCTCCCCTTCTTCCTCCCAGTCCTCGCCCTCGGCCTCTCCCCCACTGGCAGCTCCGTGTGGGTCGGGCGTCATCGGCGACATGCCCAGCGGCACGGCGGGCGCCTTGGCAGCGGGCGTGGCCAGCCCCAGCTCCTGCGCCTGCGGCTGCTGTGGCTGCTGGACATCCTGCTTCGACTGCTGCTGCGTCTCAGGTTGCGGCTGCTCAATTGGTGTGCCCACTCCCTGCATCCCCACAGGCGGCTGCTCTGCGGCGCCTTGCACGGGCTGGGTGGTGGGAGCGCTGGCAGCGGCGGCGGCGGTGCCCACGCCCAGCAGCGACCGCAGCCAGGGCATCGCCTGCAGGCATGGAAATTGCCGACGGCGTGTCGAGGGACGCAGGCAGAGGGTGGGGGCCAGGCAGGAGCAGGCCTCCCGAACGCGGCTGGCCGGGAACGCGCTTGCAAGCCGTCCCACCTATGTTTCTAGCCGCTTGCAAGCGTGAAACTGCAGCGGGCTGGGAGCTAGGTGCCCTTGGTGCCTGGCATCGAGCGCAACTACAGCAGCAGGGGCTGCAAGGGCGGCTTATTTGGTCTAGTGGACCCTCTACTGCTTGGTCCGGGCGGTAGGTAGCGGTGGGCAGCGTGTACCCCACTGCATTCCACCGCCAGCGCTCGCCACGCTGTCCCCTCCTTTGCATTTCGACAGCAAGGCCCCTCCCTCGCCCCCACGCCCACTGCTCAGGTTGTGTGAGCGTGAAAACGCCCTGATCGCGCCGCCTTGGCCCCGTTCCTCCGTCCAGCAGGCGTGCTGACCCAGCACCCCTCCGACAGCCTCCGCAAGGCAGCATGTCGGCCGCAAGGAGGCTGGGCATGCTATCAGCGCACTTGCCAGCCGGCAGCGGCGCGGACGACAGCGAGCTGGAACAGGCCAGCACCTCTGCCGCCCCAGAGGCCGTGAGGTGCGTTCCACCGGAGTCACAAATGTTATCCCTCATCAGTGCACCCTGCCACGGCCCCTGCTGCCTGGTTCCGCCAGCTTCTGCCGTTGCCGCCGCCGCCGCCGCCTGCTGCCAACCTTGCCTCGCCTCCCACCTGCAGGCCCACCCCCGGCGGTGGCCCAGGCACGCTCACAGTGGTGGACAACCGCACCGGGCGGCAGTATGAGATTGCCATCAGCGACCACGGCACCATCAAGGCCACCGACCTGAAGAAGATCACGGCGGGCGGCGACGGCGTGGGCCTGCGCACCTACGACAACGGGTGCGGGGCAGGGTGTCTGCATGCTAGTGCGATGGTCACGTCCCCATGGAGATGTGGTGAAGCCCCTCGGGAGGTTGCGGTCGCCAAGCAACTTAATGTCGCAAGGCAGCCATGCCAAGCGCGTGCCAAGGCACACCCCGCSTNCCCGNCCGCCACCTCTCCCTCGCTGCCGCAGCTACGTCAACACCACCGCCTGCCACAGCCGCGTGTCGTACATCGACGGCGATGCCGGCATCCTGCGCTACCGCGGCTACCCCATTGAGCAGCTGGCGGAGCGGTCCAACTTCCTGGAGGTGTGGGGCGGGGGCCGCTGGCGCCGCAGGGCAGCAGCAGCAGTGGTGCACCTCGTGGCGGTGTGGTGCAGTGCACTGGCCCCTCCAATCTCAACTGCCTCATTGGCTGGCCCTGCGCGCAGGTGTCCTACCTGGTGGTGTACGGCAGCCTGCCCAACACCAGCCAGCTGCAGCGCTGGACGGAGGCGGTGATGCGCCACTCGGGTGCGGCTGGCTGCTGGCTGGCGGTGCTGTGGGGTTGTGGGCGGCCACCCGTCCTGCTCAAGCTGTCAGAAGCTGCTCTGGCTGTGCTGAGGTCCGTACGACCTGCCCCCTTGCCACCCATGCAGCGCTGCCGGTGTCTGTGGAGGCGACGATTGCCGCGCTGCCGCACGACGCGCACCCCATGGGCACCATCCTGACCGGCCTGTGTGCCCTGTCCACGCTGCACCCGGAGCAGGTGGGCTGGGGCAGCAGGGGTGGGCAGCAGAGGGTGTGGAGGCCATGCACTGCCACTACCGCTGCCACGGCTGTCAGCTGGAGCGCACGACCGAGCTTGCCACTATTGCAGTGGGTCGCCTTGCCCATGGCTCCCTCACTCCACGCACGCTTTCTCCTGCCCACCCACAGAATCCGGCCCTGGCGGGGCAGAACATCTACCAGAGCAAGGAGGTGCAGGACAAGCAGATTGTGCGGCTGATTGGCAAGATCCCCACGCTGGCGGCGCTGGCCTACCACCGCGCCTCTGGCCGCAAGCCGGCGCAGCCCAACCAAAACCTGGGGTACACCGAGGTGCGCCGGCGGGTGGCCGAGTCTTGAAGGGCGCAGGGCAGGGCAGGGCAGCAGTAAGTTGATTTGAGGCTGCCCAAGCATCAGTGCAACCCTGTGACTGGTTGCAAACTGCTGCCTGGTTGCTGCCCCTACAACCAACCGTCCCACTGCCCCTTCCTGCTTGCCAGAACTTCCTGTACATGCTGGACGCGGGCAGCCACCCCGGCTACCGCCCCAACCCGCGCCTTGCGCGCGCCCTCGACATCCTCTTCATCCTGCACGCGGAGCATGAGCTCAACTGCAGGTAGGTGGGGCAGGGGCGTTTGTACTGGCAAGCTGGGCCTGATGCGGTCTGTTGGGGCAATCCCGCATGGCCACCAGTACAGCATGGCAGCTTCCGCCACAAGCGGCCCCACAGGGTTGCGACTTGCTGCTGACACTGCTGAGCGCTGCCCGCCCGCCCCGCCTGCTGTCCTGCAGCACATCAGCGGCGCGGCACCTGGCCTCATCGGGCGTGGATGTGTACACGGGTGCGTAGCTGGTTTGCAGCAGCAGGGTCCGATCGACAGCTTGGTGCTCTGACAATGCAGTTTGCACAACTTGCAGAAATGCACAAAGCGCCCGAGCACTCCCATGCTCTCACTTGCCTACACCCTTTGCTCCTGGTTGCTGCCATTGCAGTGGTGGCGGGCGCTGTGGGCGCGCTGTACGGGCCCCTGCACGGCGGTGCCAACGAGGCCGTGCTGCGCATGCTTCAGGTGAGGGGCCGGCCGGTGTGCTGGAATGTTGTCTGTACGGCTACAGGTTTGGTGCGCTTGACCCACCTGCTGAGCAGTTGCAGGCCTGCATAGCACACACCCCTCATCCCACCACCTCCCGCTGCTCCAACTGTTTCGAGTCTGCAGCGCATTGGCAGCGTGGACAACGTGGGGCCCTTCCTGGAGGGCGTGAAGAACCGCAAGGAGCGCATGTTTGGTTTTGGCCACAGGTGAGGGGGGCATGGTACCACCTGCTGTGGTGTGTTACGTTGCCATGGCGGGGCACGATTGCCATGCTGCACTGCCAGGTGCGTGGTGTGTTTATCCCATGCCTGCCGGTTGCAGCCGAAAGTACCAAACACAGCCCCTCCTGCTGCTGGCGCCCGCCCCTCCCAGGATCTACAAGAACTACGACCCGCGCGCCAAGATCATCCGTCAGGTGGCGGAGGAGGTGTTCCAGATCGCGGGTGGGTGCGCCCCGGGCTGCTGCAGGTGCCCTGCGGGCTGGCTAGTGAATTGGGTGGTGGAGGTGCTGCAAGCAGCAGTGGCGGGACTGCGCAGCAGGACGGTCAGCAATCCTACTGCTGTGCAGCTCCCGCACCTCTGCAGCTGTGTGCCCCGTACCCACTGCTGCCGGCTGCACCACTCCTGGCGCTTACAGGCCGCGACCCGCTGATTGATGTGGCGCTGGCGCTGGAGAAGGCGGCGCGCGCTGATGAGTACTTTGTCAAGCGCAAGCTGTACCCCAACGTTGACTTCTTCTCGGGTGGGTGCATGCGCAGCTGCTGCTGCTGTCGCTGGCTGGCGGGTGGGGCGGAAGGATGTGCGCTGGCAGACCGTGTAAGCAAGTTGTGGGCATGCCTTGGCCTGCCACAGTGCTTGTCCAAGGCCCCCATCCTGCACAGCAACTAATCTTGTGACCCTCCACCCAACCCTACCCAACCCTGCCACTGCCACCCTGCGCAGGGCTGGTGTACCGCGCCATGGGCTTCCCGCCCCAGTTCTTCACCGTGCTGTTTGCCATCCCGCGCATCACGGGCTACCTGGCGCACTGGCGCGAGACGCTGGCCGACCCCGACACCAAAATTGTGCGCCCGCAGCAGGACTACCGGGTGAGCCCGGGGGCGGCAGGCTGCTAGGTCGCCAGCTGCAGGGTGGCTTGAACCGCGCTGCTGTGCAGTGCTGCCTCGTGCTCACCCGCCAGCTCTGCCTCCAACCTTCCCCACAGGGCGAATGGCTGCGCGGCTACCAGCCCATGGCGCAGCGGCCGCAAGTGGTGGACCCCAAAGCAGGTGCAAAATCAGGCAGGGTGGCTGGCAGGGAAACAAACCAGCATGAATGGCAGGGCCACTCCACCTCTGCCCATGCTTCATGCTGCCCTCCTGATGCGTTTTCTGAACGTCCTGCCTCCTTCTGCCTTTCCTGAACGTCCCCACCTGCTGGCCGCTCCCATGTGCAGACCAGCTGGGCCCGGTGCCACCCTCCAACGCGTACGTGCGCAGGGTCAGCGGCACGCAATGGCAGTGAAGCGCGCAGCAGGCTGTGCTGCCAAATTTTGACAATCGTGTAAAGTAATCTGCAGACTTAGTGCAATTTTTGTCCTGTACTGCCAGTTCATAGCGCCCTAGCGAGTGTTTAGCCTCGAGCCCTGCCCCTGTGTCTCATCATCTTGCAACTCAACAACTTGTTACCGAGAGCACGTCATGAAAGGTTCGTAATGAAAGGCAGGGGCGTCGGTGCCCGTTCATATCATTCATCTCGCAGTGGGGGCGGTCCAGAAAGCAGGTTGGAGCAGAATGCAAAATTTGAGGTTAGATGAGTGATTTATTGTACACTTGTTCGTTGTGGGGTGGTGCTGAGTCCTCTTTAGCCGCTCAGTAGCTGGACCCAACCTTGCGGTAGTGCACCGACGACTGCGCTGAGTCGTCCAGCACGCGCCCGTTGCTCACCGAGGCGTACCTGCAGGGTTGGAGGCGGGGAGGGAAGGGGGGATGTCAGCAGAGTCAGCAAGGCAGGTGCTTCCATTTTGCAAAGGGGCCTGCAGCCTACAGCAGCCAGCCACGCACATCAGCAGCACAACAAGAGCTGGCACCCGGCAGCCCAGCCGCTGCGCCCCAGCCCCAGCGCCCCCACTCACAGCACGACGTGGTCTCCCGCGTCCATCCTGTCCTCCACCTTGCACTCCAGGTACGCGGCCGCCTCGGGGATGATGACCGCGCCCGTGGCCTCCGACCGCTGCACCTCCACCCCATCAAACCGGTCCTCCGCGGGCTTGAAGGGCTTGAGCATCTGCGGGCAGGGGCCAGGCAGTGGCGGCGGCAAAGGGTTGTCAGCATGCAACCAGCCCAGACCTGAATGCAGGACAGGCATTGAGGACTTCCGGGAGAATCATGCCGGTGCTGCCGGCCTCGCTGCTTGCCTGCCTCTAAGTGACATCAATGGCTGGGCAGGCCGGCACCCAGCCTGCCATGGCAGCCTACCCCTCACCTGCTTCATCATCGACTTCTCCCGCCCCTCAGCCAGCACGTTGAGCACAAAGGCAGCGCCAACAGGCAGCAGCGACTCCATGGCACGGTCGCGCTTCACTGCCACAGTCAGGCCTGCAGGAGCAAAACAACGTACAGGGCAGGGGTGCATGTAAGCTGCACTGCTCCAGCAGTAGCAGCAGCAAGCGGCACAAGCAGCAAGACCATCGACACCCCAGCATGTTCCCACTGTGCTCACCAGGCGGGTCAAACGAGGCCTGCCATACGAAGCAAGGGGGCCAGGGGATGAAGCGGAGAGTCAGCACTCGGTCAGGCAGCTGTGTTGCAGAGGCCGGATGCCTAGGAGTTCATACGACATGCAGGCAAGCCCACTGCCCCTTTCCCCTGTGCACCTGCGACACCCAGGACGCGAGCATGGCGCCCTCCGCTGCGCCTTCGCCCTCGCCATCACACGCCGTCAGCACGCACAGCGCGCCCAGAACGCGTGCCACCGCAAGCGACTTGCCGGATGCCATCTCGGCCGCTGCACATGGGGCAGTGAGGCAGCCAGGATTGAGCACCTTATCAGCTGCAACGCCGCTGGCCTGGATGCGAAGTGTGCAGGGCTGGCAAAGCAACTGTCGATCCTCCAGCTAGCAGCAAGCAGCCGCAGCGGCCAGCCTTGCCAGGCGCCCCAGTCACCTGACAGCTTGGCCGCCGTCAGCTTCTCCTTGCGCTTGGCGGCCTTGCGGATCTCCTGGGCCAGGTCCAGCCCCGACTCCTCGCACAGCTGCAGCGTCTGGCCGGTGGGCTTGAACTTGCAGCGGATGGGGTCAAACGCAAAGCGGAAGCCCGCGTCCTGTTGGGTGCCAGGAGGATAGGGGCCAGGCAAGGAGGCATGTCAGCCATGGGGGAGCGCGAGTAAGTCACATGTGTCTGCTGACATCGCTAATCATCAGCAGTGTTGGCACAGTCTGCAGGGCTGGCTAGGATCCCACGCCACAAACCACCCAGCTGGCCACACACCTTGAGCCGCTTCTCCATAATGTCCACCGCCTCGCCGCTCCTGCAGGAGGGGTAAGTTCCACCCAGGTCAGCGACAGTCACAGGAAACCAGCCAAAACCAGACGCAGCAGCCCTAATGCCTGAGCCAACAGGTGCGCCGATGTGCTAATAGCGCCTAGCACCTGCTCACCAGCCAAAGCTGCCAAACACGGAGCAGGGGACCTGGCGCGCATTGGAGTTGCGGATGATGGTTCCAAGCGCCGTCTGCACCTGGGTGGGCAGGTGGCCGCCCAGGGTGGGCGACCTGCGAGCAGCGGGAGGGGTGGCAGCCTGATGTTCAACATGGCAGCTCGGTATGGGAAGCAGCTCACCTCATTGCAAGCCCAGACCCATCACCCTCTTCGCCTGCCCGCCGCCCTCACCCCAGCACAAAGCCTTGGCAGCGGTCCAGCGCACGCTCCAGCTCGTCCAGCCCCGCCTGCTCCAGGTTCAGCGTCTCAACACCCACTGCGGCAGGTGGGAGTGAGCAAGGCGTCGAGCCAGTGACGACAGGTAGGGCAAGTGGCAGAAGGGCATAGGGGAGTTGCGCATGCCGGCTGCCCTCTCACACTCCCATACCCCAGCTTGCTGCCCTGGCGGACCCACCTCCAGCCTTGGTGATGCCGTGACTGATGGCTTGAGCGAGGGAGGCGGTGTTGCCATAGGCACTGCCAGGGCAGGTTGTGGAGTGGGGAGCTTTCAGTCAAAATACAACAAACAAACAGATCAGGCGTTTCCCAGCACAGAAGGGCCTCAACCCGCTTCCATCAGCCACCTGCAGGGCCGCTGTCCACACCACCCCCAGCGGCTGCCACCCACCTGGCGTACAGCACCGCCACACAGCTGGACTCGGCCGCCTGCACCTGCGCCGCAGTCCAGTCGGCATACCTGCACGCCAGCAAACGGGGTGTGGCAGCAGCAGTGACATGTGACCAGTACATCAGCAGGCAAAGCATCAGCGAGGCAGCGGCAAACCACAGCCCGCTGCCTGGCCACTGCTCCCCCAAGCCCACCTGCCGACCAGCTCCGTCAGCGCCTGCTTGACCACGGGGCCGTGCATGGGGGCAATCATGGACACCGGCAGCGGGTCGGACTGGCCATTGTCTGCCCCCAGCGTCAACTCCTCCACCACAGCAGCCAGGCGGCGCAGCGGCGCCAGCACTGCTGCCAGGGAGCCCTGGGACTGAGCGGCCGATATGTTCAGGCGGTCCAGCGCAGCTGCAGGGCACAGAGCAGGGGAGCGGGAGCCAGCAGGGTGGGCCTCAGGATATGTTGGCAGCCTGACCACGAGTTGCAGACCAGTATGAAATGGGACAGTCACCAGGGCAACCCAGAGTGCTGGCAAGATTTGAAGATACCCTGAGAGGAACGCACTTGCCACCTGGCGTGCCACCGGCGCCAGCATGCACTCGTAATAGAAGGCCCAGTCGTTGCCAAACACGTCCCAGCCGCCTGCAGCAGGTGGATGCAAGGAAGGACTGCATTTCAGGTGCACACCCACACCTTGTAGCTGTGGCTGCCGCACAGCCCGCTAGCTGCAGGGCAGCGGAGGTGCAGTCTGCACTGACCAGTGTCGGCTGCGGAGCGGCGGCCGCCGTTGGCTGTAGGCAGCAGCGCCTCGCTGGCATTGTGGGCCGAGAAGAAGTTGGAAGAGAACAGGATGTTGTCTGCAGGAGAGAGAGGAAGCAAGGCAGGGCGAGCAGTCAGCAGGCAGGCGGCGGCGCTGTGCTGCGCCCTCACAAGTCGTGTAATACTGTAGTGCGCTGCCGTGTACACCATGGGCTTTGCCCACTGGTTGGGCTGCACCTTTGCTCACCTTCCTCGGAGTGCACGGCCAGCAGGTCGGGCCAGCGGGGCGTGGGGATGGGGATGAAGCGCAGCCGGCGGCCGCGCACCTGGCCGCGCTGCGACAGGAAGATCTCGCTGCCGCGGCTCACCGCCTCCAGCTGCACGTTGCGCAGCGCCGACGCGAGCGCCTCGTCCGCCTCGGCGCGCTCGTTCAGCAGGCGCAGCGCCGGGTTGGACAGCAGCAGCTGCAGCGGGCAGGCAGCAGCGGTCGTAAGACAGGTGAGGCATGCATCGCAATCGACGAGCGCACTGCAGGATGCCAGGCACGACAGCAGCTGGCTCTCGCTCTCCCTCTGCTTCCCCACCTGCAGGCCCTGCTGCTCGCAGGCCGCCAGCACGCGGGCCAGGACGGGCAGGCGCTCGGGCGTGAGGCGCGTGATGACGATGTAGCGCAGGGTGGAGGTGGCGCCCAGCTCGCGCAGCGCGCGCACAAAGTCGACGTCAAACACGCGGGAGGGCACGTCGATCAGCGCCTCGTACCGCCCGCCGCTCTGCTCATTTGGGGGACGGGAGAGCACAGGTAAGCACGCAGGCAGGCACGGAACGTTGGCATGCATGCTACTGTAGAATCCTGCATACAACTGAAGGGCATAAGCAGTGGTTGCAGACTCCGACCCACTCCCACCTTGAGCAGGTAGGCATTGGTGGTGGTGCCGTGACGCTGGCTGCAGACAGCGGGCAAATGGGAGCGGCATTGGGCGCGCCGCATTGAGCGGGCAGCTTGCGGGGCGCTTTGCACGCTTTAACCAGATGACCAGGCACGCTGCACTTGATCAGTCAGTCAGTCAGGCGTAAACAGCACTCACTTGAACTCCACCTCGCTCAGGCGCTCGGAGCAGGACACGCGGATGGTGTCGCACTTGGGGTTGAGCGGCAGCACCTCCAGCGTAGACGGGTACTTGACCTCCGCGGGCGGGGCGGGGGCCTGGGCACAGAAAAACGGGCAGGGCCTTGGATGGGCAGGGTGGCAAGACTGCAGATTGTTTGCTGCGCACCCCGGCATTTTCCACAGCGCAACATGCTGTGCACTGCGGGTTGTCATGCCGCGGCCCATTCTCACCTGCTGGGAGGGTGCCTGCTGAATAGCAGCAGCTCCAGAGCTGGATGCCCTGGCTGCCAGCTGCCCAGCAGGGGGCTCCTGCGCCGGCCTGCGCTCCGGCACCGCCGCACGCAGGCCCGGGCGGCTGGTTGCCGCCGCCGCCGAGCGCTGGCGTCGTGCAGCCGGCAGGGCGGCTGCAACCGGCCCCAGGGCCTTGGTGGCCGCTTGCATGATCGTCAGGCGGTGCGGCACGGCCGCTGGGGCTGAGGGCTCAGAGAGCGCTTCGGTCGAGAGTGCAAACAGCGGGCTACAGGCCCACAACTGGAGCGATTTCAAAGTGCGACCAGCGCGAAACTATGGGCTGCGCGAGAAGGCCGGAATTGCAGCTGTTAACTGTGGTAGAGTTGCCCATCCACTGGGCGCCGCCGCCAGCAGGGCTAGGATGGGAGAAATGCACCGCTTCGATGCGCTGCTGTCGGATCCCTGCGGCTCATCCGTGCCGATCTACCCTGTGGCAGCCCGCACAAGGCCGGAGGCCCCTCGTAGTCGCCAGGGCCGACCACGCTCCGCGCTTTCTGCTGCCCCAGCCTCTCGCCATGCGTGCAGCGGCTGTGCAGGCCTCTGCGACCGCCGGAGGGCAGGCCAGCAGCCGGCCCGCCAAGCCCCAGTCTGCGCCGCTGGCGGCGGTTCCCGCCCGTGCTGCCTCCGCAGCGCCACGGCCGCACCGCGCTTCTCAGCCCCGCCTGCATGTCGCGGCTGGTGCAGCAGCTGTGGATGTGACCCAGGTGTGCACTGCAGCAGATGATGCACAGGCTCACGCGCATGCGCAAGTCTGGCTGGAGCCCGGCCGGCATCTGCCCGCCCCTGCCACACTGCCCCCCAGCCTCCTGCACTCGCTGGAGCAAAGCCCACAGACTGCATGGCGGGGTTACCATATGCGTTGCCCGTGCTCCTGCAGGGCCCCACCTGTGAGCTGCCCGCGCACAAGCTGTCCCCCATTGAGATGTGGAACGGAAATAAGCGGCTTCAGACCCTTGTGGCGGATGTGGCGCCGGACACGATCACCATCCGCAGCCTGGACTGGGTGCGCTCTTGCAGCCGCCCACCCACTGCTGCACCTTGGCTGGCAACGGCGCGCCGTGTAGGGAATAGTCACCCCCGTGGTCATAGGACCTGCCTCGTACTCATGTCGCTCCCCGTTTTCTGCAGGACCGCGACCGGTTTGACATCGAGTTCTCACTGGTCGAGGTGCGCTGGGGCTCGCCTGGCAGGGCAGGACTATGCAACAGGAGGCTGCAGGCTTGCAGCAGGGGTGTTTGGGCAGTGCAGCATCCTGCAGCTGCTGTGGCCATGTCCTGCCCTGCAACATTCTCCGCATGCGTATTGCTGCTCCCCTGCTCCTGCCAGGGCACCACCTACAACTCGTACCTCATCTTTGGCGCCGACAAGACCGCGCTGGTGGATGCCAGCCACGAGAAGTTCCGCGGCCTGTACATGCGCACGCTGAATGAGGAGCTGGCCAAGCGCGGGCGCAAGATCGACTATGTGCTGGTGTCCCATACTGAGCCCGACCACTCGGGTGCGGCGGGGCGGGCTGGATGCTGCTTGCCTGCTGAGTGCGGCCGTGTGCAGGGCTGGCTGGCCTGCATGCATGTGTTAGTATGCAGCCCACCTCGCTGTCCTCCCCCGCCGGCCCCTGCTGCGCCCACAGGCCTGGTGAAGGACGTGGTGGAGCAGTTCCCAGAGGCCGTGGTGGTGGGCAGCAAAGTGTGCCTGGCGGTAAGTGGCGCGATGCCCAGGCGTGTTGGGGAGGCGTGCCGCTCTGATTGCAGCAGTGTCATTGACCTGAAAGATGTGATCGTTTCTTTTGAACACCTCACTTACCTACTTCCTCTGGCTCCCTGTGCAGTTCTTGTCCAACCTGATGCACCGGCCGTTCAAGCAGCAGGCCGTCAAGGGTGGCGACAAGGTGAGGATGAGCAGCCGCAGGCTGCAGGGAAGTAGCAACATGCAGCGGAGCTTGCAGGTGCCGCTTTCAGAGTGCACCAGCTTCCCGCAGGTCACCTTGGCTGCACGCCCCGCTTCTTGCCTGGCCGCAGATCGACCTGGGCGGCGGGCACGAGCTGGAGTTTGTGATGGCCCCCAACCTGCACTGGCCCGACACCATGTTCAGCTACGACCACGGCACCGGGGTCATGTACACCTGCGACGGTGAGGGCAGCCGGCAAGCAACAGTGCTGCCTCCAGGCTGGCAAGGTTGTAAGCAGAGATCCATCCGGCCAGTGGTGTACATGCTGCTGCCCGTTAAGCTCTATCCCTTGCTGCCGCGATTACCCGCTCCTCCTGCTTGCAGCCTTTGGCATGCATTACTGCTCGGAGGACCCGTATGACAGCCAGCTGGCGCCGCTGGAGCCGCACTACCGCTTCTACTACGACTGCCTCATGTGAGCCCCGGCTGCACTGCCTGATGAGTGGCAGGGCCTGCTGGGAGAGGGAGGAGCGGCATTGCAGTTGCTGTGTTGTATAAGTTTCACGCCGGCACGCCACTGCCCGGGTGCAGGCTGCCCAACGCTAAGAGCGTGACCACCGCGCTGCGCAAGGTGAAGGACCTGCCCTACAGCATCATCGCCAACGGCCACGGCCCGCTGCTGCGCTTCAACGTGCCCGAGATGGTTGGCAGGTGCGTGCAGGCGGCGTGAGTTGGAAGCTGCAGGCACGGTTCGTGGAGCTGGCCTCACTATGAAGACATGAAGGGGTGGTGCGACGCCTGCTGAGGCAGTGCAGGCTTTGTACTGCATGGGTGGCACCCATCAACTGTGCCTCTATGCGTGCACATCCCCCTGCTGCAGGTACGAGCGGTGGAGCAAGGCCATCACCCAGGCGGCGCACAGCGTGGCGGTGCTGTACGCCAGCGACTATGGCTTCTCCGACCGCCTGTCGCAGGTGGGATGGGGGGCCAGGCAGCGATGGGGCTTGCCTTCCTGCTAAGTGTTGGCAGCCTGGCGTGCCGGAATGCATTACAGTGTAGTGTAGCCAGCAGCTGACGTGCTACACCGCTCCCACAGCGCACATCTGCCGTGCCCTCCTGCCGCAGACCCTGGCGCACGGCATCACCAAGGCTGGTGTGCAGACGGAGATGTTTGACCTGCTGTCGGTGGACCCGCAGGTGCGCCTGGGCGCTGGGCGGGGTAGGTTGCGCAACATAGCAAGCTTGTCGCCAAGCTTTGCGTGGCGTCGCAGCTGCCTACCCAAAGTCAGAATGGGTCCTCTGGCTGTGGCTGCAGCACGCCTGGCATCAGTTGTTTACTCCCTCCATCAGTACTGCCTGCCCATCGCCAATACGCCTGCCTGCCTCCCCTGCTCCACTGCTGCAGGAGGTGGTGGAGATGCTGAGCCGCAACGACGGCGTGGTCATCATGGCGCCGCCCTCCGACAATGCCGAGGCGCGCAAGAACATTGCCACGCTGCTCTCCGCCATCAAGCCCAAGCAGAAGGTGGGTGGGGCCTGGGCACGGCGGGGTGGGGCGAGCGCATCTGTGTGCAAGGCAGGCAGGNCACGTGTTTTGCTTGCCTGTCAGCAACCCCCGCGGTGCGTGGTGGTGGCTAGACACCCAAGCTTGCTTCTCAGCACTGCCTGCCCTGCACTCCCCACAGGTGGTGGTCGCCGAGAGCTACGGCGGGCGCGATGAGCCGCTGGACAGCCTGACCGCTGGCTTTGTGGCGGCGGGGGTGGAGCCGCTGCTGGACCTGCGTGTGAAGGAGGAGCCCAGCGAGGCGGTGTACCAGGTGGGGGCTGGATGGGGCTGAACAGGAGTCGTAGGAGGCGTGTGTTGAATTGAAAGGCTGTGGAGCGCCAGCTGCTGGAGACCTGCACCTCCCCACCGCCACCCTTGCTGCTTGGAGCACACATTGCCATGTTCGGTTTGCTGCGCAGGCAGCTGGCTGCAGAGCCTTGCAGGTGTGCTGTCACTGTGGCTCCGCCCCCTCCCCACGGCACCCAGCCCCACCTGCCCTCATACCCCGCTGCGCAGCTGTTTGAGGAGGCGGGCACGGACCTGGCGCAGACGCTGGCGGCCAAGGAGGCCATCGAGCGCAAGAAGGCGGCCATGTGCCCCGACGTGGCCAAGGCGCTGGCCCGCGTGTCGGGCGGCCTCTACATCGGTGAGCAGATGGCACATCATGACACAAAAAGCCGTGTTGCCACTGCTTGCCGCTGCTGCCGGCTGCAATGCTGCTCCTACAGCCAGTCCCGCAGCTCAACCTACTGTCCCCACTCAACCCTTCCCTGCAGTGACTGCGGCGCACGCGGGCAGCAATGCTGCCAAGTCTGCCATGGTGGCCTCCTGGGTCAGCCAGGTGAGCTCTCCGGCTGCTGGCGCTCCTTGGGGTGGCACACTTCGGCCACACCCATGCCTGTGCAGCAGTGCAGCGCAGCACGCACCACCCCATGCTCACTGATGCCCCTGCGCTGCTGTTCCTGCAGGCCTCCTTTGAGCCTCTGGGCCTGACCATTGCGGTGGCCAAGGACCGTGCCATTGAGTCGCTGATGCAGGTGCGCCACAGCAGCATGGGTTGGCCGATGCGGGGCCATGGCACAGCTACGCCACTACTGAATATCAGCAAGAATTGCCTTAGGTAAGCTGTGCATCTTATTGTGAGGTCCGCACACCCACTGCCCTGCCTGCCCCTGGCCCTGCCCCCCCGCTGCGCAGGTGGGCGACACCTTTGTGCTCAACTGCCTGGGCGAGGGCGAGTACAACCAAGTGCTCAAGCACTTCCTGCAGCGCTTCCCGCCCGGCGCCGACCGCTTTGTGAGTGCTGCCTGCCCATGGGCTGGGCTAGATGTTTGGGAAGAGATGCGCAGTGTTTGACATGCCTAGAGCTTGTCTTCTTGCCCGCTTGTCTCCCCCAGCCCGCCGCCTCACTCCCACCTGTCCTACGCTCGCACATGCAGGCGGGCATCGGCTGGCGCCCCGCCGGCAACGGCAGCCCGGTGCTGGAGTCTGCCATTGCGCACATGGAGTGCCGCGTGGTGTCGCGCATGGAGACGCCCGACCACTGGATCTGCTACGCCGAGGTGGAGGAGGGCGAGGTGACCAAGCCCGAGGCGCGTACCGCGGTGCACCGCCGCAAGGTGGCCAGCTACTACTGAGCAGCCTGCCGCAGGCACAGCATAAGAATAACAGATGTTGCCGCTGACGTCGATGCATGGCGTCGCTGGCCCGCCTGGCGGGCCGCGTGCCAACCCCTTGTAATTTGCGCCCTGTATTTCATGCCCCTCTGATCTGCCATCTGACGCTTTCAGACCCCTCACCCCTCATCTGCAATCTGACCGCTCTTTGAACGTATGGTGATTCGAATCCAAAAAGTGTGTTAGCTCAGCAATCGGAACGTACAGTGCAAGGAAAGTGAGGTCACGTGGCGCAGGCTCAGAGCGCCTCCAGCGCAGACGCCACGTTGGCACGCATGCGCTCCGCAGGGTCCTGGCCCAGCGGCGCCGGCTGGAACTGCTGGCCCGTGATGCGCTCGTACAGCAGCACGTAGCGGCGCGACAGCTCGCTGCGCAGCTCCGCCGGCGCCTCAGGCAGCACGGGGTCGTTGTAGGGGTCGCAGTTGGCGCGGAACCAGAGGCGCAGGAACTCCTTGTCGATGTTCTGGGGCTCCTGGCCCTGCAGCAGCAGTGCCGCGCAGCAGCGTGCCGTCAGGCAGGTGCAGCAAGCAGGAAGTGTGAGGTTAAGCAGATGCAGGGCAGGAACGAAGGCAGCAGGACACACGCAGCTAATGCTCCCATTGCCGCAGGGAGCAGGCCTCAGCCTGCTGCTGCTGACGTTTGGGCACCCCCCTGAACCCATCGCTTCACTCGCCTCTGCGTGCCGCTGCTCATATGTGTCGGCGATCCAGTAGCGGCTGCTGTCCGGGGTGTGGATCTCATCAATCAACAGGATGTTGCCTGGGGAGTGTTGAGTAGGTGAACGCACTCAGCAAGTGCTGCCCAAGGCATACCAGGGCATGCACTGGCTTGTGCAAGCCTCCGCACCACCCGCTCCCCATGCAGCGCCCCAAATCCCCCACCCGCTCCACATGCAGCGCCCCAAATCCCCCACCCGCCCCGGCCCTCACCCTGGTCATCCACGCCAAACTCGTACTTGGTGTCCACCAGCAGCAGCCCGCGCTTGGCAGCCTGCTCCTGCCCAAACGCAAACAGCTGCAGGGCTGCGCTGCTCACGGCGTCCCACTCCGCCTGCAGAGGCAGGAGGCGCGGGGTGGGGCTTGCAGTCAGAGGGCATGAAGCCCCACTTTCTTCCTAGCAACGCCTCCCAACCATGACAAGTATGACCAGCAGGCAGCATGCACAGCTGCCTCTGCTGCCCACAACTTGCATACCGGGGGTGCTAGCCCAGCCCAGCGACCCCACCTGCGTCATCAGGCCCTGGGCCACAATGTCCGCCGGGCTGATGGGCACATCGTGATCCTCCGCCTTGGTGGTGGGCGTGATCACATTCTGGCGGGGACGAAAGTGCAGGCGGCAGGTGAGGTGGGAGTGACAGAGGCGGCCGGCAGCAACAGGAGGGAGCAGTTTGCAATGGTGCTCGTGCAATAATCGTGCAGCTGCGTGGCAGTGGTAGCATGCCATCACCAGCACACCTTTGCCAGCCGGTCGTTCTTGCGCATGCCATCCAGGAATGAGTTGCCACAGTACTCGCGCGCTCCAGCCTGGCAGGGCAGGCAGGGAAGCCAGGGGAAGGTGGCGGTTCAGTCAGACCAAGACACCGTCGCATGAATCACTTGAACATGCGCATGATCAGCAGCTTGCAGCCCCGGCCTGCCTCCCGCCCTGCCCCCACCTTACCTTGTAGTGCGTCCAGAGCGAGGTGTCGGTGGAGCCGGTCATGAAGCCGCGGCACACAAACTCGACGGGGAACACGCGGCACTTGCGCATGATGCAGGCATTGGGGTCGGGGACTGCGGCGGCGGGGGCGGCGAGGAGGTGGGAAGTGGTTTGATTGTTGCATAATATCTTTGAGTGGAAGCAGCACGAGTGGAACCTGCAGTGTGGTGCCAGCCCAGGCAGCTCAGCAGCCAGCAGCGCTCAGCCCTGCCCCGCCGCTCACCCGCCAGCAGCGCGTTGCCCACGATGTGCTGCGTCTGCTGCATCCACCACGCGCTGGTCTGGTTGAGCACCTGGCCCTTGAAGGGGATGGCCGCCAGCAGCCGGTCAAACGCGCTCTGCCGGTCGGTGGTGACCAGCACCAGCTTGTCGCCCAGGTCGTATGTGTCGCGCACCTTGCCCTGCAGCACAACAGGGGCGGCAGCAGGCCCACACCCATCACGGGAGGCCGGACCAAGCGGGCAGGCCTGGTGCAACTGCCACTGCTAGCAAACCGCCTACCAATGCATGGTGCGGCAAGCATTGCCCTGCCCAGCCCCAGCTGCGCTGCACGCACCCGGTACTTCTTGCCCATCCCCAGGTCGGTCTCCGTGAGGCAGATGTCCAGTGCCCCCTGCACAGCTGCATCGATCTCAGGCCGCACGCCGCCGATGGGCTCGATGCCCGCCGCCGCCGCCGCTGCGCGCACCGCTGCCTGCCTGCCAGCCCGCTGCATGCGGCCTGTCCCCCATCGCCGGCTGCTGCTGCTGCACATTTGAGCTGCGGGGCGGCCACTGGAGGCGGCCTGGCCGTGGTGCAGTGGGGCGTGCATCGTTTGCACCAGAGCAAGCGAGCTCGTCATCTGAGCCATCCTGCTCTCTCCCTGTGTGCTGGGCGGCTGCCACAAGCGCAGTGAGCAGCCCAACTAAGCAACAGGGTTCTGCAAACGCGCTTCTCGCACGGGATATCGCTGTCTGATGGCTGTGATGTGCTGTGATTGCCAGTGGGTCGACGCTGGAATGCGCAGAAAGACCTTTGGAGGGGCTCTGCGGCATCAGCGTGCGCACCATCAGAGCCACGTGTCCCGGTTGAAACAGTTCATCCATTCGCCCATCGCGCAAAGAACCCAAAGCCCTGCACACATACGACGGTGTTAAAGGAGGCCAGAGGCGCGGCAATGGCCTTGGCAGCGCTGCCCCGCTCCGCCCGCCTGCTCAGGTGGGAGTGGACGGTCCTGGTTGCGAGCACAAGCTTGTACGCCTCCACACCTAGCTGCAAATGCGGTGCTGTCGCTGCCTCACCGTCACAGCCGCCACGGTGCCCTGCAGGTGGGCGGGCAGCCTCGAGGGGCCGGCCCTGCAGGCCTGCCGCGGCTTCAGCAGCTCATCTGTGCTAGGGGATGCGGCAGGAGCAGGCCCAGTAGCCTCCGGCGATGCGCTCCCAGACGGCGGCGAGTCGCTGGCGGCAGACATCGCTGCACAGCTGCTGCCTGGCGATGGCCTGACGGATGGCCTGGCAGCAGCAGCTGGCGCAGCGGCGGCGGCTGGAGGAGGCAGCGAGATTGGCAGCATCCTGGGCGCCACCATGGCCGCCGTGGACGGGCTGCACGCCGCCACGGGGCTGCCGTGGTGGGCCACCATCGCCTCGGTCGGTGTGCTTGTGCGCGCCGCCATGTTCCCAGTGTCGCTACAGGGCATGAAGGCCTCCGCATCGCTCATGCCGCTGCTGCGCCAGGCGCGGGAGGAGGTGTCCGCTGCCATGCGGCCGCCGGGGCCGCCGCCGCTGCAGCCGCCACCCAGTGGGCAGCAGGACGGCCAGCAGCAGAAGCAGCAGAAGTGGCAGCGCTCGCAGCAACAGGCAGCAGGGCCTGGTGCAGCGGCAGCAGGGCCTGGTGCAGCAGTAGCAGGGGAGGCAGAAGAGGAGCAGCAGGGCGGCGATGGCAGCAGCAGCGGCGCAGCTCGGGCGCAGGCAGCGGCGCCAGCGCCCAGCAACGCCGCCATCCTGGCGCGATTCACGCAGCTGCGGCGGGCGGCGGGTGCACCGCACCCCATCTGGGTGCTGGCCTCGCCGCTGGCTCAGTTACCGGTATTTATCACTGCCATGGCCACGGTGCGCACCATGAGCATCACCGGCTGGCCCGGCTTTTCGTCCGGCGGCGCCGCCTGGTTCCCCGACCTCACCATGCCCGCCCTGGACCTGGCCAACATGGTGGCGCCCATGGGTGGGTGCGGCGNGCTCACCCGCGCTGCGCCGCAGGTAGCGCTGTCCACGGCTCTCCTTTGGGCCACTGGCTTCCGCCATTTCCGCCTTGTGCAGGGCCCTCAAGCTCCAGCTGCACTTCAGCCGCGCTCGCTCATTCTGAAGCACATCAAAAGGGCGAAGCCCGCTGTTGTCCTGGATGCTGCAGCACAAGATGCAAGGGCGTCTTAGAAGGGATGCGCACCTGCTGATGCATGCAGCATGCTCGATGTGGCGGCATTGGGGGCAGCAGTAAGCTGCTGGCTGGTGGGCTTACTGCTGCTGCTGCAATGGAGGCATTGTATTGCCTTGCTGTGTGTGCCTCGCCAGCCAGCTGAGTGACAACTTGACCCGCCCGCCTCTGCCTTGCAGGCACCCTGGGCGTGGTGCTGCCGCTGGGCATCACCGTGTCCATGTTTGCCAACATCGACGCCGCGTTCTCGGGTGAGTGGAAGGTTAGTCTGCTGTAGGCTACTACTAGAGTCAACCGGCAGCTGCAGTGCCACTCGCACTGTCTTGTTGCTGCTGCTGCTCCTTGCTCCGCTGCTGTGGTCCGCACCTAGCCCTGACAAGTGTGCACTCGTCTGCTGCCTGGTGCGCAGCGCCTGCCGGCTCCAAGGAGCAGTCGTCTGTGATGCTGTGGGTGACGGGCAGCCTGCGGCTGTTCATGGAGTGGATGATGGTGCCCATCTTTGCGGTCGCGCTGCAGGTGCGTGGGGCTGGCATGGCGGTGCAGGATGGGCAGGGCTGGGGGTCGCTGCTGTGCTGTCAATCAGCAGCTTGTGGATGTGGTGACACCAGCTGCTGGATGGCAGAGCCCACTCACCCTCACGCCCATTCCACACGCTTGCAGATACCCCACGGCGCCTTGTGCTACTGGGCCACCAGCAGCAGCCTGGCGCTGCTGCAGAATCACGCGCTGAAGCAGGAGGTGGTGCGGCGCCTGGTGGGGCTGCCCGTGGGCGCGCCGCGGCCAGTGACGGGCGCGGCGCCCCTGCGGCCCGTGCCCAGCAGCGCAGCAGCAGCAGCCGTGGCCGCGGGTGCAGCGGGGGGCGTGCCAGCAGGAGTGGACCCCGAGCTGCGCCAGTTCCTGCTGACCACCTCCGATCAGATGGTGCTGTTTGAGAAGGCGGCGGCGCTGCGGGCGGAGGGGCGTGCGGGCGCCACCTGCACCGTCCTCCAGCGCCTGCTGCAGCTCTACCCTGGCCAGCCAAATGCGCTGTATGCGCTAGGGCAGGTGCGGTGGCATCGGGGGCTGGGCGTGCGGCTGGGCGGGCAGTGGTGAAAGCAGCCAGGCAGGTGCAGGACGCTGCAGGCTGCAAGGAGAATGTGCCATCATGAAGCAACTTGCGCTTCCAACAGCACAATGGGCTGGCAGCATGCCTGGGCTAACTCACCTGCTGCGCGCTCGCCTCTCGCTGCAGGTGCATGCCGCGCTCAAGGACTGGGCGCTGTCGGAGCAGTACTACCTGCAGGCGGCACAGAGCAGCGAGGTGAGCCATGCAGGGCGGCCAGCTCAGCCGTGGCTGCGCTCTGTATTGCTGCATGTCCAGAGCACCATCTGGTGCGCACCAACAGCGGGCTGACGTGCTTGAAAGTGCGCCCTGCGTGCCTGCAGCTGGAGCAGCAGATGCGGGCGCGGGCGTGGTTTGGCGCAGCCGTGGCCATGCACATGCAGCAGGAGGACGAAACCGCCGTTGATGCATTCAAGAAGGCGGCAGATGTGGCCCAGACAGGTGGGTGGTGCGGTCTGGCCTGGGGTTCAGCTCGTTTCACCTTCAATGGGTTTGGGTGTCGCCTGGGATTGCGGGCTTCCCAGGCTGCACAGCTGCAACATACACTGCACCACGTCACCGCCCTGTGCAGACGAGCTGCGCGTGCGCAGCTGGGTGTCCCAGGCCACGCTGCACCGCAAGCTGGGCGACAGCGAGGCCGCGGTGCGCCTGCTGCGCAAGGCGGCACGCGCAGAGCNAAAGGTGGGCTGGCAGTGCTGCTGGCTGCCGTGTCTTGCTTCTCCTGCGGTGTGGCCAGCAAGTAGGTGATATTGTTGAAATGATGATGTGCATCTGACAACCTTTGATCAGTATGTCAAACCAACCCCTTGCCCTGCGTGCCTGCTGTGCCCTCGCAGGTGGAAGAGGTGTACTTGAAGCCGCTGCTGGCTGAGCTGGCGAGACAGCAGCAGCACAGAGCAGGGCAGGCGCCTGAGGAGGAGGCGCTTGTGGCCGAGAAATGACCCCCTCTCAGCGCCCCAGCTTGAATCCCAACCCTGCTTACCGAACAAATGCCCGTGGAAACGCTGCACGGCCATGATAGAGGAGGGCAGGGCCCCTTGTTTGCCCATGCGCGAGCTTGTACCCACATCCCATGGCACGCTCTGTACTGCTGCAACCACCTTGCCCTTGGGCCGATCGGCCAACACACGTTCCCTGCCTGTTTGTGCAACTGTTTGCTTCGCTCTCCTGCTTTGCTACATGTTTGGACTGCAAGTTATTGGTTGCTGTTTCATTAGAACTCTGTACCATGCACAGGCTGGCAGACGGACAGTGAAAGGGCACAGGGCCTGAAAGGATAGGGGATTGCGGGGTGTTCACAGTTGGGAGGGAGAGGCTGCTGGTGGGCAATGGCCGCAGGGAGAGCAGGGCATCATGACGAATAAGGGGATGCAGCGGATTGCATGTGCTGTCGCAAACTGATGTGGGAAGGTGGTGGCCAATCTGGCGGCAAATGTTTACCCGGGCGTGGCGGGTTGGTTAGCGGGTACACTGCTTGGTCAGCTGTCATTTGTGCTGCCGCCCTGCTGCTTGCAGGAGTCGTCGAAAGGCGGGATGTTGAGCTTCTCCCCAACCCCGATGACGTTCAGCTGCATGGCAAGGGGAGGGAGCAGCACAGGCGGCGGAGAGTGTGGGCAACAATGCTCTGAGTCAGGCTGGCATTTGGCTTGACGGCCACCAACCAACTGTGCGGCTGCCTCATGGGACGATCGGCCCCGAGCCCAGCCCCTTTGCTCACGTCTGTGCCGTTGTTGGCGGCGGCCAGGTCAGCCAGGCTGACGCCGTAGATGCCGGCAATGACGCCGCCCGTCTCGCCGCTCTTCACCGTGTGCACCTGGCACTTCTTGCCAGCTGCGGGGAGGAATGACGATAGGAACGGGCAATGGTGAGCAAACGATGTGTGCAAGGTAGCAGCGCGCTGCTTGATTGGTGGCAATACAGCTCTGGCCCTTGGCTCATGCAGAGTCCTATAAAGCACAACCGGCGTGAAAACTCGCCTAGCGACTCGACGATGGTCACGTTCACGTCCTTGCACTGAAGCCAGGCGTCCATCTCGCTGACGGGCACCGGGTCCTGCAGCACAGCAAGTGGGCCGCACAACAGCAGTGGGTGCAGAATGCCACCAGCTTGCATGCCGATCCAGCAGCATTGCTTGGCATCAAACAGATCCTTAGCATCGCTGGTGTCAGGCCTTCCTTGCCTCCCTGGTCTTTCTGCATGCCGCAGCATTGCTTCACGTCTGCCTGGCCTAGCGGCCAGCCAGGCGTGCAGCGCCCACCTGCAGCCACTCGATCACTTGGCGCACAGTCACAGCGTACACGCCGTCCAGCTGCAGCGCGTACTCCAAGAAGCGGTTGGTGCCCTCAATGGTGTCCTTGGTGAACCAAGGCGTGTGCACATACAGGCCAAATGGAGCACGGTTGCCGTTGTAGCTGCAGCCAGGGCGAATTGGAGGGAATGTTGGTGGAGGGCAGGCCAGAATGCAGATGGGCACCGCGCCAGCACCAGGCATGCATCGCTGCCAAGTTGAGCGACTTTGTTAGGCGGCCTCATGCACTTGTGAGAGGCCAATGCACGATCAATATTGCCATGCTGCAAGCCTACCCACGCCAGCCGCAGCCCACCACCCGCCTGCCCCACCTGAAGTCGAAGTTGGTGCGCAGCAGCTCCTCCAGCGCGTCGGCGGAGAGGCCTGCCTCGGTCACGTTTGCGCCGTAGCCCAGGCCACCCTCCGCCTGCTGGCCCGGGTCCATCACCGCCACCAGCTCGCCGCCCGGCTGCTCCATCTCCAGCAGCGGCACCTGCCACAGGCCCGGGTAGCGCTCGCTCTCCTCGCACCGTGCGCCCTGGAAGTAGGCGCAGTTCTGCGAGGGCAGAGCGGGCGAGGGAGGAGGTGAGGGAGGGGAACATTTGCAGGAGGGAGGCTGCAGCTGCCAAGGTGCTGATGGCAAACACGTGCCCATTACAGCTGTGCTCCCCACCACCACCCCCGCTGCCCCTGCTTCCTGTCCAAGCTGTAAACCCACAGCTGCACACCTGGGGAATTCCATAGTCCATGGTGTAGGGGAACAGGCGGGCGGTGGCGTTGGGGGAGGAGGCGCCGGGCCAGACCTCGGGGATGGACGAGTCGTACAGGAAGCCCGCCTTGGCCAGCGCCTGCCGCACCGGCGGGTTGTGGGCCAGCAGCGGGGTGCGGAAGCCCACCAGGTCCTGCGCAGCAAACCAGGAACCACAACTGATCAGCCCACAGGGTTCAGCATTGGGCAGTCAGCTGCTGTGCTCAGTAGCGCCTCCCCAGCCAGGGGCCAACTGGCCAGCTGCTGCCAAAAACCTGCTGCTGCAGCCCTGCTGCTGCTCAAGCTGGCAGGAACAAACTGGAGTAGCATGGCCGCACCTCCAGCGGGATGCCGCAGGTCTGGTTCAGGAAGTCCCGCGCGCCAAACATCTCCGCAGCCAGCGCGTCAGGCCCGCCTGGGAAGGGCTCCGTGAGCTGCACATGCGTGGTGGAGTGGATGGCCAGCTGCAGGGGGCAATGGGAAAGCGGCGCGGTTGATGCCACTGGCTGTGCTTTGCAACCACACCTTGCGCAAGTTGTGTGGGCTGGCGTCTGGTGCAGAGGTAGTGGGCCTTGCAGGAGCATGTTGGATTGTCGTTGTACTGTACAAGCTTGAGTGTACAGCACATTCTTGCATCGAGCCGCAGAGACCCACCTCGCTGTTCTCCTCGTAGAACTTGCGCGCCAGCTCGCAGTCGGTGTCCTTCTTCAGCACGAAGAAGGTGGCAGGCCTGCGACACAAACGCGGACAGCCAGGATGGTCAGGACAACAGAGCCTGCCGTTCAACAAACAAAGGGAGGCAAGGGGGGGCAGGGCAGGGCTGAGTGCAGCTTCTATCGACGAGAGCATCCAAACCCACTCCACCGCTGCCGCAGCCGCTCGCACATGTTGCAGCCGTTCTTGTTCTTGTGGTTGGTGATGACGGCCCGGATGTTGGCATCCGTTGCGGCCGTGATCGCATCGTCATGCGTGAGCAAAATAAACTGCACAGAGGGAGAGAACAGAGGAAAGGAGATGGGGTTGTGGGCGAGCGTTTCAACGCTGGCGGGCTGCAAGTTGCGCTGTCACGTATGCTGCATGGCCCCGGCGCTGCACGTTGGCCCAATTGCTGCAGTGCAGTCGGGGCATGCAGCGCATCGTGCTGTCAATGCTCGTCAGACAGGCAGAGAAGCCGCACCTGCGGCACATCGTCGGGCGCCAGCGCCCCAGGCGCCGAGTCGGAGGCGCACACGCATTCCGGCAGCTGGCATTTTTCCGGATCGCAGCTGTACCAGGCAGGGCCGATCCCTGCAGGCCGGGGGTGGCAGACTGCTGCTCACATGCGGTTCGACGCGGGCCACACGCGGTGCAAACTGGAGGGGCTCGGACGTCCTTACCCAAAGCTACACAGCAGGCCGCAAGCATCAGCGCTGCCCGCAGGGCTGCGGCGCCGACCATTCTTTGTTGCTCGTGCTGCACCGTCTGCCGAGCTGCCTTCGGCAACTGGAATCTAAGCCTCGACGACAACAAAACGAAGAAAAGACCGACTGCGCTGCAAGCCGCGTCCCCCTGACCACTTGCCCCCGCATGGCGGGCACCCCCTTGCGCGCACCCGCAGCGTGCCCGCCATTCCTGCAGTACTGGCTTGGCAGCTGGAGTGGGCATTGCAGTCCTTGTGGGAGTGGGCAACACGCACTTCTGTCTGCGTTCAAATGTACTCGGCCAGGCGGGCTGTGCATGCCCCCTTGTCCAGTGGGGAGGGGGCCCACACCTGCGTTCGGTGGCTGTGAGGGGAGAGCAGTGCACAGGCTTAGGCGTTTGTGATGGAACATGCCTGGATCATCTATATAAAATGCCAACAATCTTGGGATGCTTGAGATGCATTGGCTAAGCAGCAGTGCCACCAACAACCTGCATTCGATTGTGCTGAGGCGCGACGTCCAGCAGTGCCCTGCACGCCTTGAACGGTAGGCTGCCACTGCAGGGCAGCCAGCTCGAGGCTGGCAGACCAGCAATTGAGCATGCAAGCACAGTGCGGCAATGTATCAGCACAAGCGGGCGCAACGCCACAGCCTGAGCTGCACTCGAGCGCGCAGCTGTGGGCAGGCAAGCAGAAGGGCCTGATCGCACTGCAAAAGATTGAGCATGATTGGGATCGATCAGCTCCGGTGCTGTTTAGTTCTCTGGCACTGCTGCCGCCGCCGCCGCTGCCACCCTGCCCGCTGCCCAACCAGCCGGGAGCTAAAGAGAGGGAGCTGAACTTGGCTGGTTGAGGGTCTCCCTCAAACGGTTATGCTGGTTTTCCCTCCCCAGGGTGGCTCATGCGGTGCGGCACTACCGCAGCGGCGCTGGCCTGGAGGTKGCGCGCTGGCAGCACAACCTGAACCAGCTGAGCGAGYGGCACCGTGCAATGGTGCCGCAGCTGGCGGAGAAGGTGAGCACGCGACACAGCATGAGCTCATGCATGTGGGGCGCCGCCTGCCAGCAGCATGCGCTCACACACTCGATGCGCTGTTTTGGCCACATGTCCGCAGATCGCAGCAGCACGGCAGTGCATCTACCGCAACCACCTGTTTATGTCGGCGATGCTGGCCACCATGTTTGAGGACAGCGGCTGGGCGCCACCCCACCTGGCGCCCGCCAATGCAGCAGCCGACGAGTATGAGGACAGGGCGTGGGCAGCTGTGGCCCCGCAGGACCACGACAAAGTCAGTGCGAGAGGCATCCATCCAGGGGGCCCAAGGTGGCCAAGCAGCAGGCCAAGCAGCAGGGCAGCCGCTGCAGAGCTGTTGCGATGGTGCGACCGCGCTTTGCCACCCTGCTGCCGGTACGTACTGAAGAGAACTGCGCTCATGACCGCTCTGCAGAGGGAGCGGCGGAGCGAGCGCAGTCGTTCTTGCGCATCACCGCGGAGCTGTGCCGCCTGTTTGCCGGCTGGCCAGCTGATGTGCCGCAGTCGCCCTCGGTGCTGGTGCCAGGGGCGGGCCTGGCGTGGCTTTGTCTGGAAATATTGAAATGGTGAGGATGCCGGTTGGTCCTGGATGGACTGGGGTGGATATGCGGAAACGGGCTGGCGACAGCACCGCTTGCCGTTTCACGGCAGCAGCTGGGCAACTACAGCAGACCTGCCATCCGTATGCGATGCTCGCAAGGACATGATGCGCACCGTCTGCTGCTCCGGTTCAAGTGATGGCTCTCCCCCTGTGGCTCGTGCAGGGCTTCCAGGCGCAGGGCAGCGAGTTCAGCTACTTCATGCTGCTGGCCAGCGCGTACCTGCTCAACGGCGTGCAGCGGGCGGAGCAGGTGGGCAGGTGGGCGGCAGGGATGGCACTGCGGGCATGATGCGCTGGGGTGTGCATCTTGGCAAGTTGTGGGCTGTTCTGCATGGGTATGCACTGGTGCTGCGCTGCCTCCTGCCTTGGCATCCTGCCGCCTGCGCCGGCCGGAACGTGCTGCAGTGGACCATCCACCTGTGTGGAATGCAGCACGTCGGCAGTGGGTGGTAGGGTGGGATGCAGGTCAGGGCAGCCACACGTGGATGCAGCAACCAGGCTAGCTGGCCTGCACCATTACGGGCGAGCGTGGGGGGATTTGCTTGTTGCCCAGCTGCCCACCCACACAGCTGCTCAGCTTACACCCCGCTCGCTGTGCGTGTGCAGAGGGCGTGCTGCTGCTGGACCTGGACGGGCCCCAGTGGCGCATGGTCTGGTGCAACGAAGCCTTCTGCTCTGCAGCAGGTGAGGCTGACCAACCCCGTCTTGAAATTTTGTCTTCACAATCCCGTGTTGTGCAGCTTGGGCTGGCGCAGACCGCTGCTTGACGAGCCATGCCTGCAAAACTCATGAAAGGTGTTTTGGGCATGTCTTGATCTTGGCTATCCACACGTGCTGTCTGCAACCCTTATCAAACCTAGGAATTTCTCCCTTTGCCACCCTGCAGGCATTGTCAAGCTGCTTGTGGGCGCGGTGGGCAGCGCGGCCGGTGCCATGCAGCAGCACGTGCAGCAGCACTGCTCTTGGTCTGGAGCTGGGGTGCCACAGCGGCCTCTAGAGTCACAAGCAGCTGAGGTGTTGCGCAGCGTCAGACTGCGGTATGGCAGGCCATCGCCCTCATGCTCCACTAGATGCCTCACAAATTGCCGCTGCTGGAGCTTGCCAGCCAGCCCTCGTGCTGCACTGCACGCTGCAGTCTGTAACCGCACCTCTCTACGATTCGCTGGCAGGGTGACACGATAATAGGGCAGCATGCAAACGATGCAGACATGGGCGGCAGGCGGCTCATGCATTGCCAGTCAAACCCCAAACACCCCCATTTCTGACCGTTGCCTTCCCCGCTCAGCCACGCATGCCTCTTTTGTGACGCAATTAGTGGGACAGGTGGGCAATGGGGAGGCAACGGTGGCTGAGTTGGATGACTGGTCTGCAAGGCTCCCTAACCTAGCTGGCTTGATGGCCTGGGCAGCAGCAATTCAATTCACTATGGCGTGACTGTCACGGAAGCATAAGTGCTGCGTTGCTGAGGCCTACATGTTTCAGCGGCAGATCCCTCTCCCTCTCTGTTCAGCAAAACTGCGATCTCCTTCCAATGTATTACAATACCTTGCGGCGATTGTCAATGTGCTCTCAGAACAAGGATGCCAGCCTGCGCATCGCTTTCTCTCTCTCTCTCTCATCGTCTTGGTCGCTCTCTTTCTCTCTCGACTGCCATCTCGGCTGCCATCGCTCAGTGGCTGTCAGTCATGCCTGACTCCCACGACGCCACTGTGGGTAACATGTGGGCAGGTGGCAGCGGAAGAGGTGAGTAGGCAAGGTGCGGCGGCTGCAAACGCAAGGGCGTCATGGCGCAGGCACCCTGCCCACAACCCAATGCCATGCGCATGCTTCTGGCATGCTCGCACTAACTAAGTGTCGACTTTCCAACACTCGCCTGGAGAGGGCCAGTAGCACCACAGCCCCTGCTGGCGCTAGGCTGCTAGCTGGGCGCAGTAGCGCTCCAGCTCTGGCGCAAAGCGCTCCAGCAGTGCCGCCGCCTGCTCCGCCAGCTGCTGCTCCTCTGCGAAAGCAGCGCATCCCATGGCCTGGTACGCCTTGGCCACCAGCTGCACCGCCGCCCTCATCTCGGCTGGGCCGACGCGGCGCAGCAGCATGTCGCAGCTGCCGGCACGCACAGCCTGCTCCGGCAGCTGAGTCAGTGCGCTCCAAAACTCAGCTGGCACCTTGGCAGCTGCAGGCGTATCAGGGGANGGCGGCTCCTCCAGCCACGGCTGCTTGGTCAGCAGGTTGTGGTGGGCAGCATTCACAGTGGAGCACACTTGGCTGACGCGGGCGCAGCCCACCTGCGAGAGAGGGGTGAACAGGCAAGCAGACGTTGGTGTTTCCATGTTGCTTAGGTGGGCACAGGCTGGCAAGCGGTGCACTGCCACATGGCTAGCATGGCGGTGCGCCAGAGGTGTTGGCGTTATGGCAGGGCTTGGCTTGTAGTAAACATGCAGGTGCCTTGCCTCGGCGTCCTTGCATGGCTCAATTCCTGCAAGACAGTGTGAGGAGGCATTGCGAGCCAGGCCTGATCAACAACGCGACAATAGGCACAACTGGCTGCAGGCCGGCATCTTGATGGCAACTGCAAGCCACAGCCTACCGCCACTGCCCGAGTGGCTTACCGCTATTGTCCATAAACGCCGTCCAGGTAAAGTTCTTGCGGTTGCTGTATGGGAATACGCGCAGCATCTGCCCCTCCTGCTCACTGGCAGACAGGGGGAAGGGCAGCTGCCACTGCAGCACTCGTAGGCCGCTGTCAACCGCAGTGCCGCTGGCAACGTGCCCGCAGCACTCGGCCACCACCCTGACGGTCAGGCTGCCCAGCATGTAGACTGCCTGCAATGCAAGCAGGACACATTGGGTCAGCGGCGAAAGGCTGACACATCACACGGACTGCCCGTTCCCAAGCCTACGTGACAGAGCTGCCGGCATCCCTTACCACCACGCCATCGCAGGCCCGCAGGAAGGCTTTGACAGCGGGCCCGGAGCCAAAGGCATTGGACAGCTTGGTGATGAGAGTGTTGCCGGAGAGCGAGCTCCAGTTGGCGGCACGAGCACCGCCCGCCAGGTAGGTCAAGTGCCGCTTGCTGGTGTGGCTGCCTTGCACACGGTACACCAGCCACTCCTGCATGGGAAGCCCAGGCAGATGGACATGTGTGAGCGCAACAGCACCTGCACCTTCACACAAGCCGGCCACTCAGAGTTTGAGGCAGGCAAAGACAGCCACGTGCCTGGCCGCCCACGGTCGCAGGCACCAGCGCCTTGCGGGAGTCGCCGCTCGCAATGACAGGCACCTCTGGCAGCACCAGCGTCCGCGCTGCTGCCATGCTGCAAAAGGCGTCCGCCTCCGCAGCCCACTCCGGTCGGGCCACCCCCNATCTGGGGATGCGCCTGCATGACAGGTGGGGGCAGCAAGAGCGGTGCTGTCATAAGTGGCAGCCAGCGCTCCATAACCTGGCCTTCATGGCGTGCAGCCTGGGTGCATAGAAGGAGCCCGGCNACATGACCGCCACGTGCGCCTCACAAGCGTTCGCACGACCACTGGGGCCTTGCTGCTCAGGCAACCATGCCACATGCAAGCAGCAGCTCAACCCTCTTGGCTCACCTGCAGCGCATCGGCTGCTCGTTGCAAGCGCAGCCCTGCAGCCCCTGCCCCCACCTCAGGAGGTGTGGGAGCCTCCTCGCCGCCGCCGCCGGGGAAGCCTGGGAAGCCGACTGGTGACTGCTGCTCCGCCGCCGCCTCACCGACACCGGCTGCCCCGCCGCCGCCCGCTGGCTCACGCCGGAGGCTGCTGTCCGCCTCGGCCGCCGACGCCACCTCACCCTCCGCCGCCGCCTCCCTCTGCCGCTGTGGAGTACGGATCTGGAACAGGCGGCGCTGCGGGTGCCCAGCGCCAATGCCGGGCATGGGCAGGCCACCAGCGGCGCCAGGTGACTGCTGGCCCGCCAGCATGCCAAAGATGGGCTGCTGCTCTCCAGGCTCCACAGCCTGCAGCACACAACGAAGCACAACGGGTCACGATTGCGATCACTGCAATGCGGGATACACTGCTCATGGGCCCCCCAAACAGGGGAAGGCAACACTGCAATGCCGGCTTCAGGGCACATTTCGTCCATGCCGGGGCCGAAGCTCGCCCACAACCACCACCGCATTTGTGCCCACCTGTGCCTCGGCATGCTGCTGCTGCTGCTCCTGCTGCATGGCTTCAGGGCTGTTGCCGCCCTCCAGCGCCGCTCCTGCGGGGCCCAGCTCGGCCTCTCCAGCTGCCGCCCCGCCGGCASGGGTGGCCTCGCCNTCCCCGTCAACCTCAGCCACGTCCTGCATGCCTTGCATGCCGCCATCCGCCGTATCCATGCCGTCATGCCCCTCGTCCGCTGCATCTCCGCCGTACTCCTGCGCCTCCTCACCCGCCCAAGCGTCCCAGTCTGCTACCTCCACTCCCTCATCAGCCGCAGGCCAGCCGGCCTCGTGGCCCTCANGGGTCAAACACCGCACCGTCCTGCTGCTGGTGCTGGTGCTGCTGCTGCTGCTGCTGCTGCCGCGGCTCCTCCTCCTGCTGTGGCGGCGCCTGCAAGGTGATAAGGATAAAGCCGATATTTAGGCAGGGATCGCAGCTGCGTGCAGATGCACCGAGCAAGGAGCGGGCCAGCAACCATACTGCCACTGACAGGGTCAACAGGCAGGCGGTCGCATTGCGCCCGGAGGCAAGACCGCCACCAGCATCCCACCCACCAGGGGGGTGGCAGCGCGCCCCGCGGCTCCTGTATCGCCATATGCACTGCGCACCCGCTGCAGCATGTGAGACGGCAGATGGTCACTTGAGATTGCCCATTGGACTTGAGGCGCACAGTCATGCAGCATTCCGGGCTGTCTGTGCACCGCAGCTGTCTCCCAGCACCGGCCACTTGCCTGCAGCAGTCCAGGGCTCAGGTACCCAGCCTTGACGCCGGCGTTGCGTAAGCCCAGGGCGGCCTCCAGCTCTTCACGCGCGGCCGCAGCGTAGTTCTCCAACGCCAGCTGGGACAGCAGCTGCGTCACCAGCTTCATCACCCCCTGCACTATTAATAAAGCAGTGGGGAGTCGGCTGCGCAACAGCGACCCGACTTGATGTCTTGGCCGGTCCCCCACACTTTGCCCACATGCGGGTGCCCATTTGCCCGCCGTGCTCACCACGTGCGGCGCCTCACTCTGCAGCTGCTGCTGCAGGCAGTGCACGTCGTCCTGCAGGTCGCGCACTGCAGTCTCCAGCTGCTTATTTTCCTGCAATCAGCAAGAGCGGAGGCTGCTCAGGTGTGCTCGCGAGCGCTGCGACGTCGGCGGGTGGGCGAAGGTTGGGCGCACCTGCAAGAGCTGGGCCGCCGCCTCGCCCCGCTTGTCCGCTATCTCCTTGTACTGCGGCACAGGAGGGGGANGGTGATGGGCCTGCAAGGGCAGCAGGAGCCGGAGCCGCCTTCTAACTTTCAAGTGCGCCCACCTGCGCAGCCGCCTCATTGCTCTTGGTGACCTCGGCCTGCAGCTGCGCAATCAGCTCGTCCCGCGCCGCCAACTGCCCTTGGAGCTGGGCAACCTACGCCCGCAGGCCTGCAACCTCAGCCGCAGGCATGTCCGGACACAAACACGTGCATCGGAAAGGGCCTCGCAAGACAGGGGGAGGTGAGCAGTGCGTGAGGAGCACCGCCAACCTTCGCGGCGCAGCGCGGCGCGGCGTGCCGCCACCGCCTCTGGCCTCGCGTTCCCAGTTAGTTGAGCCTTCCCCAGCGGCCCTCTTGCTTTACTGTGTGTGGTGAGCAGCTACAGCATAGGGTCTGCAGTGCACTGCAGGCAATTGAGGTGCCAGGGCCAGCCCCAGCCTCCAGCATGGAGCAGCAGCGCCTGCAGGACCCACAGCAGTGCCTGGCGGCCTCGCTGGTCAGCTCGGGCCACCTGCAGGGAGGCGCCGAGCCGAGAGAGGGTGACCTCCTGGTGAGCCGCGGCCTTGGACTGGGCACCTGGTTGCGACGCCGCAGTCGAGGGTGGCCAGGGCCAGGGAGGAGTGCAGATGCTGGCCGCCCGCCGGGCCTGCGATGCCTCGGTGCCCCCACCGCTTGGACACATTCACCTCCCCTTCCCTCTCCTGCCCGAAGCTGGGTGCGTATGAGGCCATGGACGGCTATGTCGATGATGTGCTCGCGTGTGTGGTGAAGGTGTCTGAGGACGACCCGCGGTACCCGGAGCTGCGCAAGGGGCTGCTGCCCCTGCTGCGCAGCGGCTGCAAAGTGGAGGGCAGGGCCGCCACGCTGCGCCGCGTGAGTGGGTGGGCAGGGGCCGCCAGCTGAACAGCTGCATTTGCCAGGCAGCAGGTGTTGGCTTACGGGTGGGCAGGGGCCGCCAGCTGAGCAGGCGACAAGTTTGCCAGGCAGCAGGTGTTGTGGGCAGGGGCCGCCACCTGAGCAGGTGTGCTTGCCAGGCATTGGCTGGCTGGAGGGACCATCCTGCCCACCATGAACCCTGCCGCCCTGTCTGCTGTCCTTTCAGATCGTTGCCGCCGTGGCGTCTGTGGCCCGCCAGCTGCTTGATGCGGATCCCGCTGTGCGCCAGGCGGCGCTGCAGCGGCTGCGGGCGCTGTGCGAGGCGTGCCTGACCCACCAGCGGCGGGTGATGGGCCTGTTTGGCAGTGGCCTGGTGGTCGGCATTGCCGCCATCCTGCTGATCGCGCACCAAGCCGCAGACGCCATGCTCAAGGACCAGGTGCGCTGAGAGGTGGCTGTGGCGCCAGCGGCACAGCTGCAACCGTGGGCTGCACGTGGCAGTGCCTCTTCAGCTTCCGTCTGTTGGAAGCCTGTTAAGGCGCAGCCAGTGACCAGCCCGCCTGCTTTGCCAAGCCCCTGCCTGCCTGCCTGCCATTGCATGTGGTCTGCCATCCACCCCCTTCGCAGCTGCTGGGTTGTCTGGCGCTGCTGTGATGCACTAGCTGACTAGGCAAACCCTCTGTGCCCGCGGCGCGCTACCWACTGTACCAACACATCATGATGACAGCCTCCCTTCCTGCCACATGCTGCAGTCGCGGCTGAGTGGCGAGTCAGTCAACCTGTTCAAGGCGGTCAAGCGGCTGGCGGCGGGCAGCTCCCTCTGGGAGCCGCTGCTGCGCCAGCAGGCGCGCAGCGAGCGGCGGTTTTACGTACAGAAACTGTCAGCGCTTGTGCTGATTGCGGGGTGCGCTGCTTGTGGGCCAGCAGTGAGCACATGTTTCAGAGCCGGCAGCGCAGGCGCCTGATCTGCCCACTGGGCTTGCTAGTTGGGCAGGTGCGCTGACATCGCACGCTCCTGTTCGCTCGCACACCACGCATGCAGGTCTGAAGAGAACTTCCTGAGTGGTACGGAGACGGCCATCGCTGCCTTCCTGCACGACTATGCCAATGAGAAGTGAGTGTGCGCCGTGCCTGGTATGCCTGGTATGCTGCAGCTTCAGAGTCAATGGCGGGCAGGGGAGCAGGCGAGGGCGTGGCTCCTGTGCCAGTATCAGCCTGCCATGGCTACAGCCACACATGTGGTGCGTGACCCCGCGGGGTGGACTGAGCCTAGCATTCCTCTTCTGTTGTGTGCAGCCCGGTGGACGTCCTGAAGGAGCTTGTGGCTGCCTACCTGGAGCAGAAGCAGGGGGTAAGCTGCGCACTTGCTTGCAAGGGCCATTTTGCAAGCAAGGCTTGCCAGCAAGGCTGCACACGCTGGTGCCTTGCTCTGGCGCTGAGCCCCTGTCGTCTTGTTCCAGGCCGCATGCCTCCCCGCCTCCATCCACCGCGCCGCCCTGCGTCTTTGCCTGCATGTGCAGGCTCAATCGGTGGCTGCTGCTGGCCACCGAAGTGTGGCTGGTTGTCTTTGCTCACCAGCTCTTATTGTCCTGTGCAGGCTCTGACCTACCCGCTGGTGCAGCTGCTGGGCACCGACGGCCTGGAGATGGCCATGGTGGTCTGCGACGCTGAGGGCAGGCTCCCGGCTGGCCTGCTGCACAACGTGCTGGAGGACCAGGCGTCTTACTCCCCTGCGCTCTACAACATGGTGCAGCAAATCTGGTGAGCTGAGCTTGCAGGCGGATGCGTTCTGGGTTTTGGGGTAGGACTGAGAGTGCGGATGACTGTCATTTGGAGCTGGCAGCGCTCAGGCAGGTTCGGGGTGGATGCTGCAATGCGGAAGCAGTGGCGTCCTTGTCGCCAAAGGAAGTAAATCTCTGGGTTTGCGCGGACCTGCTGGTATGGGGTGGCACCAGCAAACCCGCTGCATCCTTGTTTAGGCACGCCAAGCGTATGGCAGCCCAGGAGGCGCACTCTGCCCTTCCCAGCCTGCCTGCAGCAGTGCTATGCATGTCTCTGCCATGCCTCATTGCGGTGGTGTGGCTGCTGCACCGAAGCAGTGCAAAATCTGGTGACAGTGCAGAACCGGAGGGCACCAATATTTTCAAACCGTTGCGCCACCTGCAAGCTCCGCCTTGCACAGCCTGGCCAGGTCACTGGTTTTGCGGCCGGGTGGCACTGCCCGCTGCATTTTGTTGGCCCACCCTGCTGAACCAGACTGCCTGCTAGCCATGCACTGCCAGCCATTAACGGCTGCTATACCTGTGGGGGCCAGGCCGTTGGTGGCGGTCGCACCGCCACCTGGCTGTTGAACAGTTTTTTTTCGATGCGCCAGCCGGCTGTGCCGGCGGCAGCCAACTTGCAGGGGTGCATGTTCCTGGTGACTGCTGCTGCGCCCCACCAGAGCTGTGCCGCCCTTCCCTTCAAAGCGGCACAGTTACCACGCTGCATACGTTGCTGCAGGCGCCACTGTGCGGCGTGAAGGTGCCGCTTGCCTAGCCTTGTGTGCCCACTGGTTGACAGCACAGTCGCTGCCCCTGCCCCCGCCTCCACCTGCAGCCGGGTGATCGCGCCGCTGTTCCGCGACCTGGTGCGCCTGTACCGGGCCACGGGCCGCGCCGTGCCGCGGGAGCTGCAGGCGGCCTGCATCACGCTCACGCTGGCGGCCAAGGTGCTGGACCCCGCGGGCTCTGGCGGCAAAGTGGCGGAGCTGCTCGACTCCACCCTGGCCGACCTGATGGGGGTAAGGCGGGCGCGCGGCTGTGCATGGGTGGAGCTAGCCGGGTCCATGCACTGGGCAGCCTGGGCATAAAGGTAGTGCATGCAGCTGCGGCAGTGAGCGACAGGTGATGCAGCAGCGTGCGGGCCGTAACGCGTGGCGTTCCAGCTTCCTGACGCTGTCGATTCCCTGCGTAGGCACAATGCCTTCTGCACCGCCAGCTGCTTGTATTCCATTTGCCAACTGGGCATGCGTTCGCACCCCTCTGCTGTGCAGAACATGACCAGCGACGTTTCTGGCCTGAAGGAGGAGGTGGCCGAGATGAAGGCGCAGCTGGGGCAGCACCAGGCTGCCACGCAGACCACGGTGGAGGGGCTGCGGGCAGAGGTGCAGGGCATGCAGCAGGCGCTGCAGGCTGCGCTGCAACGTAAGCAAAGCGCTGATTGGTTTCTGCAGTAGCAGTTGGCTGGCCTGGCCCTGCTGCGCATTTTGTTGCTTGCTCACCGAAGCGTGCGAGCAGCCGACCGGAAGACATGCAAGCATGTCTTGTCTGCCTGCCCTGCCATGTGCTGCAGTGCTGTTCAAGATGTCGTCGGAGCGGAATGCAGCGCAGCAGCCCGCCGCGCCCACGTCCCAGCAGCTGGAGGTGAGGTCAGGGTGGCTCGTATGACTGTGCGCCACGGGCTTTGTACTTGGCAAACTGCCTGGGGCGCTGCAACGGCATTGCTTTGCTGCTAATACCTGCCCGCACATGACCCTGGTTCGGTGGCTAACCAGAACCTTGACACCTGCCCTGCCTTGACTGCAGAGCAACGTGCAGCTGCTGCCCGATGGCTCTCTGCAGCTGCTGGCCATTGCCGAGCCGTCCGGCAGCCCGCACGGTGCCGGCACGCCGCTCAGGTGCGAGGTGCAAGTGGGTTTGGGGCACAATTGGGGCATGCACTGTGAAGCACAATCGTTGTTGCAACGATTGCAGGGGCATGCACTCACGAGGGCCTGCCGTTTGCATGCCAGCAATCGCACTGTTCTCCTGCGTGGCTGGTCGTCAGGCAGCCAGGTTTTGCTGCTGTGCTGAATGGCCTCCTGCCGCCCTGTCCTGTGCAGCGGGGAGGGGCCCTCCTCTGTCTTCAACAACGCCATGTTTGAGGGCGACCCCGCGGGCCTGGACGCCCTTACCCTGCAGCTGAGCGGCATGAGCATTGAGGCGGCGCGCCCGGTGCCCGAGGCGGCGGGCGTGAGCCTGAGCCCGCCCCGCTCCCGCGTGCCACCGCCTGGTGGCCTGCCCGCTGTGCAGCCAGCCGAGC